>JAGFMF010011458.1:652949-670876 GCA_019455555.1 Galemys pyrenaicus | reverse complement strand
CACCATGTGGGTCCCCCCCCTGGCCGGCAGCAGGGATCGAACTCGTGCTGCAGTGGCTGTGGTTTGCTTCATAGTGTGTTGCTTAACCCACTGCGCCACCAGGGAGGCCCCAGAGCTAATAAATTTAATGGTGCACTATCAAATGTTTTCCCCCTAAGACTGAGAACAAGGCAAGTATATCTGCTCTCACCTTTTGTATTCAATATTGTGTTGGAGATCCTAGACAGTGTAATGAGACAAGAGACATAAAAATTGGAAAGGAAGAGCTATAACTTCTTTTTGTAGATGACATGACTGTTTATATAGAAATACTAAGAAATCTGTAACAGAACTAATAAATGGACTTAGCACTTTGTGGGACACACAGTTATTGTTTTTAAGATAAATTTTATTTTTATATACTAGCAGCAAGCACTTAGAAAGTAGAATTTAAAAAGCCAATACCACTTACAGTAGTATTAAAAAACTTAAAATGACTAGGAGTAAGTTTAATAAAAGACAAGTCCCATACACTAAGAACTGTAAATCATGGCTGAGAGAAAATCAAGAAGACCCAAATGAACAGGAGTGTTCCACACCATGGATGGCAAGACTGAATTAAGATGTTAATTCTACCCATTTATATATCCATAGATTTAGCAAAGTTTCCTTCATAATCCTAGCTGACTTCTATGTAAAATGAAAACTGATTAGGAGCTTTAAAAAAAATTATTTATTTATGCATACTAAAAGAACTGGGGTACAGGGCCTCCCTGGTGGCACAGTGGGTTAGGCAACGCACTATGAAGCAAACCACAGCCACTGCAGCACGAGTTCGATCCCTGCTGCTGGCCGGGGGGGGGGGACCCACATGGCACCGCAGACCTCTCCTGCTGTGCCCGCTGCTCCCCTCAGCAGTGTACTTCAGTTGATCTGCCTGTTCTGCTCCCTGCTCTCTGTGGTGAATCCTCTCATCTCCCCACACCTCTGGCCTGTACCCCAGTGCTTGTATGCATAAATAAATAAATCTTAAAAAAAAAGAAGAAGAAGAACTAGGGTACAGGTCAGAGTCACAGGAGGTGAGAGGATTCACTGGAGATAGAACGGGGAGCAGAACAGGCAGATGGACTGAAATACACTGTTTCACCTACTGAGGAGAGCAGCAGGTGAGGCAGGAGATGTCTGCTGTGCCATGTGAGTCCCCTCCTTGGCCAGGGATGGAACTCGTGATGCTGTGCAGCGGATGCTCCACAATACGGCACTCGACCTGCTGCGCCACCAGGAAGGCCCAGATTAGGAATTTTTTATGGAGGACCTAGATTATTCAAAGCAATACTGAAAGAGAAGAAAAAAAAAGATGAAAGTTAGGACTCATACTACTTGACTTCAAGACTTACTGTAAAGCTATAGTAATCCAGACAGTGTGATTGTATTCTAAGGATTGACAAATACATCAATGGTACAGAACAGAAAGTTCAGAAACACACACCTATGTCAATTAACTTTTTTTAAAAGAATTATTCCTTTGGGCCCACCCTGGTGGCGCGGTGGATTAAGGAACGCACTATGAAGCAAACCCCAGCCACTGCAGCACGAGTTCGATCCCTGCCACCAGCCAGGGTGGGGACCCACATGGCGCAGCAGACCTCTCCTGCTGTACCCGCTGCTCCCCTCAGCAGTGTGTTTCTGTCAATCTGCCTGTTCTGCATCCTGCTCTGTCTGGTGGTTTCTCTCACCACCCCCACACCTCTGGCCTGTACCCCAGTGCTTGTATGCATAAATAAATAAATCTTAAAAAAAAAAGAATTATTCCTTTATGGTAAGTTTTTTTAAAATTAATTTTTATGTAGAGCCGGGATATAGACCAATGGTGCAAGGGGGAGGGGTGAGAGGATTCACTAGAGAGAGTGGGGAGCAGAACAGGCAGATGGACTGAAATATGCTGCTGAGGGGAGCAGCAGGTGAGACAGGAGAGTCTGTTGTGCTATGTGGGTCAGCTCTGTGGCTGGGATTTGAACTCAGGACCTTGAGGTGGAGACACTGAGACTTAACTTCTTGGCCACCTGGGAGGCCCCTATGTCGTTTAACTTTTGACAAAGTCACCAAAGCAATCTAATAGGGACAGAAGAGCCTTTTAATAACTGATGCTAGAACAACTGGATAGTCATATAAAGTGTGCATGTGTATGAAAGTTAATTTCAGGTGGCTCACAGACCTAATGCAGAAAGTAAAACTATAAACCTTCTATAAGAAAACCTAGGAGAAGATCTTCATGATTTGGTGATAAGTGAAGATTTTCTTTTTACATTCAAGAAAATGAATGGGGGGCCTCCCTGGTGGTGCAAGGGGTTAAGCACCACACTATGAAGCATCTGCAGCCACTGCAGCATGAGTTCGAGTTCAATTTCTGACCAGGGAGGTGACCCACATGGGGCCACAGACCTCCCCTGCCTTGCCTGCTGCTCCCCTTAACAGTGTAGTGTATTTCAGTCAATCTGCCTGTTCTATTCCCCACTCTGTCTCTGGTGAATCCTCTCTTTCCACACTGCTGGCCTATATCCCAGTTCTTATATGCATAAATAAGTAAATCTTAAAAAACAAAAAAGAAAATGAATAAGCAGGCCATTGACTAGGAGGTATGATTTATCAAGAAAGCAGAATGCCTTTTATTTATTGCCTTGACAAAGGTGTGATATTTGAGGCTTACAAAGAAGTACTGAAACTCAGGAGTTAAAAAAAAAAAAGACAACTCAGTGAAAAAAAATAAAGAAAAAAGTTTGAATAGTGCACACTTTATACGGGAAGAATGATGAATGGTCAATGAACTTTCAAGCATAGTTATCAGAGAAATGCAAATTAAACCCACAATGAGGTATCACTTTATACCCACCAGAATAGCTTAAATTAAGAAAAAAAAAAGTAGCACCCAATGTTACAAAAGTATTGAACAATATTAACTTTCCTATGTTTTTGTTAGAACTGTAAAATTGTACAATCCCTTTGAAATAAAGATTTGGCAGTTTTGTTTGAAGCTACAGATACCCCTATGATCTGGCAATATTTTTGTATGAGGCTAAAAACTGGAAGCATTCCAAATGTCCATCACCAGGAGGATAGGTAAACAAATTGTGGTATATTCATGCCACGAAAAGGAACAAACTACTTATTCATGCAACACCGTGAATGAATTTCGAAAACATTATGCTTATGAGTAAAAGAAGCCTTAGACGAAAGGGTACACATGATATGACTGCATTTATGTAACGTCCTAACGCAGATGAAACTAATCTGTGGAGGGAAAAAAAAAGATGAGAGCACAGTGGTTTTGGGGGGAAATGAACTGTGAAGGGGCATGAAGAAACTTTCTGGATGATAGTGTTTTTCTATTGATAGGGTTTGAGTTACACAGATGTATGCATTCCTTAAACTTACTGACTGATAATCTTTTTTTTTTTTTTAAAGATTTATTTATGCATACAAGCACTGGGGTACAGGCCAGAGGTGTGGGGGGTGAGAGGACTCACCAGAGACAGAGTGGGGAACAGAACAGGAAGATCTACAGAAGTACACTGCTAAGGGGAGCAGCGGGCAAGGCAGGAGAGGTCTGCCTCACCATGTGGGTCCCCTCCCTGGTCGGCAGCAGGGATCGAACTTGTGCTGCAGTGCCTGCAATTTGCTTCATAGTGCGTTGTTTAACCCACTGAGCCATCAGGGAGGTCCCCTGACTGATAATCTTAACAGGCAAATATTTTACTTTGTGTACATTTTTACTCAAGGAAAACCCATAAATAAATACTAAACTTTTGCAGTGATATATACTGAATATATACTGATATACTGAAATGGTTTGGTGTACTGCTATGTGTGACCTACTTTGAAATACACCTAGGGGGCCTCCCCGGTGGCGCACTGGGTTAAGCAACACACTATGAAGCAAACCGCAGCCATTACCCCACGAGTTACATCCCTGCTGCCGGCCAGGGAGGGGACCCACATGGTGAGGCAGACCTCTCCTGCCTCGCCCACTGCTCCCCTCTGCAGTGTGTTTCAGTCAGTCTGCCTGTTCTGCTCCCCACTCTGTCTGGTGAATCCTCTCACCTCCCGCGACTCTGGCTTCTACCCCAGCTCTTGTATGCATAAACAAATAAATCTTTTTAAAAAAAAAGAAATACACCCAACGGAAGTGGGGGAAAGGATGAATTTATTAATAGATATTTCTGAATAAGTGATAAAACAAAACAAAGTGTTCATGTAGAATATAAGTAGTTTGTCTGTCTATACATGTTCACTGTACAGTGATTTCAACTTTTCTATGTACTCGAAATTTTTCAAAATAAGCTCTTGGGAAAAGAAAGTAAACACTAGATATGTACAAATATGGTTAGGTCAACACTTCGTATTGGCTCCCCAAATGGAGACAGCTCTATCCATTGATAGTAAAGGGATAAGTCAATTGCAATAGAACCATGTAATGGAATAGTCTACGGCAATGAGAATGAAAAACCACTAAATGGGACAGTGTGGATAAACCTCATATATACAAGGCAGCATGAAGGAAGTCAGATACTGAAATCTTGACACATCTATATAATGTACAAAAACAGGCAAAACTAGTCTAAGCTGTTGGAAGTCAGGATAGGGATTACCCTTGGGTGGAGGCATGATTGGAAGAGAACATGAGGTGGGTTGCCGGGGGTGCTTGACTTGAATGCTGATAATATGGCTGTGTTCAGTGTGTGAAAATTTTTCTCTATATCTATTGTTAATTACTCCAATAAAAAAAAATTGTTAGACCTCACTGTTCTTAAAACAGGTTCCTTAGTCCAGCCCCACCCCTGGGAATTCTTTACTAGCCATCTTTCTCCAATCTCTCTCTCCCCGTTCCCAGACTCTGACACGCCTGTCTCCTTCACCTGCCAGGGAAGAAGTCAGTTCAGAAGAATTTAGTTCTCAGCTCCAATCCTAGTCTAGGTATCAGCATGGATCCAACTAGAAAAGGCTCATTAATGGCTTTACCTACACTCCAGCGAGCCATGTAGCCCCAAGATAAATTCCTTTGCTTCCTTACAACAACAAAAAATTGCAACAGGCATTTTTAAAAAGTGAAATTTGTTTTCCCTTTGTATAGGTGTCTGCATCTTCTGATTCAATCCTCTTCTCTTTAGCATGGTGGTGACAGTTTATTCCCTCCACCAACTCTAGGAAGCTCTGACTTGCTTAAGAGATCATTCTAGTGCTTCAGCTCAGGTCCAAAGTTTCCTTGGCTTGTAAGTCAACCCCCAGACCTCAGCAAAGTCAGGGTCAGGTTGGGGGAGGGCAAGTGGAGGATGGGGAAACAGAAGAAGGGGTGTAGACTACAGAAGAACAATAATAGGACACGATCCCTGTCCTACCCAACCATGACCTTGGTTAGATAATACACAGGTAAAGGAAGCAAGTGAATCATTAAGTAGTTCTTTTTAATTAATGGATCAATATTCAGTCCTATTGTTATGTTACTTGACCCATCAGAAGAGTTTGACACAATTGATTTTTCTATCTTCCTGAGTTTTTTTCTTATCTCTTTGTTCCTTCTTGTTTTTCTATAGCTGCTTGCTCCTCAATCTCTTTGAACTCTAAGTGTTGGAGTGCCCCAGGGCATGGTCCATAGACCTCCGCTACAGCTTCTATGACTGCTACTACTGCTACTTTAAAGGTCAATACTTTCACTCCCGTCATGATTTTTTAAAAAAGATTTATGTATTTATGCATACAAAAGCTGGGGTACAGGCCAGAGTCGCGGAAGGTGAGAGGATTCACCAGGGACAGGGTGGAGAGCAGAACAAGCAGACTGACTGAAACACACTGCAGAGGGGAGCAGCAGACGAGGCAGGAGAGGTCTGCTACGCCATGTGGGTCCCCTCGCTGGTCAGCGGTAGGAATCGAACTCGTGCTGCAGTGGCTGTGGTTTGCTTTATAGTACATTGCTTAACCCACTGCACCACCAGGGAGGCCCTCCCTTCATGATTTTACTCAACTTTGTGCCTTAAAGAATACCATCTATACCCTAAAGGTTTCCAGCCAGATCTCTTCCCTGAACTTGAAAACTGACCACCTACTCACCATCTCTCCACCTAGATCTCTGAAGGAATCTTCAATGTATCATGTCCATTACCTGACTCTTGTTATCCCTCCTTCAAACCTCCCACAGTCATCTCAGTAAATGGCAAGTCCACTGTTGGGGCAAAATGCACTGCTGTATGCAACACACAGAAAGACTCAGTCCCCTGGGACTGTGCCTGGCATGTGTAAGTGCTCCATGTTTGCTGCATGAAGGAATCATTGTTTCAGCATGACCTGAGAGGAGCCAACAGATAAGAGGAAGTGAATCAGATAAGGGAAGGTCAGAGAAGCGTCTGGGTAGAGGTGAAATTTTCTTCAGTCTTGGGAGAATCGAGACTCCTTGGATAAATGAGAAGAAAGCTATCCAGTCCCAGGATAGCTTAATGCTGACGAGCATGGGTTTCTAAGGCACCTGGCTTGGGTCCAAGTCCTGGCTTGGTTGCCTACTAACTGTGGATAAGCCACCAACTTCGTTGAGCTCAGTTTCTATATCTATAAACTAAAGAAAACCATGGCACCTACCTTATAGGTTTGTTTGTGTTTAGGATCAAATGAAGTAACATATACATAGCAAGGGCAGAGACTTGAGGAGACTTTTCTTAAAAGCTGTTAGTTGTTATTGTCGTGCAGAGATTAGAATATCTGTGAGCTAAAAACTCCAACTGAAGGCATTGTGGAGTAGGGGACAGAGAGATTTAGCCAGCTGAGGTTTAAACACAGAAGGAGTAGCCTCTACTGAGTATAGCAGCTTCTTTCTCACAGCTGTCAGTCCCTGGATTGAACCGGCTGGCTTGAATGTAATTCCTGTCCTGCATTAGCCAAGATGGCCCTGCTCACAAAGGGAATCAGAATTAGCTCCCAATGTGGCCTGAGACCTGTGCTGGGGACCAAGCAGTTCCCAGCCGCCTGTCCTGTCACTGATGGAGTCAGAGCAAAGAGAAATGATTCACTTCAGTCCTACCGGTGACCTCAGGATTTTGTCCAAATACAGGTTTGGGGTTTAGTTGGTGGATTATTTTTTTTCCCTTCCTGAGTTGAAAGAGGAACTTTGTGTTTCAAAAAGGCACCTTTTTTATGTAGAGAAATTCTGTGGTGAGGACTTACTGGGCTCAGTTTGGGATGAGCTACCTTTACTTGTGTCTAGGGAGAGAATGAAACCTGGTGCCCCTATTTCTTTGCCCTCCCACCCAGTAAAAACGCAGAGCTGAAAGGTGTCTTTCAGAAGGGCTGGAGACAAGGGAGTTGCCTCCTAGGTACGAGGATGCAGCACAGGAGACTGCCAGAGAAGTGACTTCTTGTTTGTTAGCGTGGGTTTGTGGTGTGAGGTCTGTGAAGCCCTCCCCCAGAGTACCCGGGACTAAGCAGAACAAATAAAACCTCTATTTGTTCATCTCAACCCTGGATTTAGATGGTACTTTTTGGCCAGGGTTATTGGGATCAGCTGAAACCCAGGCTGGTGTTTATTCCTGGGATTGCAGAGACAGACAAATAACTCTCTGTCCTTCCATTTTCCAGGCCAAGAGGGCAAGAGACACTTTCAATCAAGCAGGCAGGCAATGAAGAACTATTTTTTAGGTGCCCACTCAGTCCCAAGTACTGAGCCACATAAGTATAAATAGAAAGAGTATAAAATTCAGACTCCAGTCCTCAAGGCATGTAAAATGCAGTTACAAGAGGCTTGGTGGGCAAATACTCAAAGGAAATTTAACAAACAGTGGTGTGGGGTACCAAGATTTAATCTTACAAGAGGTAAGGGAGGAGGGAGATAGCTTGGGATCTGGGGGGCTCTGGAGAAAGCTACACGGAGAAAGTTCATAGGACAAGAAGCAACATGGTGAGAGAATGCCTATCTGTTTTGTTCTCTGCTGGAGTCTGGCACTTAGCATAGTGCCTGAGACAGAGTGGGCATTCGGTAAATATTTGAGGAATGAATGAAGAAGGAGGGGGCTGGTAGTAGAAGGATAAACAGGTGAAGAGGGAGGAGGGCATTCCAGCATGAGGAAAGGCCCAGAGAAATGAGACAGATGGCTTCGTGAGACTGGTTTAACCACAGTGAAGGGTGTGTAGCAAGGAGTAGTGGGAAATGAGGTTAGATATGGGGCTGGATGGGGGAAGGTCGGAAAGCCGAGTAGAGAAATCTAGAGAAGAACATTCCTTTGTCCACCTTTGATTGAGCAGGAAACATGTGCAAGGCAGAGGCAAGGTTGGCAACAGAAAATGGTGGGGATATAGAGATGAATAAAATGTCGACACTGCATGTTGGTGATAGCAGAATATCAGCACTTTATCCTCATCAGTGTGATAATGAGGGTATGAACAAAACATTTGCATGCTCTAGTCACTGTTTGGTGGCAAGAAGTGAAACCGTGTCAAAGTTGCTCAAGAGAACTGACTCTACTGAAAGATATGTCAGATTCCCAAGACTGGGAAGTAGACTTCAGAAGGGACAGAAGTTCTGTGTGTGGTAAATCTGGTTGGTTCTCCTGCCTTCCTCAGGCCAGAAACATGCCCCAAGGATGGTCTCTCACCTCTGCCCCCTTCTCTATGGATGCTCCATTCTCATACTTCCCCTTTCTTCTAGAGTTTTGCCGGGGCAGCGTTCACATCTTAACAGTACAGTATCTTTCTGCTCCAGGGCCAGTCATCCCCATCTACTCTCTGAGATTTTTAGGTCAGACTATCAAGGAAATGCTGATTGGTTCAGCTGAGCCTATGGATGGATGGGTACCCCTGAATCAGGTGGTCACTCAGAACCATTAGCTGTGGTCAGGAGGCAAATCATGTGATTACAATACAATGGCTCAAACCTGTCAGGAACTGTGAATAAAGGCAATTTCAAAGAAAGGGTGCAGACCAGGTAGCACTAATATACAAACTTAATTCCTACAGGTTAACCATGAAGAGAGCAAATCGTAATTACCTTAGGCAAAAGGATGAGTAAGGCCTGATTTAAAAATATTATTTAGCTCTAGGGGAAGAAGACACCCCACTTGAGAATGTAAGCAGCATTATAGAGCAATTAGATTGGTATTAGTAGGATCTGGAGAAGTCAAGGAAGGGAACTTGACCATCAAAAAAACATTTGCCTAACCTGCAATGGAGAACTTTTTTAAACTAAGCAATTTTTTTAAAAGTAGCCTAAATTTTTTTAGAGCAGAATCTGCTTTTCATTCATGCCTATATCCCTGCTTCATAATCTCCAAGGAAAAGTTCCTTACACATTTTTTTTTGACTGAATTGAATTTCCCAAAAACCCAGACAAACAGCAAACACATTGCTACTTGTTTTCTGTCAGGGACAGAGCCAGAACCAAAAACACAACTCCCCCTCCCCCAAATCAAAACATGATTTTTCTAATTCCTGATGCAGGGCTTAGGTCACTGGAGGCAGACTTAGTGAGAAACGAAAATTTTGCAGAAGGAGCATATGGGCCAAGGTGACTGGCACAGGGCTAGATGAACAGATAGCTCTCTTCCCAGTGCCTCAGGGAGCAGATCAAAGCCCGCTTCTCCTGCACAGGCAGCAGGAATCCGAGGGACCTCTTACCCAGTCCCCCACCCATGCTCACACATGGAAAGTCACAACATAAGTGGTCATATCTTTGGACACTGCCAGCACACCAGCATTTGTGACAGATCTAGTGTACAGCTCTCTCCAGATAGGCAGCTGTGATACCACAGGGCCATATGATTTCTGGCCAGAACACCTGGCTTCACAGCCAGGGTTTGCCCCCGGGCCAGTTGCCTAACTACTTTGTGTCTCAGTTTCCTCATTTGTAATACAGAGATAATGAACTCCCTTCCAGTGTCAACTAGATTCAGAAACTTGGACTCTGCTCCAGCTAGAACCCAGTTCTACCTTTTCCCTGGAGAGCACCTTCAATCTTCATTAATCTGTGGTTAAATGAGATAATATATGCAAAGCAATTAAAAATAGTACCTGGCCATAGTAAGCAATCACAATTACTATCAGTTCCCAAAATTCTAGACTGCAGAGAAGAGCTACCCAACCTGAGGATCACTCAAACCCGTTGGTAGCTTTGATTTGGACTTGTTAACACCCATCCACAGAAACTAAGCAAGGCCAATAAGAATTCTTCTCTAGGATTTTTCTAACTGGATTTCTTTTTTTTTTTTTTTAAAGATTTACTTGTTTTTGCATACATGAACTGGGGTACAGGCCAGAGGTGTGGGGAGTGATAGGAGTCACCAGAGACAGAGCAGGTGGATCCACTGAAATATGCCCAGGAGACCAGCAGGCAAGACAGGAGAGGTCTGCTGTGCCATGTGGGTCATCTCCCCGGCTGGGGATCGAACTTGTGCTGCAGTGGCTGCGAATAGCTTCATAATGCTGCACCTTAACACCTTGTGCCAACAGGGAGGCCCTCTAACTGGATTTTTCTGATAGAAAAGAAAGGTAAGTGATTTTACACCAGAGTTTGCAAACTTCATGCTACAGGGGCCAAGCAGTTAATATTAGTGGAAGAAATTGGTTCATGGTGTAAAACAAGAGGGAGCGATGGGGACTGTGGCAAAGTAGTCCTGCTTGATCCACCTGAGAAGAGCAGCTACTACTCAATCTTAGTGATGTTTTCACTACCACTCACCATCCATCCCTTCTCCCTCTTTTTAGGGTGGAAATGGTAAAAATGTGAGTTTAGAGCTATCTCACTCATTTCCACCTACATCGACAGAAGTGAGTCTGACTGGATGAAGGTATTTTGCAGAGAAGAGGTGGAACTGGGTTCTAGCTGGAGCAGAATCCAAGTTTCTGAATCTAGTTGACTCTGAGTCTTGATATCCACTCTACTGGTCTGCAGTTTGATTCCAAAAGCCATTAAATCAATATTTCTCCCTCTGCCTGTCCCCCTTGCCGTCTCTCCCCATCACTCCTGCTTCTTGCTTTCTCGTTCTCTCCTCTTCCTTAAATTGTTTTAGACTACATTTGTTATTTCCAACTAGAATTTGCACTCGAGGGTCAGTTTAAGAGGACAGTATTTGAGTTTGCATTTCTTTATATCAGAAAATCACAATAGTTTGTTTTATGGCAAAACAATGTGAATTCTTACAGTTAACATTACTTTTTATTTTTTTAAGATTTATTTATTTATGCATACAAGAACTGGAGTACAGGCTAGAGGTGCAGGGCATGAAGGATCCACCAGAGACAGAGTGGGGAACAGAACAGACAGATTGACTGAAACACTGCTGAGGAGAACAGTGGGTGAGACAGGAGAGGTCTATTGTGCCATGTGGGTCACCTCCCTGGCCGGGGATGAACTAGTGCCTCAGTGGCTACAGATAGCTTCATACTGCTGTACCTTAACCCCTTGTGTCACCAGGGAAGCCCCTACTTTTTTTTTAAAAAAGATTTATTTATGCATATAAGAACTGGGGTGTAGGTCAGAGGTGTGGAGGGTGAGAGGATTCACCAGAGACAGGATAGGGACTAGAATAGGATTATCTACTGAAATATACTGCTGAGGGAGCAGCATGACAAGAGAGATCTCCTGCGCCATGTGGGTCCCCTCCTTGGCCAGGGATCGAACTCAGGCCCTGGCAATGATAGTGTGAGACTTAGGCTGTAGACCACCAGGGAGGTCCCAGTGATGTAGTTTAACAAAGTCCTCCAGGTCCCCATCCCCACAACCCAAATAAGCATGTACCATTGTTATTCCCCTTTCACCCAGGCTCACAGTTTTCTATTAGTAGTTTTCAGTCAGAGAAGCTGTTTATTCCACCATCCAGAAAACACTCGCTCATCTACTTAGTGGTTTGGGCTTTGTGTGAACAGTAAGATTTGGGTGTCTCCTTGTGGCTTTCAATAGCTTCTCAATGGCTCTGACTTCTCAGCTCTGCTTGGAGGGTGCAGGCCCTGTTGACAGCCAGAAGATTTTTGCCCTTAATCCCTTCTATATAAATGTACTTGAGAGTAAGGTTACAGGTATGATCACATTCTATATAATGAACTCAGATGGTCCACAATTATGATTGTAGAAACCGAAGGTGCAGGTGGAGAGGTGACCTGCTGGAAGCCCCCAGAGTGTTGGTGGTAGAAGCTAGCCTCCAATGTCTTGTTGGCTGGCTTGGTTCCCTGTTCCTCTGTCAGGGAGAAGAAAGTGTCCCAATATTTGCTGAATACCTACAGGGGCATGGGGCAGCGGGGGTGGGGGGAGCACAGAGGGTGTACTCCAATAGGGAAGGACTGGTGTCCTGGGCTGGTGCCCTTTCCAGGCCACCTCCCTGCCAATCCAGGCGTGCTGGGAGGGCGTTTGGAATTGCCAGGTTGTCGTTGCACAAAGGGAGGGGCACGAGCTCAGAATAGAGTGAAATAATAAGGGTCACAAATAGGCTCCCTTTGCATGATGCTCACCAGGTGTCAGTGGCTCTGTGGGTGGGTTGCAGGGAGAGACAGATCCACCCCCTCGTGGAATCGTTCTCTGATGAGATGATGCATGTTAAGTGAACTATAAACTTTTAAGAGCACATTCCATACCCACTCATAAACATTAGGACTCATTCCCTTTGGGAAATCTAGTATTCTTGAAGCAATAGAGCATTCTACCTGCCCAGAGGGGCCCCTGCTAGGATGTCCTCTCAACCAGAGTTCTGAATTCTTGTAAGGGAGCCAAAATTAGAAAAAAAGTGAGGTTTGTGTTTTATTAATACCTTTAGAGGCCAAGAGACACCTTGTGTCTCTTGTCAGGGAGAAGAGACATGGCTCCTTTTAACAGAATAGCAGAAAGACAGTGTTACATCACTCTTACCAGAAGAGATTCTTTTCCTGTCAGATCTGAATTCAGATCCCATCTCTGTCACGGACCTGATGGGCCATCTGGGAAAGAGGCTACACAACTTCTCTATTCCTCTGATTTCCCCTCTGTGAATGAGGCTGACAAGACCTATGCGGTATAAGGATTAAAAAGGAGATGATGCACACTCTCCATTTGACCCAGCAACCCCACGTGCTTACATCCGCCCAGGGGAAATGAAAATGCACATTCACACACAAGCTGTACACAGATGTTTACAGCAAACAACCCAATGCCCTTACTCCAGTGACTGGATAGAGAAAGTGTGGTACATCCACGTACTGAACTGCAGTTTGCCAATAACAAGACGTAAATGATCCGGATATGCTACATGCACAGTAACTGCAGGGGTGGGTTTCACATGCGTTAAGCTAAGTGAAAGGAGACATGAAAGATTTCATATGGCCTGATTACATTTTCCTTTATTTATTTTTTAAAAGACTTATTTTATTTATTCGTTATGCATACAAGAACTGGGGTCTAGGCCTAAGGTATGGGAGGTAAGAGGATTTACCACCAGAGACAGGGTGGGGAGCAGAATAGGCAGATGTACTGAAATACACTGCTGAGGGGAGCACTGGGAAGACAGGAGAGCTCTGCTGTTCCATGTGGGTCAGCTCCCTGGCTGGGGATCTAGCTCTGCTGCAATGGCTGTCCATAGCTTGATAGCACTGAGTCTTTAACCCCTGCGCCACCAAGGAGGTCTCCTTGATTCCATTTATATAACATTCTAGAAAAGGAAAAACTGTAATAGCAGTAAAACCATATTAGTGGTTTCCAGGGACTGCAGATGGGGGTCAAGAATGAGGAGTAAAGAATGAGAATGACAACAAAAGAGAATGATGTGAATTTTTTTTGGTGGGGTGGTGATGAAACTATATCCTGATTACTATAGAGACTGCACAATGGTGCATGTTTGTCAAAATTACGGAACTAAAACAGGTGAGTTTTACTAAACTTCATTAAACCTGACTCTTCAAAATGTGAAAACAAAAGAGCCAAATTTGGTGCTATCCCTGACTCAGGAAGAAAATAGAGATAGAGTCCTTTCTACTAAAGTGTTAGTCTTTTCTCCACAATTTTTACTCTTGTAAAAAGAACCTACAACTGTTGTAGGGGGCAAAAGGGTAGATGTGAGTGTTATATGTGTGTGTCTGTGTATTTGTATTTATTTGCATATGCATAAAGAAAATCTGAAAAGATTCACAAAACACTAATAATAGTAGTCTGTTTCCCAATGTACCTCACAGGGATAGGTTAGAAATTGGATAGATGGGGGAGACCCAGTATAAGAGAGACTTTTTGGTATAAGTTGTGTGTGTGTGTGATTCACATGATTCTAAATTTATGTAAAGTATATAATATATATAAATTACATAAAGTATAAAACTTATATAAAGTGTGTATGTTATATAATTTTTGAACCATGTGATTGCATGACACATAAAACATCAAATTACTAAAAAAAAAAATCAAAAAACGTTTAAAGGAAAGGGAAATGCTTCATCCCTAGCCATGCCTCTCCCCTGGTGGAATCTGTGAGGGGGTGGCGTTCTTGTGGCAGCCAGCCGTGTCACATGAGCATCGGCTTACTCAGCCGTGGCCCCACCCACTCTGCTAATAAAGTGAAGGCAAGACCTGGCTCCCAGAGTAGGTGGGCTCCTGTTCTCAGGAGAGAGCAGAATTGAGAGCACCCTCTTTCTCATCCCAGCTATCTACCCCCTGTGCCTCCTCCCAGTGACAGAAATCCCTCTTCGTCTCTGGCTGATAACTGGAGTAGAACCTCACTCACAAATGCTACCTGAAGGGTAATGGTAGGCTCAAAGTCATGCTTGGGTGTGAATGTCTGATATTAAGCTCTCAGACTTTCCAAGGGATACACTGTGGGAGAGAGCAAGCAGACCACCTTTATCAGGTGTCAGGCAGGGGAGGACACAAGTTAATTTCTAGTCTTGTGCGGGGTAGGTAGGTGAGAGCTCCAGGTATATATTTGGGAGTACAGGCCTTGGAGGCAGACCTGGGTCCAATCTTGGCCCAGCATCTTCCTAACTGTGAGCACTTGGCCAAGTATCTAACTTCTCTGTGCCTCAGTTTCCTCATTTTTAAAATGGCAATGCTGATAATGTCTGTGTCAAATCAGTAGACATGAGTGTCTATAGCAACTCGAATAATGCCCGTTCAGGTCACACATGTGGTTCAGGAGGAAAGGGTGACAGACAGAGGAGCAGCAGCAAGTGGAACAATACCAAGAATGAAAGCAGGGCGGGGCTGACTCATTGGATGACTCATTTCCTTGCCCAAGGATGTTCTGGGCATCTGCAGAGCTGCTCCTCACACCCCTGTACCCCTCATACCTTCTGTTCCCATTCTGTGAGGAAGGCTCCAGGAAGACCCCCCCCCCATCCCCACAGAGATCTGGGAACAGAACAAGAGGTCAGCTTGCTAAAAAATACATGTTTCAATCCATAAAAATAACAGTCTTCATAGGGTACAATCATTTTAAGAAACAACAGTTTTGCACTAGAATACAGGGGAGATTGTAGACTCATTCTCCCCCTTTCCAGATTATCACAGGATACTAGCACCCCATAGAACATTTGGAAAGCAGAGGAAAGTGTAAAGATGCTAAAAACATTCATCATAATCCAACCATTTACAGTCAATCACAGTGATGAGTTTGGTATTTTTCCACTCTGCATTTTTCTCATTATACAGGTCAAGTTTATGTTGCTTATACCAACACAATCAAACAAACAAAAAAAATGTGGTGAGCCACATAGATGTAATTTTAAATGTTTTAGTAACCTTAAAGAAAAATGCCAGGAGCTAAAGTCATTTTTTTTTTAAAGATTTATTTATTTATGCATACAAGCACTGGGGGACAGGCCAGAGGTGTGGGGGGTGAGAGGATTCACCACAGACAGAGCAGGGAGCAGAACAGGCAGAACACTGCTGAGGGGAGCAGCGGGCACAGCAGGAGAGGTCTGCTGCACCATGTGGGTCCCCTCTCTGGCCGGCAGCAGGGATCGAACTCGTGCTGCAGTGGTTGCGGTTTGCTTCATAATGTGTTGCTTAACCCACTGCGCCACCAGGGAGGCCCCTAAAGTCATTTTTATGATATAGTTTATTTAGCCCAATACATACAGAATGTTACCATTTCACTCTATTATCAGTATAAAACATTGATATTTTTTGTATTCCTTGAAAACTTTCAGAGTCTTGTTTTTGTTCATACTATGATACATTTCAGCTGCAGCGAGCCATGGGGCTGGTGGCACAAGTCTAGCCAGTGTCTGTGTTGCTTTTGCTCTTGCTTGAATTATACCCTGAGTATTTCCTGATACCATCAGATAGATTTTGCAAAATAACTTTTAAGAGTTTGACTAACAGGTATTTACTATCTAACCCCAAAGGTCATTTGTTTGCTTCTACTTTGTGTTTGTTTTGCTTCTCTCTCAGGAACAATTTGTGTTAGCCATTTGATAGAATTATTTCTAGACTATTTTTTCAGCAAATATTCATATTGAAGCAAAATTGGACACATCCCATAGGTACTGTTTACAACCCCTCTTTTCATTTGACAATATACCATGAACACGCAGTCAGTACCATTAATGACAGCGTCACATTCGCACCTCTACAGAGAGCCAGGCATGTTCCAACACCTGTTCTCAGCAGGGGCTGGTTGGGGGAGCGTTTCCATCCCCTTGTCTCAAAAATGGAAACAGGGGCATGGAAAAGTCAAGTGATTTTCATTATTGCCAAGTTGGGATTCAACCCAGGACTCCTGATTTTATCTCCAGAGCCTTTCATTTTCACCAGATGGTCTCCTTCTGGAGGGAGGCAGACAGGAGATCCCAGATATGCCAAAGAAGCAATTTACAAATTAACTTTTAGAGCAGGATTCTCAGGAAATTGGGGTTTACTCACAGGTCTATCTAACAACATCTAGGAATCACTCTGTAAGTTCTCTCCTCCCTGCACACCTCACCTCCCACCCTGGGCTATCATCTTCTTGTCAGACATCCTCCCCCCTCTCTGTAACTTTCAAGAAAGAATCCTGATAGTCTCAACCACAGCTCCATTGAGCTTTGGGCCAGCTAATTCTCAGTGGGACTGTCCTGTGCATTGTAGGTAGTTTAGCAGCATCCCTGACCTCTGTCCACCAAATACCAGGAGCACTACCCCTGCCCCACCCCCAGGCTGTGATAATCACAAGTGTCTGCAGACATTGCCAAATGACCCCTGAGGGAAGTATGGCCCCTGGCTGAGAACCACTGTTGTAAGCATCAGATAAAGGGATCTTTCCTAAACCAGTCATTTGATGTGACCCAGAGACAAAATAGGGTAATTAGTTCCCCTACAAACTGCCATCCCTGCAAAGATAGGAACCTTTTCTCTCTACCAGTGGCTGAATCTCCAGTATCTGCATAATGTCAGCACCATGAAGATGCTGGTGATTTTTAGTTATTGTGCCCTATACAGTTGACACTTGAATAAAATGGGTTTGAACTGTGGGGGTCCATTTATACTCAGGTTTTCTTGTAAACATACAATATAAACTTGTAGTGTTGATAAATATGGTGTTGAAAATACATTTCCTCTTCCGTATAAGGAGTCCTATTTTCTTTACTTCTAATATTTTTTAAGATTTATTTATTTGTGCATATAAGCACTGGGGTACAGGCCAGAGGTGCGGGGGTGGGAGTATCCACCAGAGACAGAGTGGGGAACGAAACAGGCAGATTGACTGAAATACACTGCTGAGGGGAGCAGTGGGTGAGGCAGGAGAGGTCTGCAGTGCCATGTGGGTCACCTCCCCGGCCAGCAGCAAGGATGGAACTCGTGCTGCGGTGGCTGTGGTTTGCTTCATAGTGCGTTGCTTAATCCACAGCACCACCAGGGAGGCCCTCTTTACTTTTTAAAGATTTATTTGTTGGGCCTCCCTGGTGGCGCAGTGGGTTGAGCAACGCACTATGAAGCAGACCGCAGCCACTGCAGCACGAGTTCGATCCCTGCTGCCGGCCAGGGAGGG
>JAGFMF010011458.1:641299-652305 GCA_019455555.1 Galemys pyrenaicus | reverse complement strand
TCCTGCTGTGCCCGCTGCTCCCCTCAGCAGTGTACTTCTGTTGATCTGCCTGTTCTGCTCCCTGCTCTCTGTGGTGAATCCTCTCACCCCCCTCCCACATCTCTGGCCTGTCCCCCAGTGCTTGTATGCATAAATAAATAAATCTTAAAAAAAAAAAAAAAAGATTCAGGTGAGTCAGAGTTGTTCAGCTGAGGGTTTGATGATGCCCCCACATTGTTCAAGGGGCAACTATGTTAAACTATTGAAACTGAGCTCAACATTATCACCCTGGAGGTAAGGTCCTTTAAAGAGCCATTTCCCCTGGAGTTCAGTGCCTTTCCAATTCTGATATTCAATATGTTATTTTCTTATTCCAAAGAAAATGCTATGCATTGTTAGCATGTGTGTCCCTGACTATTACATGTCCACACATGTCTGTCCTACATCAGACTGATAAATATTTCTATGAAGCAATGGCAAGACAATTTTTGACTTTCGATTTATTTGCCATCTTTTCAGCTTACCACAATTAGCTTTCTTTCTAATTTGGGACATTCAGTTTGTTTTCAACTTTTCTCATCTTAAATAGCATTGCAGTGGACATTTTTGGGCATGTCTCTGCTGTACAATTTTTTTTTTTAATAAAGGAAATCAAGAGGCCTCCCTGGCAGCACAGGGTTAAAGTCTCAAAGCTATCAAGCTATCACCAGCCATTGGACCTGAGTCTATCCCTGGCCAGGCCAGGGAACTGACCCACATAGCACAGCAGATCTCTCCTGTCTTGCCTGCTGCCCCCCTCAGCAGTGTATCCCAGTAGAACAGTCTGTTCTGCTTCCCCCTCTATTTTTGGTGAATTCTGTCACCCCCTGCACCTCTGGCCTATGTTCTACTTCTTATATGCATAAATAAATACAAAAAAATCTTTAATAAAAAAATACAGGAAATCAGTACCTTATCTATGAGTTTTTTTAAAAAAAATATTCATTTATTTATAAATACAAGAACTGGGGTACAGGCCACATGTGTAGGGGTGGGGTGAGAGGATTCACCAGAGACAGAGTGGGGAGCAGAACAGACAGACTGACTGAAATATAGTGCTGAGGGAAGCAGCAGGCAAAGCAGGAGAGGTCTGCTGTGCCATGTGGGTCCCCCCCTGGTCGGGGATAGAACTCCGCTGCAGTGACTTTGGATGCTTCATAGTGTGGTGTTTAACAACTTGTACCATCAGGGAGGCCCAGCTATGCATTTTATTTTATTTTAAAGATTTATTTATTTATGCATAGAAGAGCTGGGGTATAGGCCAGTGTTGCAGGAGGTGAGAGGATTCACCAGAGACAGAGCAGGGATCAGAACAGGCAGATCCACTGAAATACACTGCTGAGGTGGGAGAGGTCTGCTGTGGGGCCCTTCCCTGGCTAGGGATCAAACTTACCCCGCTGTGCAGCTGCTGCTTCACAGTGCAGCACTCAACCCCCAGCGTTACTAGAGAGGCCCCCATCTATGCATTTTAAAGGAACAAATCCCTTCCTGCTCAAAAGAGACTTCTTTGCTGAGTTTTGCACCCAGAAACTCTTTATTCTTATTTAGAAAGGCAAATACTTCTACCATTAACTGAAGTGATAAAATTCCATTCAATTCAACTTAGGTTGGTTACACTCATCTATCACACCAACTCTTTGAACTTCAATTTCCTCATCTGTTGAATGGTAATAATAATAGTACCAACTTCAAAGAGCTTTTTTCATGGCTCAAATGAGATAATGCATGCAAAGTTCTTGGCACATACTAAAAACAACTGGAAAAAAGTGAAGTAAAATGTTGATGATAGACTCTAGCTGATGAGCATATCAGTGTTTCCTATGAAATTTTTCTAGCTTTAAAACTTTCATACTAAAATGTTGGGAAAAGAAATGCTATGTGAGTTGATATTTTGAGTTGCTTTTTATTTTTTTAACTAAAGAATGAATGGGGCACAATATAGATAAAGTTGGGAAAGGTAAACATATATAACAAATTCATTTTGTGGAATCTGTTCCTTGGGCACCATATCAAATGTCTTTAGATCTTGAATGTAGATAAATGTGACGAGAACTTGTGTGAGTACTGGAAAGGACTGTTGGTTTTATTTTGCCATCTGGTCTCAGAATATAAACCAAAGCATGGGGATAGCATATGCTGTAGAAGTGATTTTTTTTTTTAAGTTCAGGAAATTATATATATAGTATGTTTCTAAAGTTACTTTGAAACATTTAGAAAAAGCACCTGCTTTGGAGTCAGATGCACTTGGGTTAGAATCCATTCTCAGTTGCTTAGTGGCTGTGTGACAAGTTATATGTCGTCTTTGGACAGAGCTTCGTGTCCAAACTGGACATGATAATAGTACATTGCTCAGGAGAGACATGAGGATGAGTAAGAGCAGATAAATATTTAACGCTGGGGTTGACACAGTGTGAAAAGGTCCATACGCAGTTTCCTCCTCTCTGAGGGGTAACACTTATGTTTTGTTTTGTCAGTGGATTAATCAGTTTGCCGCTCTACGAGTACATCCAATGGTGATATTTCTTTTGGGAAGGTCACAGTGGATCCTGAACTGCACAGGTCAGTGCTGAAAAACTCAGCATATATTGTTCCAGTTTCCTCCTATTCAGAGCCCCTTGCACGTGGTCACTGGCTTGATGATTCACTGAGATCCCTCCCACAAATTTCTCTTTGACCTTAAGTGTGTGAAAATTCCTTTCCTGGCAAGTGGAACCACATTGCTTTGAGAAAGAGAGTCTGACTTATTTGGTGTTTTGAATCCTCTGCTATTGGTAACATTAGAGGACCCCAAATGTTTGTCCACTACGTGCGGAATACAGACTTGCTCTAACATGTTATGAAATTTCATACCTCCGTGTTTCCTAATATAGAATACACCCCCTGTCATCCCTCATCACTAGTGATGTAAAACACACCCAAATTCAAGCTCACAACTCTCTACATCAACTATGGCCATGACCAGCATTGCCATCCTCCTGGCATAGAGGAGGGGAAGGGAAGGTGGTTCTGGTCCTTACAGAGGCTTCCTCGCCAGTCACAGAGGCTCCTGCCTTCCAGGCAGATGCAGCACCTGTCAGTGTGCCTGCCTTGGGGAGCCTGAAGTCGGCCCCTTGAGCTGAGCCATCCTGTACAGGGCACAGCCTCCTGGACCCTGGGAACATTGTGGAGTTTGGAGGAGGTCAAGTCTGCTTTGAAGCTAGTCCCAGATAGTTAGCTGTGTGAATTTAACAGATATAAGCCAGGTACTAACCTCCCTGAGCCTTGGTTTCCTCATTTAATTGTACTGTCAATTTCAAACAATCACTTGAAAGGTTGTAGGAGAGTATTTAAAACTTTGTGTCTGTGTTTGAATAAGCATAAAAGAAAATACCTGAAAAGGGACACACTGGGCTCTGAAAAGTGGTTAGAATTTAGGGGCAGAATCACAAGTGGTTTCTTTAAACACTTCTGTTTTTCTTGAACTTACTTTACTGTATCTTTAGTTACTTTTTAAAAAATAACATTATTTTGGAAGACTTTGATATTTACAAAAGACATGCACAAATAGTAAGGAGATTCCTTACACTCCTCACCCAGTTTCCCCTACTGGTCAGATCTTATCTAACCATGAACCATTTGGCAAAACTGAGAAAACAAGATTGGTACTGCTATTAATATTCTTATTTTTTTTCCTTAAAAAACAGTCATTTCAAAAGATTTTCTTTAATATCATAAAATATTGCTATTTATATCCTTATTGATAGTTACATAATACTATTAATTTTACATCTATTAAATCCTACTACTGTTATCAGTACTGGTACTATTACATATTACTACTATTATTTCTATTATTGATATTATTAAATATTACTACTATTATTATTATTTGTACTATTATACATTACTACTGTTTTTTTAAATTATTATTTATGCATAAACAAACTGGGCTACAGGCCAGAGGTGCAGGGGTTAAGAGGATTCACCAGAGACAGATTGGGGAACAGAACAAGCGGATGTACTGAAATACACTACTGAGGGGAGCAGGAGAGACAGGAGAGTTCAGAGCTGTGCCATGTGGGTCAGCTCCCTGGCCAGGGATCTACTGGTGCTGCAATGGCTATGGACAGCTTCATAGTGCTGAGACTTAACCCTTTGTACCACCAGGGAGGCCCACATTACTACTGTTTAATACTAGTCTCTATTTGGACTTCATTGATATTTCCAGTGAAATATATAGAACAAATGTTCTAGGATATCTTATATACATACACAGACAGACATATACCTGTATTTGTTATTTCCAGCTATAGGGGAAAGAAGAAATCAAGAGATCTAAGGGTGAATCTGCCATAGATAGCTATGCAATTTTGAGCCACATGCTTGCTCTCTCAGGGCCTTAGTGTTTTATCTACAAAAAAAAGTAGATAGGGCAAGAGATTGCTAAGCTCATTCTCTCATAGTGCAGGGCCACTGTTTGTCAGGAGAGAAAAAAAAAAATGATGAAGTTAAAGTAGACTGCAAAGGTGTTTTAAAAACACAATTCTCAAAATCTTAAAATGGATGCCTCAGTTCCAAGGAGTCCCTTTTGGCCTCATTAAGGAAAAGAATAAAGGTCTGATCACATCTTCCAACTGGGGACTCCCAGCTCCCGTGGCCACTAGGGATGGAGGTATTTGGTGATCTAACAGGTCTTTTCCATTTCTCACTATGAGGATTTATTTTTGTTGTAATGTCTTGGTGTGGAACAAGGGGAGATTTTGTTCAGATTCTTAGATAAATGAGAAATGTGATAAATCCTGATGTGAGTCTCATTTTTTAAAAGAATTATTTAAACATACAAGAACTGGAGTGTAAGCCAGAGTTGGGGGTGGGTGAGAGGATTCACCAGAGACAGAGTAGGGAACAGAACAGGCAGATCCACTGAAATACACTGCTGAAGGGAGCAGCAGGTGAGATAGGAGGGGTCTGCTGCGCCATGTGGGTCACCTCCCTGGCCAGGGATTGAACTCGTGCTGCAGTGGCTGGTGATAGCTTGATAGCACTGAGACTTAACCCCCTGATCCACTAAGGAGGTCCTGATTCTCATTTTGTTTTAATATTTGTGACCTCATTTTGTAGTTGGTATTTTAGTATTTATTCAGATCTCTGGTGGGGAAGACAGGACCTGTAGCTGTTCTCTCCTTTTTTCATTAGCTGGTTTAGTCTAAAATTCATTGGGCCTCCCTGGTGGCGCAGTGGGTTAAGCAACGCACTGTGAAGCAAAACGCAGCCACTGCAGCACGAGTTTGATCCCTGCTGCCGGCCAGGGGGGGGACCCACACGGTGTGGCAGACCTCTCCTGCTGTGCCCGCTGCTCCCCTCAGCAGTGTACTTCTGTTGATCTGCCTGTTCTGCTCCCTGCTCTCTGTGGTGAACCCTCTCACCCCCCCACACCTCTGGCCTGTACCCCAGTGCTTGTATGCATAAATAAATAAATCTTTAAAAAAAAATAAATAAAATTCATGGCAACATGCCCAAGCTGTGCCAGTTGAGTGAGCTTTAGATAGTAGGATCAGAAATGAATAATTGTGCATCAAAAACCAGACTACCTTACCTCACCTAAAGGAGCCTGACGTCTCTGTACTTTTACATCTGACTTCCTTTCCCCAAACCATTAGCACAGACTTATTTATTTAGAATTATGTCCATGGTAGAAAAGTTCATGTTTGGCTAAAAGTAGACAATGTTGTCATAGCCTCAGGCATACACTCCTCATCTACCCTAAATGATTCAGACCCTGGTAAATACTTCCAAAGCTTCCCATGTGCCCTTATCTCAACACTTAGTACATTTGTCACCATTTAAGTAATTTGTTATAATTTGATAAATGTCTGTCCTTCCCTGTAGTTCTCATTGGGGAGGAATTTTGTCCCCCAGGGGATATTTGGCAATGTCTGAAGACCTTTTTGATTGTCACACTGGAGGGTTAAGTCCTACTGGTATTTAGTGAGTAGAGACCAGGTATGCTGCTCAATATCCTGCAGTTCACAGGACAGCTCCCACAACAAAGACTTGCCCTTCAGAATGTCCAGAGTGTTGAAAAACCCTGATGGGGATTACAAGTTCTCCAGGGACTGGGAAGTTGTCTATTTTGTTCACCACTTACCTGAGGCCTCACACAGGACCTGCAACAGTAAAGGTATTTGGTGTATAGTTGATGGATGACACTTATCCTGTCAAACTTCTGGGATTGGGTTGACTAAAGATTGAGCTTTATTTCCCAAGGGTTGTATCCATATCTTAATATGTAGCAAAAAAAAATTCTGAATGAATGAATGAATCCATCCACCCATCCATCCATCATCCATCATTTATCCAGCTATCCACCCAAGCATGAATGGCCCGAAAGGGCCTTCATGCTGACAATACTTTGGTAATGGTCTTCTGAAATAAGTTTTAGTCTTCCCACTACCCAGCCACCATTTGATCTTATGAATTTGTCTTTTAATTTTTTAGGTCAGCTTTGTCCACTAGAATTTTCTATAATAGAGCTGCTATATGTCTGTGCAGTCCAATACAGTAGCCACTGGACATATGTGGCCACTAAACACTACTAACATGGATAATGTTGTTTTACTTTATTTAAATTTATATAGCCATATGTGACTAGTAGCTACTGTATTTGGACAGCACAGTTCTATACATATCATTGTATTGTTCCTATGTGAAAAAGCTTTGTTGTATGCATTTCATGTAGATACAGATTTCACAGCTTTCTGTACCTTGTCTTTGATACATTCTGGTTTTCACATCTCTGTCTACTTGGATCTAGCTTGTTTCTTTTATCTACTGCAGAGTCTTTTGTGGTATGACTATTTTACATTTTATTTTTTAAGTTTTTTTTTTTAAGATTTATTTTTATTTATGCATGCATTCAAGAACTGAGGTATAGGCCAGAGATGCAGGGGGTGAGAGAATTCACCAGAGACAGAGTGGGGAGCAGAACAGGCAGTGAAATACACTGCTGAGGGGAACAGTAAGTGAGACAAGAGAGGTCTGTGGGTCAGCTCCCTGGCTGGGGATTGAATTCATGCCACGGTGGCTGTTGATAGCTTGATAGTGCTGAGACTTTAACTCTTATACCACCAGGGAGGCCCTTTTCTTCCCTTTTCTTCATTTTAGTTGGTTATATATTTTTTTCTTGCCTTTGCCAAAAATGCTGTAGTGAACATCTTTGATTGTCTTCTTCAACTTCTTTTTGGTAGCTTTCAAAAGTAGTGTTACTGGCTCATAGTGTAGATAAGTTTAATTTCATTACTTCTTGCCAAAATCATGCCCTAATTCTGTGCCCTGCCCCGCCCCTCCCCCGGCCTGTAAAACAAGAGGGATTCAGTAATTTCCAAGGTTTCTTGCCCCATCTAAAGCCCAATCATTCTGAGACAATAGAGGTGAGAGGCAGACCTTAAACTCTTGGCAGTGATCTACTATATACCATGCTCAGTCAGATGTAGAGGAAACAGATAATATCCAGGGTTGTGTATTCCCAGTTTCTCTTCCCGGGGAAGAGAAAGCTCCATAAAACACCACATCAAATTTTCTTTTAATTTGCCAAGTAATGAAGTGGGTAAAAGTTTCTGACAGTGGAAAACTCCAATTATTCAGTTATGTTGGAATAAATCTGTCACTAGACTCGGAAACTCAAGCTTTGATCACTTAGATAACTGCAAAAGTAAAAAGATTTCCATGCTATGTGCAATTTTTCTAACTTCCCATGTGATTGTGATGTAGTCATTTTATCCACTCGCACCTGCTGTTACCCAACTGTTAATATCAAATGCAATGTATGATAGACCAGAACTTAAGAGGAGCCCTATCTAATTCCAGTAAATACCTAATGTCTGCTAATTTTGAAAGTAGCTATTGTCTCTGGGCAGTAACCACAATTCAGGATATCAGAATATGTACACATGCAAGCAAATATATATTCTATTCCCAGAAATTAAAGATACAATAGACTTGATATCTCACACATGACTCATATCCACATGATTCCAAGCTCATGTAAGGGTTTTAACCCACTTACTGAGTGTATAGTGTTAGGGCATGATAGACTCTGCATCCTTCATTTAGTTATAGATACTTGGTTCTGAGGGGGGGAAGTACAGTAGTAAAAATGTATATAAAAATGCGTAACATTGTTCATGATGATTTTATATTGACATTACTCCAGATATTAGGAGTAAGGGGGCTTAAAAACAAATTTTAGAACAAAACAAAATGTTTTGGTGGTTTCCCTCCTCTTACAGATTTGCTTATTACAAAACTTGGGAATTTATAGAAAAGCAGAAGGAAGAATAGAAGAATGATCACAGTTACTATTTTGGTCTAGTTCCTTTATAGTAATCCTTTTATTATTTTTGAAGTTTAAAAGTATGGAAAGAGCAGCTCTCCTACCCACTTGTGACCTCTGCAGGTGCCTTTCATTTTCTTTCTCCATTTCCTAATAAAACCTATCCTTTTAAAATGTAAACAAATAAAAATAAAAATATAGCAACATAACCAAAAATATAGCAACATAACCACCAAAACCACACCCAATTTCTAACCATTAACTCAAAAACAGCTGTTAAAATTTTGTGATATTTGCTATTAATCTTTATTTTGTTTCTTTCTTTATAAAAATAAATTGAAGATAAAGATTTAACTGCTAGTCTCTATCATGGAGCTAGAATTTTCCCTTCAAGTTTATAGAATATGGACAGAAACAGACATAGAGTTTAGAGATGTATACATACATTTTATTATTTTAAAGATTTTATTCTTATAAATAATGACAATGTGGGGCCTCCCTGGTGGCACAGTGGGTTAAGCAATGCACTATGAAGCAGCCCGCAGCCATTCAGCACGAGTTCGATCCCTGCTGCCGGCCAGGGAGGGGACCCACATGGCGTGGCAGACCTCTCCTGCCTCGCCCACTGCTCCCCTCAGCAGTGTACTTCTGTTGATCTGCCTGTTCTGCTCCCTGCTCTCTCTCTGTGGTGAATCCTCTCACCCCCCCCCCCACACACACACACCTCTGGCCTGTACCCCAGTGCTTGTATGCATAAATAAATAAATCTTTAAAAAAAATAATGACAATGTGTCACTTAAAGAGTGACAATGATGTGAGATCCTGAAATGGTTTGAATGGGGCCAGGCATAGTGTAAGCACTAAGGACCTGATAGCTATTGTTACTGACTCCTTATCGTTTATGTCTTAAATTTGGTTCTGCTTACCAGTTCTTAATGAATGAAAATGAAAGCATAGAAGAATGTTCTGTAGTCAGATGAGTTTAGGAAACCACTCATTCTACTTAGCCCTTGATTCATAGTACAGAGCAAGATATCAATAGTAACAAAATCTAGGGCCTCCCTGGTGACACAGTGGGTTAAGCAGCGCACTATGAAGCAGACCACAGCCACTGCAGCACGAGTTTGATCCCTGCTGCCAGCCAGGGAGGGGACCCACATGGCGTGGCAGACCTCTCCTGCTGTGCCCGCTGCTCCCCTCAGCAGTGTACTTCCGTTGATCTGCCTGTTCTGTTCCCCGCTCTCTGTGGTGAATCCTCTCACCACCCCCCCCACACACACCTCTGGCCTGTACCCCAGTGCTTGTATGTATAAATAAATAAATCTTTAAAAAAAATAGTAACAAAGTCCAAAAAAGAAAGAAAGAAGTCCAAGGCAAAATGAGTTAGAACCCAACATTTCCCAAACATGTGTGACCAATAGCCCTTTTGTTCCAATCACATCTATTAATATCCCAAAGGAATAACATTCTATGTAGAAAGGTATTTTGAGTATTTGTTTAGGTCTATGTCCCTCAGATTACATACATTGCACCTGAATTGGGAGCCTTTTGAGTCTTAATCCACACAAGAAAGTTTAGTTTGCCACTTCAAAATCCAGTGTCATAAATTAGAATATGTGTCCACAACTATGTACAGTTTCTCAGTTCTTAGTTTCAAGTACCCTACATAGGAGCTTCTTTAATTATTTTAGAAGCAGTTATCCATTCATGTATTAGATAGAGCAAGTTTCTAAAATATGGGGTATGACCCTCTTTATCCAAAGCCTGGCTTTTGTGTCTGAGGTCTTTCAGAAGTCCTTGGGGGTTCATTTTTCACTATTAGTTAATTATTTTTCTTCCGATGTTTGCTTTCTTTTCTAGGTATAGTCTCATAGAGTTTCCACCACTCATACATTTATGCACTATCACTATAGTCCCTTGTGTTTTTCCTGTCCCGACCTTGATCCCAGTCCCTCCCTCTTCCCTGCAGATTGTAGTTGTCTGTTTATTTTTGTTTTGTTTTGTTATTCTTTTCCCTTGATCCCCTATAATCCTCCTATAAGTGAGACCATCCAGTATTTTTCTTATTCCTTCTGACTTATTTCACTGAGCATAATCCCTTCAAGATCCATCCACGTTTCTGCAAATGGCTCTAGTTTATCTTTTAATTGCTGAATAATATTCCATTGTGTATATCTACCACATTTTCTTTTTTTTTTAAAGATTTATTTATTTATGCATACAAGCACTGGAGTACAGGCCAGAGTTGTGTGTGGGGGGGGTGGGGTGAGAGGATTCACCACAGAGAGCGGGGAACAGAACAGGCAGATCAACAGAAGTACACTGCTGAGGGGAGAGTGGGCAGCAGGAGAGGTCTGCTGTACCATGTGGGTCCTCTCCCTGGCTGGCAGCAGGGATCAAACTCGTGCTGCAGTGGCTGCGGTCTGCTTCATAGTGCATTGCTTAACCCACTGTGCCACCAGGGAGGCCCTCTACCACATTTCTTTATCCAGTCTATTTTTGGGCATTTGGGTTGATTCCATGTCTTACCTATTATAAATAATGCTGTGATAAACTTGGGGGTACATGTATTCTTTTGTTTTTTTTTTAAAGATTTATTTATTTATGCATACAAGCACTGGGGTACAGGCCAGAGGTGTGGGGGGTGGGAGGATTCACCACAGACAGAGCGGGGAGC
>JAGFMF010011458.1:629586-639665 GCA_019455555.1 Galemys pyrenaicus | reverse complement strand
ACCAGCAGTGTAAGAGAGTTCCTTTTTCTCCACATCCTCGCCAACATTTGTTGTTGCTACTTTTTTTGATATGTGCCTTTCTCACTGGTGTGAGGTGGTGTCGATTATGAGGGATTTTGAACATTTTTCATATGCCTGTTGGCCATTTGCATTTCCTCTTTGAAGAAGTGACTTTTAAGTTCTTCTACACATTTTTTGACTGGATTGTTTACTTTGTTTTTGTTGAGTTGTGTAAGTTCTTTGTAGATTTTTGTGATCATTCCTTTATCAGTTGTATGGGTGCAAAAATTTTTTCCCAATCTTGGGGGTTCTTGTCACTAAAGACACCATAAGTCCAAATCACAGACAACTATGGACAGGGTAGAGATATTTGCAACACATAACCAACAACAGATTTGAATCCAGAATATTGAAAGATTCTAACAAAAGACTAGCAAACCAGATTTAAAAAAGATGAAAGAGGGCCTCCCTGGTGGCGCAGTGGGTTAAGCAACGCACTATGAAGCAAAGCAACGCACTGCAGCACGAGTTCGATCCCTGCTGCCGGCCTGGGAGGGAACCCACATGGCGCGGCAGACCTCTCCTGCTGTGCCCGCTGCTCCCCTCAACAGTGTACTTCCGTTGATCTGCCTGTTCTGCTCCCCGCTCTCTGTGGTGAATCCTCTCACCTCCCCCCACCTCTGACCTGTACCCCCAGTGCTTGTATGCATAAATAATAAATAAATCTAAAAAAAAAATGAAAGAATCAAACAGAAGAGAAAATTAATCAACAAGTTTATGAAAAGATGTTCAAACTTGCTAGAAATAGGAAAATACAAATTCAAACAATGAGAATCATAGGTGTAGTAAAAGTACAAAAACAAGCATGGGGCAATACACTCCAGTTTCAGAATAGTAGTTATTATGGGGAGAAAGAAATTGGGGAACGAAAGAGAATAAGGAAATGTGACTTCAAGATTATGGATAAAGCAGGCCTCCCTGGTGACCTAGGGCTTAAGGTCTCTCAGCACTGTCACCCATAGGGCCTGAGTTCAATTCCCAACCAGGGAGCTAACCCACAAAGCACAGCAGACCTCTCCTGTCCCACCTGCTGCTCCCCTCAGCAGTGTATCTCATTAGATCAGCCTTTTCTGCTCCCCACTTTGGCCTCTCACCCCCAGTACCTCTGACCTACACTTCAGTTCTTCTGTACAAAAAAAAAAAGATTAAATTATGGATAACTTGTTCTTTCCTTCTGAAAAGTCAAAGAAACAATTGGAAATGATGGCTGATGTTTATGTGGCATTATTTCATGTATGTTTGAAGCATTCCCCATTTAAAAACAAACAAATGAAAGAAGAAAAATTCACCTTGAGCTAATATGAATATAAAACTTTGAAAGATATTATTAAAAAAACTCATTCAGTATCAAATATTCTGTTTATTTCATTTCTTGTATTTATTGATTTTGTGCTTTGATCAACAGACTTGTGTGGAATAGTTTGTACATTGTAAACCCCAGAGATGCTGGTTGTTATGGTTTAATTATCCTCTAGGGTCTAAAGTCTAGGCATTTAGGCTTTGCTTAATAGTTGTTGCCTTTTTCCTTTTGAAAAAAACTGGGCATCGATTTAGATGAACTTGACAGTGTTATCAAATATTATCAGTCAGGATGCAATGAGGTTCGAGAAAAAGAAAAATCACCTCAAGCAGGCTTGAGGCTTCAGGTGGAATTTTATTTAGCCTTGTAACAGAAGAACTCAGTGTTTCAGGAGAACTTGGTCAGGCTTTGGTAGTGAAGACCAGTGGATCCAAGGTCTTAAGTGATCCTATCTGGTCCTACTTTTAAGTGTTTCAGTATTACAAATAGTGTTGCCATAAGCATGATATCTTATACAGATGAGTGAGAATTGTCAAACCTAGAAGTGGAATTGCCAAGGCAAGCATATGGACATTTCCAGCTTTAACAAATATTACCAAATGAATTGTTTTAATTCATTAAGAGCTTGTCATTTTAAGAGCAACTTAAGGTCCAAAGTAAAATTGAGGGGAAGGTACAGAAATCTTCCATATATCTCTTGACCCCACATATGCACAGCCTCCCCTCTTAATAACATTCCCTGCTGTTTGTTACAATTGATGAGTCTATATTGACTCAAACCCATAGTTTATATTACAGTTTACTTTCCCCATTGGTTTGGACTAACATAATGACATGTATTCATCACTATGATATATGCAGAGTATTTTCACCACCCTAGAACTCCACCAATCTGTCCCCCTCCACCACCTCTCCAACCCATGATCTTCTTATTATCTCCATAGTGTTGCCTTTCCCCAGATGTCAAATAGTTGGAATCATACCGCATGTAGCTTTTGCAGGGTGGCTTTGTTCACTTAGCAGTGTACTTTTAAGATTCCCTTTGTCTTTTCATGACTTGATAGCTCATTTCTTTTCAGTCCTGAATGTTTCATAGTTTATCCATTCACCTACTGAAGAGTATCTTGGTTGCTATCAAGCTTTGGAATTATAAATAAGGCTGTTATAAATACTTTGGTTCAGTTTTTGTGTAGATGTAAGTTTTCAACTCATTTGGGTAAATACCAAGAACAGTGATTATGAAGTTGTATGCAAAGTGGGTGTTCCTTTTTTTTTTTTTGACAGTTTATACTTGAACCAGAACCCACAGTATGCAAGTTCTTATTTCCTTTCCCCTTGCCCTTATTACACTTAGAGTTTTAAGACTCCAGAACTTTTTGCTCTTCAATCAAGTGATCAAAGTTAATATCAAGTTATATATCATGTTGATTGTATAGACATTTGATGTAAAAATGACACTTTATACCCCTGTGGTTTTTCTTCTCAAAATGATTACAAGGAAAACATCAGACAAATTCCAGTGGGGGGTATCCTATTAGGTACCCATTCAGTGCTAATCAAAACTCTAAAAGTCACTGAAAGCAAGATAAATCTAAGAAACTGACTACCTAGAGGACTCTAAAAAGACATGATAACTACATTTAAAGTAGTATTTTGGGGCCTCCCTAGTGGCCTACAGGTTAAATCTCAGTGTTATCACCATTACGGCCTGAGTTCAATCCCTAGCCAGGGAGCTAACCCACATATAGCATAGCAGAAATCTACTGTCTAACCTGCTGCTCCCCTCAGCAGTGTATTTCGGTAGATCCGCCAGTTCTGTTGCCCATTCTGTCTCTGGTGAATCCTCTCATCCTTTGCACCTCTGGCCTACACCCCAGTTCTTCTATGCAAAAATAAATAAAATCTAAGAAAAAAAAATTCTGGCAGGGATCCCAGAACACAAAAAGGATATTATGTAAACTAAAGGAATCTGTATAAACTGGGAACTTTAGTTAGTAATGTGTCAATATTGGTAGATTAATTATAACAAATCTATCATGCTAATATAAGATGTTAACATTCAGGGACATGTTAACCAGGCCTGAAGTATATGGAAATTTTGTATTATTTTCTCAAATTTCCTGTGACTCTAAAGCTGTTCTAAAATATAAGGCTTATCAATTTATTTTCTACTTTAAAAGATATTTTTCATTGTTGCTTTATTGGTGAGATTGAGAAGATTGTCATATGTTTATTGATCACCCATCCATTTCTTGTTTACAGTTTTAAAAATTTATGCCATTTTTAAAAATTGGGTTAACTTTTATTTTAAAGTTACTTGTATATTTGTATATACTCAGTGCTATTAATCTTTTGCTGTATACATAAGTTACAAACACCTTTTAAACTTATACGTAAATCTTCTGCACTTTAGTCTTTTTTAGACAGCCTTTACCTATCTAGTAAAGATAGTTTACATTTTCTTCTAACAGTTTTTACATCTGGATTTTTATCTAACAATTTTTTAATCCACTTGGAACTTCCTTTTTTTAGAAAGCTTTTTTTTTTTTTAAATTATGCATACAGGAACTGGGTTCTAGGCAAGAGGTGGTGGGATGTAAGAGGATTCACCAAAAACAGAGTGGGGAGCAGCAGAACAGGTAGATCTACTGAAATACACTGCTGAGGGAGACAGGAAGGGTCTGCTGCACCTTGTGAATAAGCTCCCTGACTGGAATGGAACTCAGGCGGCAGAGACTGGGGATAGCTTGATAATGCTGAAACTTTAAATCCTAAGCCACCAGGGAGGTCCTGGAATTTCTTTGTTCTGTAGTGTAAGATAAGGAACTATTTTTATTTGTAAAAATAGCTAATTGTTCTAGCACCATTTATTGTTTTTCATCTTTTCCACTAATTGAGAAAGCAAGTTTTACTTTATGCCAAGTTTTTCCATATACATTTATTTTTTATTTTTTTAAGATTTATTTATTTATGCATACAAGCACTGGGGTACAGGCCAGAAGTGGAGGGGGTGGTGAGAAGATTCACCACAGACAGAGAGGGGAGCAGAACAAGCAGATCAACAGAAGTACACTGCTGAGGGGAGCAGCGGGCACAGCAGGAGAGGTCTGCTGCACCATGTGGGTCCCCTCCCTGGCCAGCAGCAGGTCCATATACATTTAAGCAGTTTCTGAGCTATCTATTCCTTTCATCTATTTCCCTAACCCTAAACAAAAGCTGTAGTGTTTTTAAAAAGATGACTTCATGATTAATTTTTCTTATCTCATCTTGTAGATAAAGTTCTCTCACTTTTTCCCTTCAAAATTATATTGTCTATTTTTGGCCTATTTATTTTTTCACATGAAATTTAGGATCTATTTATCCTCAATTGTTGTATGAAGTTCTCATGAAGTTTTGATTGGTATTGGAATGAATTTATAGAACAACATTAAAAACTATTGCATTTGAATGATGTCAAATATAATTAATAAAAAAAATTTTAAAAAAACAACAAAAAAAATATTGCATTTGTAGACCGTTACTGGCTAATTCTGAGTCCTATTCATGAACATAAAATTTGCATTTACTGTCTTTTCTTATGACCTTTGTAAATTCCTCCTTTAAAATCTTGCCCATCTTTTTTCTATTAATTCATAAGTATCTCATAGCTTTTGTTGTTCATGTCTATATATTTATCATTAATGGCACTTCATTTTTAGATGATGTTATAACCAGTGAGTTACTGAATTATTTTCATATTTTAAAAAAATATTTATTTATTTATGCAAACAAGAAATGGGATATAGGCCAGATGTGAGGACAATGAGAGGTTTTACCAGAAACAGAGTGGAGAACAGAACAGGTGGTTCTACTGAAATACACTGCTGAGGGGAGCAGCCTGCAGGTGAGTCAGGAGAGATATGCTGCACCATGTGGGTCACCTCCTTGGCTAGGCACCAAACTCATGCTAAAGTGACTATGATAACTTCATAGTGCTGCAACTTAACCCCTTGCACCATCAGGGAGGCCCTATTTTCCTTGGACTTACGTAGACAACAATTTCAACTGCATATTTCTCTATTTTTCAGTGCTTAGTCCTTCATTTTTTTTTCTCATTGCATTGCCAGGATTTCTAGGATAGTCACAATTAATAGTAACACAGGAAACCAACTTTGTCTTATTTCTTTTTTTGGGGAAAAATTTATTTTTATTTATTTATGCAAACAAGAACTTTTTTTGGGTTTTGATGATCTTGGAACTGCCATACTAGCCAAGGACTGCCCACATTTACATGAATATAAGTTCTTATCTTCTTTAAGTTACTTTTTTTTCTTTTTAATCATTTGCATCTAACTGTATTTTAACTAGCATTTATTAGGTTAAAAAATTCCCATTTAGGGCCTCCCTCGTGGCACAAGGGGTTCAGTCTCAGCACTATGAAGCTATTGGCAGCAATTGCAGTGCAAGTTCAATTTCTGGCCAAGAAGCTAACCCACGTGGAGCAGCAGACCTCTCCTGTCTTGCCCGCTGCTCCCATCAGCAGTGTATTTCAGTCAGTCCTCCAGTTCTGCTCCCTACTCAGTCTCTGGTGACTCCTCTCATCCCTACCACCCCCACCCCCCCGCATCTCTGGCCTGTACCCTAGTTCATGTATGCTAAATAAATAAATCTTTTTTTAAAAAAAATCCCCATTTATTCCTGGTTTGCTTTGATTTTTTTTTCTTTTTATAGTATCATGACTGGATAATGAATATAACAAAATGCTTTTCTACACTGATTAGTTTGGTTGTGGTTTTATCTCCTTTCAAGACTCTTCCTAGGGGCCTCCCTGGTGGTGCAGGGGGTTAAGCAACGCACTATGAAGCAAACCTCAGTCACTGCAGCACGAGTTCGAGCCCTGTTGCCAGCCAGGGAGGGGCTGGCAGACCTCTCCTGCTATGCCCGCTGCTCCCCTCAGCAGTGTACTTCTGTTGATCTGCCTGTTCTGCTCCCCGCTCTCTGTGGTGAATCCTCTCACCTCCCCCGACACCTCTGGCCTGTACCCAGTGCTTGTATGCATAAATAAATAAATCTTTAAAAAAAAAAGACTTCCTACTTTGCCTATAACATTTGTTTGGCTTGTGATTTCTTTCTAACTATGGCGGGAATCTTGATTTTATTTTCTAAAACATAGATTAGAATGATATATTTTTGCCTAGTTATAAATATTTCAGAGGTTGGTTATGAATAAAAGAATTAAGGGATACAGAAATTCTAAGTACTCTTAACTTGAAACGAATTTCTTTAAATTGATCTGTCCATGTAATTATAAACTGTAGAGAAGTAGACAGGAAAAATAAAGCAAAGAGGAAAGCCTATTTTTTACATACTAAAATTTTTATTTGAAATGACGCATTATGACTAGTAAAGAGAATTTTAAAAACAGAGCCTTCTCTAAAGATACTATCTCAGTGCAAATGGTCTTCGTTGCCCACTGTTTTAGTCTTTGTGCACATTCATTTTTTAAAACTGTACTTATGACCATAATATACTCTTTCTGCATTTTAACAATTACTTATTTTTATTTTTATTTATTTATTTTTTTTAAGATTTATTTATTTATGCATACAAGCACTGGGGTACAGGCCAGAGGTGTGGGGGGGTGAGAGGATTCACCACAGACAGAGCGGGGACCAGAACAGGCAGATCAAGGAAGTACACTGCTGAGGGGAGCAAAGGGCACAGCAGGAGAAGTCTGCCACACCATGTGGGTCCCCCACCTGGCCGGCAGCGGGGATCGAACTCATGCTGCAGTGGCTGCGGTCTGCTTCATAGTGTGTTGCTTAACCCACTGCGCCACCAGGGAGGCCCCAATTACTTATTTTTAAAGTTTAGATCTCTTTACGTCTCCCTGTAAGTATAAACTCCTGAACAACTATAATATAAATGCTTATCTCATCTTAATTCATGGGATAAAATAATTTCTTTAACTGGAAGGGATTTTTTTCTTTTTCTTTTTTTTTTAAAGATTTATTTATTTATGCATACAAGAACTGAAGTACAGGCCAGAGGTGCAGGGGCGGTGAGAAGATTCACCAGAGACAGAGTGGGGAGCAGAACAGGCAGATGGACTGAAATACACTGCTGAGGGGAGCAGCAGGCCAGTCAGGAGAGGTCCGCTGCGCCATGTGGGTCCACTCCCTAGCCGGGGGCAGGAATCGAACTCTCTCATACTGCAGTGGCTGAGGTTTGCTTCACAGTGCATGCTTAACCCACTGCGCACCAGGGAGGCCCTGGAAGGGATTTTTTTAACCTTACCCTTTGAAAGTTGATTTGTTATTTATTTCTGTAAGTTAATTATTTAATGATAGACTTGATAGAGTGGTCACAAAGCAATAAATCTTACACTTACAATTGCACTTATGCTGTTAGATCTTTGTGACAAACCCAGTTCTAGTAAAATCTGAATTTTTCAATTATATCATCAATTACAATACAATTACATCATCAATTACAATAACAATTAATAGTAACATTTGTGTTAGTATGCTTTACAAAGATCTTCTTATAATTTAGCTCATTTCCTTCCTATATAAGTCTATGAATGACAATGTTAAACCCATTTAACATTCAGCAGAGAAAGAAACATGTTGATTTATGCATAAAATGGCAGAGTACTGATTCAGAATGAAGTATTCTGCTTTTTCCACATGCACTAGTGGATTTTGCCTCCCACCAAATCAGATAATACCAAGCTTTTTCTAGTTTAGAGTAGACAACGACTGGGCTAAATTTTCTGAATTATAAATTTTCCTCTGATGAATTTTACTTAAGTGGATAACTCATGTTTTTCTGAACTGGATGCTAGATAAGATGGTTTCTGATGTAGCATAAAGTTATGTTTTGTGATTTTAAGTTTCCCTATCAGCATTTCTGCAGTGTTTCACAGAGCTCGGATTTCCAGGTGTTGTGCCATGGGAATATATTTTAAGACCATCGCATTACTTTATGCTGAGTAAGCCCTGGAACCTGCAAGCCAAACATATTTTAAGTGCCAAAATAATGGTAAAGAGCTACTGTGGACTGGATTCATTCTCCCATTTCATATATTGTTTCTTTTTACTGCTAATCAAAGTAAAACTTATTGAGGGGTATAGCCAAAGGAATAACTGAGAAAAGACTAGTCACAGGTTATTTATAAGGATGTTCATCTCAGTGGTATTTATAAAGGTTTTCCAAAAAGGAGCTAACTGGCAGTAATAGGAGAATGGTTAAATAAATTAAGATATATTCCATATAGTGGAATATTCCTCTGCTGTCACACATTATTAACAATATTTATGTATACTGATGTCCACAGTTAAATAAAAAGTGCTGGGTATCTATATACTTAGTGTTATCAGTTTTTGCTGTATGTAATCAAATATATATAGAAAAACTCCAGAACTAGATATAATAAGTGATCCTCTCTATGAGGTGGTTTATATTTTTTGAATGAAACTTATTTACTAACATTTTATTTATATTTTCAACTATTGTTTTCAATTTTTACAATGAGCACATTGTTTCTATAGCATAAAACATCCACATAACTTATTTTTGATTAAAAATAAAACCACTCAGGGGGCCTCCCCTGGTGGCGCAGTGGGTTAAGCAACGCACTACGAAGCAAACCGCAGCCACTGCAGCATGAGTTCGATCCCCGCTGCCGGCCAGGTGGGGGACCCACATGGTGTGGCAGACTTCTCCTGCTGTGCCCGCTGCTCCCCTCAGCAGTGTACTTCTGTTGATCTGCCTGTTCTGCTCCCCGCTCTCTGTGGTGAATCCTCTCACCCCCCCTACACCTCTGGCCTGTACCCCAGTGCTTGTATGCATAAATAAATAAATCTTAAAAAAAAAATAAAAAAATAAAAAAAAATAAAACCACTCAGCTTTTATAAAGCTTTAGTCAACATGTTACCTGCTGCATTCTGTGAACTTAGAGAGCAAAGGAAGAAGAAATGATTGTGTACAGAATTTAATTTAGAAATAAGAAGAATTTCCTGAAGGCAAGAACTTTAACCTGTTAAAATAGGTGAAACAGTTAGGTGGAGGGATGCCGACTCTTGAGGCTGTGCTGAATGTATGATGGTGGGGAGGATTTAAAGGTAGAAAAGAAAAGCCTTTCTAAAGCCGGCTTCCTAGGATACCAATTGCCTTGGTAATGACTTTGAGATGCAGTCAGTTAACAAGCATGCATTCAGGACAGCTTTCTGAGAAGAGCAGAGAAATAGAAATTCAGATTTCAATTATTCATTCATATATTCATTGCTCAAACATTATTGATTGCTCACTACAAATCCAGCATTGTGCTAAGTGTTGTGCCTTGCTCTTTACACATTTAGAATTTAATTGGAGAGATGAAAGATGAGGATCTGAAATCATTTGAGAAGGATTGGACTTGAGAAGGGAAAACCAGGTAATTTAGTTCAATTAAAGAAGGGATCAGAATAGTTGGGATTAGTGAGAATAGGCTTCCTGAAGATTGGAACTTAAAAGTTATAGAAAATGTCAGGGAAGAGACAACAAATGTGAAGACCTTCTGACTAATAATCTGACACCTCATATATATTTTTGTCATTTTATTTATAAGATGTACTTCTCCTTTTCCAAAATTTTAGACTTTTTTTTTTTTAAAGATTTATTTATTTATGCATACAAGCACTGGGGTACAGGCCAGAGTCCAGGGAGGTGAGAGGATTCACCACAGAGAGCGGGGAGC
>JAGFMF010011458.1:616056-629536 GCA_019455555.1 Galemys pyrenaicus | reverse complement strand
TCCCTGGCCGGCAGCAGGGATCGAACTCGTGCTGCAGTGGCTGTGGTTTGCTTCATAGTGTGTTGCTTAACCCACTGCGCCACCAGGGAGGCCCCCAAAATTTTAGACTTTAAAAACATGTTCCCTTTCCATATAATATTTAGCCCTTTTAATCAGGTTAAACAAAATAGGCAGAAGATTAGAGTTACAGAATTTCAGAGAGGGAAGTTACCTTTGGTATTATGTAGTCTGTGGTAGATACTGCAGTTTGTCTACCCAACATCTGTTCTCTACCTTCTCCTTGCCAACTGGCCTTCAATTGTGTTCAGAGCATCATTGAACCCATCTAAAGCCCCACACACTTCCCCGTCTTCCTTTTAAAGGGTGACCATGTGACATAGTCCTTGCCAATGAGATGGCTTCTGGAGACCAGAGTTGTCCTGTTTGCTCTTTATCTTCGCTTTTTGCCTCCTCTCACCTAGAAGGCAGATAAGATGCCTAGAGGAAGGGCCTCCCTGGAGGCACAAGGGTTAAAGTCTCAGTGCTTATCAAGCTATCATCAGCCACTGAGGCATGAGTTTGATCCCTGGCCAGGGAACTGACCCACATGGCACAGCAGACCTCTCCTATCTTGCCTATTGCTCCCCTCAGCAGTATATTCCAATAGATCTGCCTGTTCTCCTTACTCTGTCTCTGGTGAATCCTCTCACCCCCTTCCCACCATCCCTCTGGCCTGTACCCCAGTTCTTGTATGCATAAATAAAATAAAACAGAAATCTTAAAAAAAAAAAAAAGATGCCTAGAGGTAACAAGGGCCACCTCAAAAACTGATAGAGGGGTTCATGGGACTGCAAGACTAGCCCTGCATTGCCCAAACCAGACTTTTTGGATGAATTCTTCACTTAGTTTTAGTGCCTAAAACTAGAATTTAGGACTCCTGGTTCTGAGCCCTTCCACTTTCTGCTTCATCAAATTGCCTCTGGTAAACTGAACATCAATAGGTATTTGCAGTATCCAGGAGACATGCACATCTATCAGCTATTTCCGGGAATATAAGATGTTCCTTTAGTAGCTTTGACCACTGAGGTATGTGAATACTGTAGAGAAAACATCAACTCCAGAAGATGTTAGAACGCACTGGATACCATACACTGAAGACCAAGTGAGAGTTGGGGTCCGGGGTTGACCTGCTCATGAGCAATGATACAGATGACATCTTCCTTTCTTTCCCTCTGGAGGAAACCTACTGAAGCAACTCTTCTTTTTTGTCTCTAAAATTTTTGTATTTATTTTCTTACGTCATTGTTCATTTTTTAACCTCAGAAGGTTTCTCTCCTCAGGTGTAGTCCCTGTAGTTCTCCCACTGCCATATCACCTGTGAACCATCACACATTCCCCTGTGCTGAAGCAACTTCATCAGCTAATTTTACTTAGTGTTTTTCTCTTTTTGAATGTCTCTTTCTCAATTTCCCTCCTTTTCAAATTTTTCCTGTATCCAAAGAAAGTATTTCTTTTTTTAATAACTATAAAGGGCAGATGATCTACTTGTTCCATGTGACTCAAGTTCAGAGTATCAGGGACAAGTTCAGGGTCCCCTGAAGTCTGTTTTGTACCAGAAAGTCTTTTTTTTTTGGTCTTGGTCCAGGCCTTACAGGACATAAGAATATAACTTAGGTACATTATCACTCAAGTCCTCCATGAATACAAGGATTGCAAATAAGTTTTCTTTAAAGATACTGTTTTTAGTTTTGCAAGTCTTTCTTCTTTTTTTTTTGAAAGAATTACTGGCCTTTAGGATTCTTGAAATTCTTTTACATTGAGTTACTATGAAAGTGAGCATTTAAAGGCTTAAATGTTAATGCTCAAGTATGTTTGGTGTGAAAATTGGGAATGCATGCTTATGTAGATTCATCTCTCATCAATGTACTCTTTCACTGAGTTTCAGTTAGTTGTGTTTACTTGAATTTCCTACTGGTAAGAAGTAAATCTAGGATAATTTCCTTTCTGGTTAGAATTTTTGCTGTTTCAGGTAACAGTGTATGAAATATAAAGTCTCTTGAGTGATTTAGTGATGTTAGCTTTGGTGTTTTCTTTTGTTTTTTAGGTTAAGCTATTCGATTCCAATGATGTTAGTGGATGTTTCAAAATTTTGTCCCATTATCTTCTTTTTATGAATTTTCTCAAATGTCTCTCTTTTTCAGTCTCAACATTAAAGCAGATTCAGAGTCCTTTTGTTTCTCCTTCCAAAATGTATATGCAACTCTTTCTTCCCATTTTTTCTGAGCTCTACTCTTTAACTCTCATGTTCACTTGGCAGAACTCCCTTAGCAGGCTCTCAGCTACCAATTTATTCTCCATGCGGTTACCTCTGTGTTTTGTTTTGTTTTTATTTTTTTTTAAGATTTATTTATTTATGCATACAAGCACTGGGGTACAGGCCAGAGATATGGGGGGGGGTGAGAGGATTCACCACAGAGAGCTGGGAGCAGAACAGGCAGATCAACAGAAGTACACTGCTGAGGGGAGCAGCGGGCACAGCAGGAGAGGTCTGCGACGCCATGTGGGTCCCCACCCTGGCCGGCAGCAGGGATCGAACTTGTGCTGCAGTGGCTGGGTTTGTTTCATTGTGCGTTGCTTAACCCACTGCGCCACCAGGGAGGCCCTTTGTTTTGTTTTTAAATATAACTCTGGGGGCTTCCTTGGTGGCGCAAGGGGTTAAATTGCAGCACTATGACTTAACTTAAACTACCTGCAGCCACTGTAGCACAAGTTCGCTCCCCAGCCAGGTTGTTGACCCACAGGGCACAGTAGACATCTCTTGCCTCTCCCGCTGCTCCCCTCACCAGTGTATTTTAGTAGATCTGCCTATTCTGCTCCCCACTCTGTCTCTGGTGGATCCTCTCACCTCCCTGGCACCTCTGGCCTGCACCCCAGCTCTTGTATACTAAATACATAAATCTTTAATAAATAAATAAATACAGCTTTGATCAGGTCATTTCCCACTTTAAAAACCTTCAATGGCTCCCTAGTGCCTGTTAGATAAAGGACAAAATCCTTGGCATAATGTTTGAGACCTTTCAACTCTCCCTTTTCTTACCTTTCCAGTGTCTTCTTTAGTCTATTCATCTCTTTACCTAATGTCAAATTCCTATTAAGATGTCAAAAATGACTCATGAAAGAGTTTGTTTCATTTTGTCTAGGTGCTAAAGTTATAGTCTCACAGTCAATTATAAGTTATTGGAGGCAAAGATGGATTTACTTATTTTGACCTTTTTGGAGTCTCCATATATCACAGAGAGACTCATGAGCTGTAAATCACTGTAATGATCATACACCAATAATTTGAACTAAATGCTATGGGAACTCAGAGGAGATAACAAAACTGTTTGGAAGGGTTCAGGATGAAGTCACAGATGGTATTATACCTAAGCTGGGCTTTGAGGCTATGTATGATTTTTGCCCGTAGAAAAACATAATGAATAGATAAATATTCTACATCATACTCTATAATTAAAATCTAAAACACCTATGGGTAGATCCCTTGTATGCCTTTTCTCATGTTTAGAGAAAACATTTCCTTATTCAGGTTGAAACAAATGCTTCCCAGATAGAATATATTGTTTCTAATGTCAGGCTAGTTTAATTCAATAACTTCCATTTAGCCCTTTAATTCTGGGGCTTAGTTGTGGATGACCAATTCAACAATTGTATCATTGCATCCCTAACCTAAGTATTTAACCATAATCCTTAGCAAAGCTAAAAGAAAGACACTTGGTGTTTCTCTGACCATCTAATCACAAAGTCCAATGAAGCCCAGGTATTCTTGAAATATTTGCATCAATGCATAGTAGCTGGGATACATTACAATGTAAACATTTATGTTAGGATTTTGCCCACAACTGTCTAGTTCCTTTTAACATTGTAGGCAATTGGAATTGGAGTGAAGAGATTGGAGCTAAGGGGTTAGTGGGCAGAGTGATATGTTTTAGAGGCATTCTTTTCTCTTCCCCTCCATCAGCTTACATGTTCACTCTCAACATTAAAGTAGATTCAGAGTTCTTTTGATTCTCCTTCCAAAATACATATGCAACTCTAGATACGTGTACAGAACTCTAGAATACCATCTGTTATAATGCTTGTGTTTATGTGCAGGTCATCTACCCCATCAGGCTGAAATTTACTATTTCTATGCATTTTTGTGATATCTTTGTATTTCCCGCAACAAACATAGTTCCTGGTAATCACTTATGGAATGAGGGAAGAATGAATTTGCTTCACCTAGAAGAATGTGTTTTCATTTTTTTCTGGGTTATGGGTCTCCCCTTGCCTCTGAAATTTCATGTAAGATAAAGATCTTTACCCCATAATTCAAGATTGCAAACATTTGTGTACAGGTTTAGAAAGATCACCCCTGTGAACCTTAGGTTAAAATTCCTGAATGAAGAGCGAGGGTGATAGAAGATTATAAAATTATCTCTAATTCAAACTCTCTGTCAAACTAATATCACAGCTGAGGTAAATACTACAATTAAATGTGAAGAAGAGAACGTCTTGTCAAATGTACAGTGGTGATATATGTCAAAACCAGTGTGGACGAGGGCTTGTGTATAGTTCACATGTCTAACCTAAGTAGTCTTGGGATGACCTAAAGAGATCTTCCTTCCTTTCTTGGTTTAATTGACTCAGGGGCTTCTCTTTTCCCATTAAAATTTCTCTCCTCTAATCTACCCTTTTAATTTCTGTGACATTTATCTCATTTTTCATTGCTCATGAGTTTTCTAGATGCAAGCTGATTCCAGGGTATCTTGACTTGCAATTATTCTAGATACTGAGGGACTCAACTGGTTTCTATAAGATTTCAGTTGAAAACTCTGACTTGGGCCTCCCTGGTGGCACAGTGGGTTAAGCAGTGCACTATGAAGCAGACCGCAGCCACTGCAGCATGAGTTCGATCCCTGCTGCCTGCCAGGCAGGGGACCCACATGGCACGGCAGACCTCTTCTGCTATGCCCGCTGCTCCCCTCAGCAGTGTACTTCTGTTTAGATATATTTGTTGGAACGTGTTTTAAGGCTGGAAATTGACACATAATCAAATAAGAATCTGGTTACAATTTCAGCACGTATGTGGTCACTGCTATTTCCCACCACTATCAATTCTCCATTATTATTAAGGAGTCCTTCCAAGGTGGGGCAAAGATAATTTGTGGTCTAAACTTTTTTTGTCTATGAACTAATCGCTCTGGAAATTTTCCTTTCAGATTTTGTGTTTGTTTAGCAGGTTCTTTACAATATAAGTGTGACTAAAATTATTTTAACAGCCTTAATTGTATTACAATGACAAAGATTCTGTAGATCTTGTGACAACACAAGATTCCTCTGTTCTGTATGAGTTTATTTAATTCCTTTTCATGGGCTGATATTTGAACCGCTTTCATTTAAAGTAGATCTAGCTACACAATTCACTAAGTGCCTAAACAGGTCCAGGAGGGGTTAAAGAACACACCACCAATATAAAAACTGCCACTCCATTGCATAATCTGCACAGCCCTGTAGATGAATCTGGGTTCTTGTGAAATTTTATTCAAGTAATAGGGAATGTGATATATAATTGGAAAGTAGTATAAAGGAATTGTACAAACTAGTAAAACTGCTTTATTTTTTTTGTTGTTGTTGTTGTTCCATGATCCTATTGTAATTTTCAATGAGAGGAAATTTCCAAGTTTTCCATGCTTAAAGTTTTACTTTTTATTGTAGACACAGAAAGTTTTGTGAAGGTTTTTGTGTGGGTGATAGGATAGTTTTTAAAAATATGATTTAGACTTTTATAAATATTAAATAAATGGGGAAGCAACGGGGAGACATAAATGATCACAGAGGGAAATACCCTAGGGGTAGTGTGTAATTTGCTAAAGACACAATGATCAAATATTTTTGGTGACCCTGAATTTAAAGCAGGCCATATCATATTTTCTGATTAAAGCAGACCCTGTTTACTTATGATTTTATTTGTGATTTTAGTCACTTAAATTTTAAAGAGAAAATGAAAATCTGAGTTCTGTGTTACTGCAAAGCACGGTCCTGAAAAGATAAAAGCAGTTTTTTTTCTTTAAAGTATCTCTGTAAAAGGACAAGGTTTAGGGGGGACTGCTGAATTTTCAAATACCGTTTTAGATATAATGCTACTTCAGGAGGGGCCTGATGGGGTATGATCCCAGTCCGTAGAAATTCAAAGCCCAGGTCACATCGTATATTGAGGACCTCTCTTTACTTTGCTTTTATTTAACCAGGGGAAATCTGATTAACATGAACAACAAAACACTTATACTAGGGGAAAAAAATCACAAAAGGGCAGAGAAATGTTGAGGGAAAGGGGAAGGAAAAGACAGTGTTGATTCTTGTCTTAATTAGGGTCAAACAGTACTGGGGATTTCCTATACCTTAAGTTTGTTGAATGATTACATAGGTCTGGGGAAAAAGGATACACTCGGAGTGATTCACCCAACTTTTTTTTGCTACTGTTGGGGTTCTGCCTGGTGCCTAGCAATTTCCTCCACTTACATTATGTGTTGACTAATGGAGAGGGGTGTTATGCCAATTCAAATGCCTTAACTTGTAGGTCAATATGAGGTTCGAATCTTCTCTCAAATGAGTGGGGTTCTTACTAGTTATAAAGGGACCTGCCTTGGGACTTGGTGACAACAGCAAAGGGTGGCATACAGTGGCAATGAGGTTTGAGGGTAGTTTCCTGCTCTGCTTTACAGTCTTAGGGTGGCTCTGAAAAACTTTATGACAATGTTCAGAGGGTTAATTACTACACAGAATGCAGTGAAGATAATTGAGCAACCTGAATCAGATGTTCAGATAGATTCTGATGACACAAGTTTAAATTCTAGGTCTGCAGGTAAAGTTCTGCAAAGGGCCCCACCCCCAGTGACATCTGTACTGAAGCCTCCTTTGCTGAGACCTTCTCCTCCCTTCCCCTCTCCCAGCACTCCAAATCGAGAATTAACCAAATTCCCAGAAAGGCTCTAAATAGACACATATATACATGCACACACATGTAGCAGTTATAAATAGTCCAGATAATATATAATGTATGTATATTAAGTACACTTTAATTTTTTGACTTGTTACTATCTTTGTAGATAAAAATCACAAAAAGGGCACTATCTTAAATAACTTAAAAACTTTTTCCAGAGGGCTACTGGCATCAGTATCCCACAGATTAAAAGTATTTCCCAAGATGCATACCCTGCACTCCATTTAATAACTTGATTAAAAATTTCTCGTAAGTCTATTAGACTCAGGAAACGGTCTGCGGTGTAGGTGAGGATTTTCAGTTTTTGCAAAGGAAACTTTTGGCCTCATAAGCAGAATAGCAAAAACTCAGATATGTTCTTTTTCCATCCCTGGTTGGTCTAAAGGTAAAAATGAACATCTGTTTGGAAGAGTGGTGGCTAGGTTTGTGTGTGTGTGTGTGTGTGTTTTCACGGAGAACAGCTATGTGTATTCATATAATCCAATTTTTAAATTGTCTACTACCTTCCATTCCGAATTAACCCGACCAACACGGCACAATCAGGTGGTTTTTTTTTGTTGTTGTTGTTTTAGCCTGTAAAGGACAGCGGAAGTAGGTGGGGGATAAAAAGATGGGAGAGGACAAGGGAAGGGGGAGAAGATACTTAAAAAACAATCCAATAACTCGGGGTTTTTTGGACATGGTCCGCAGGTTAAGCTTTTTTTCTAATTAAAAAACTTGACAGTTTTCTGACCAACTCAATTTTGACATTGCTGTGAAAACGCCAAAGGTTTGGTGGCTGTCTACGCGATGAAAACTTGTGAGACCCCCAGCCAGCTCGCCCCGGCCGCGCTCGACTCGGGGGTCCTTCCCCTTTCTGACAGACAGGCACTTGGGCTCCCCAGGCCTGTCTCCACCCGCGCACAGCCCCGCGCCCGGGCCGGCTGCCTCCGGCTCGCCGCCACCAGGTCGGTGCAAATACCTTTCCCCTCCCCGGGGCCTCAGGCGAGGACACCTCCCTGCCTCCCTCCTTCTCTGCCGGCGGGGCCCTTTCCCGGCTTGGGAACAGCAGCTCGGGCCGCGGCGGCAGGAAGCGAAGCCCTTGTTGATGCCGTTCCATGGCGCGCCTCGCCGCCCTCCGCTGGCCGTTCTGGCTCTTCCCACTTTGGGGCGCCTCCCTCCGCGCCTGCGCAATGCCCCGCGGGGGGCGGGGCTCAGATTCCTGTCAGCGGCGGCGGCGGTGGCGGCTACCGTCAGTTTTCGCTGAGGAGAAGCACGAAACGGACCCGTTGGCTCTCCCCCCTCCCTTTCCCCGCCCTGAACCCCCCTCTTGGCTCTCTGGGAATTAGTCCCGTGGAGTTTCCCCTCCACGCCGTCGCCGTGTCCTCGGTCTTCGGCCCGGTGGAAGTCTGCCCTCGAGCGGGAGGCAGCGGCGGCCGCCCTCGCCTCGCCGCCCCCGGTTCGGTGCCCGCGGTCCCGGAGAGGAGGTGCCGCCGCCACCGCCGCTCCCCCCCTCCCGCTGCCCTCGGGCCGGGCTGGGTCGAGTTGCGATGCCCTCGGACTTCATCTCATTGCTCAGCGCGGACCTAGACCTGGAATCGCCCAAGTCGCTGTACTCGCGAGGTGAGTCAGGCTGGGGGCTGGGGCGTGGGGGCGGGGAAGCCGGGCCCGGGAGAGCCAGGAGGTCCGGGTCGGGGAGGCGCTGGCCGGGTCCGGCCCGGGGTGGCCTCTCTCGGGGTGCTCTCTCGGGGCGCGGGGAGAGGCGGATGGGGTTTGGGAGGGGGGAAGAGGGAGGAGTGGCGGCCCCTCCCCCGCGGAGCCGCCGGTCGCCTGGGGCCCAAATGCCGCGGGCCCCGAGTCCCTGCGGCACGGGTCGCTCTGCGCGTTTCTCGGCCGGTTCGGCCCCGCCACGCTCCTCCTGCGGCTGGCCGGGCCTCTGACCGGCCGGGATCACCCCAGTGTGGGCCCCGCGCTGAGGCCGCGGCGATTCTACGCCGCGGCTCCTCTTAACCAGTACCATCCTCCCGGGCAAAGTTACCCCCAATTGATCGGCGTGGCCGGGACCTGGCCTGAAAGCAGGGTCACCATTTTCCCTCCCCCTCCAGGTTGTTTTTGCGCCGTCGTTCTCCCCCCTTCTCCCTCCGGCCTAGTCCACTCCCTCCCCTTGTTGGGACGGCCCCCCTCGACCTGGCGTTCTTTTCCCCGTCATCTTATTGCTGAAAAGGACCCGAATTTTCTCACCCCCCCACCTCTGTAGCATTCTAATCACTTCTCCCTTTCTTTTTACAAAGATGGGGTGCTCTCTCTGGATTACTTTTATTCCTCTCCGGTCCCAGGGGTACCAGCTCAGGCACAGACACTGTCCTTTGAGAATTTTCTCTTCGTTGCCGTTCAAGGGCTTGTTGCAGGAGGGGAAAATGACTAGAGAGTCTCATTTTAAAACTTTTGGATAAGGCCTGAAGGGGATTCCCAGGTTCTAAAATATTGCATTTGAGCTAATCTCTACGGGGTTAAATTCCTATACTGGACACCACAAGAATGTGTTAGAACAGGTTCCCTATGCAAGGGACATCGAACCCAAATGCTCCCACTGCACTCTTCACATTTTAAACCACTGGGAGGGGGCAAAAGAGATAATTGAGTTATAAGTTTCATCAAGAAAGAATTGTGTGCTGTTGTGAATCTCATTCCCACGAAATTTAGCGTTTTTTTAGTTTTGGTTTGGGTATCCATCCGCTGATTCTACTACCTTCCCCCCCAAAAAACCTTTACATTAGTGTATTTAAATTATTTAAGTGAATCTGAGAGAGATGATTTACTCTGGAAGGTACTGGACTTTGTAGATTGACGATTGAGTTTGTACACAGCAGAGTCCTACTTAGTAACTGTAGCCATTGTCTGTTGCTCTGATGACTTCAGTTGGCAGTCACCATCCTGTAGGATGTTTTTCGGTCAGCGTTACCTGAAGTAGTTTTAGAAATAATGTAGCTTTGAGTGTCAGAAGGAAGAGACCAAGTCAAGAGATGGTTCTTAGAGGAGGGCTAATGTGGTACAATTAGATGCTAAAAATAGTAAAAACATTAACACCAATTATACAGTAATCGTTAGATAAATTTCCACTAAACAAATGTTTTATGAAAATCTAAGTTTAGCATAGAGACCAAAGTAGAGGCAATTTAACCTTCTTTTGCAGAATGTACATTCACAAATATGGGCTTTTAGCTCTTAAAAATACATGACAGTTATATAAGAGATGTATGCTATCCTTGGCTTCTTTTTTAATCATTCAGCATAAAAAGTACTTAATGCTTTTTGTGTTTTTCAGATTCTCTGAAGTTACACCCATCACAGAATTTTCATAGAGTTGGACTATTGGAAGGTCAGCAAAGTGCCATTTTAAAGCATATTGTGTGAGTATGCAAAGGCTTTCTCTGAAATGGAGTTTAAAGAGAAAGTGTGAAACTTTGCAAACTCATACAATGTAGTTTTCTCCTAAAGAGACTGATCCTTCTTTTAGAGCAGCTGAATGTTTCAGTGGGTTTTGTTGCTGTGTTTGATGTGCTTGATAGCTATTGTATTTGCTTTAAGGAGTCTTGGGGGAAAAAAACCCTGCAAAATTATTAAAAATTATGTGTTGGGTGTTATACTTTAGAATTCCAATTCTTAAATTTAGCTTTTTACAAACAAACTGAATATATGAAAAGGCTCAAATATTAAGATCATGAATATAACTAAAAGAGTGACACCAAACACATACTTAGTTGAAAAATTCAGAATTTAGAACCTTTATATGTGGAGCATTTCAAAATGGTATATTAATTATTTATTACCAAAGCATTAATGTCATTACTATTGCATTATTTTTAAGGATAAGGAAAGCCAAGTAATAGAGATGATGTTTGAGCTATGCTTAGGAAAAAGGGTTTTAGAAAGTTCTGGAAGTGTTAATGCAATGTGTGGAAAAATATAAATAATTTTGGAAAATGTAAATATGTTGTTTTTAGCATTTTAAGGTAGAAACTATTTGTGTTGTTTTTGTAGTTTTTGAAGTGATTCCACATGTATTGTCTTTGAATTTTGTAACCTGGGAACTGGACAGCAAGGATATTAATTTCTCCATTACAGAGATGGGTAACCTGAGGCTGAAATTAAGAGAGGAAAAGGCATATGGCAGCAGAGGCAATGCTTTTGTGTTTCATTTGGTGCTCTTTACTCAAAGACAGGCTGCCACTATAAACTATATCTGTAACCAGGAACTTAACATTTTGTGGTCCAGTTAAAAAGACCTTAAATATTTCACTTTCACTTGAGTGTAGATGTTTGCCTTCCGTGTAGTATTTTGGTTGGGGAGGGTTGAGGGGGGTGGCTGAGTGAGTTTTTCTAATTGAGCTTAAGTTTGAATACCAGCTGAGCTACTTGGTAGCTGTTTGATCTTGGACAAGTGATTTTACCTCTTTACACTTTATACATTTTTACCTCTTTACACTCTATATACATTTGTAAAAATGTATATAATGTCTTGAATATAGTGAGCTAATGTTTATGAAAATGTATAGTATAGTGTCTGGTTTAATTGTTAGTTTTTCCCTTTAATATCAACTAATTGTTTTAACAGTATACTTTAGAGCATACAGAAGGTTTTACTTATGCTTAAAAGAAAACTATATATATATTCTAACTGAGAAATTTTTAGAGATGTTACTTAGTGAAGCAGACTTCTGGTTTTTACTCATATAGCTCAATTTGTGTGTTGAGGGATTTCATTTTCTGATCAAACCAGAGTGTCATAATCATAAGAGATTGTCAAGGAGAAAGATGGAAAATGAAATATATTAATTACTTAAACTAGGATTTTTAGGAATTGATGAAAATGCAGACTATCACTTGGTGTATATCTAAATACGTTTATATCTATTTGAGAGGACACTCAGTTACTTAAAACACCCAAAGAGTTTATATATAAAATGCAAATGTATAAGTATCAAATATGTTCTTTATATCTTTGATGTAATAAGAAAGTTCTTTAAATGTGTAATGAAAGTGTTTAACTTCTATTACCAATTTCTATTTTTAAGCTCTTATTGCAGACATTTTAAAGAATGTACAAAGTAGAATAAAATAGTGAAAAGAATATATAGTCACACATTTTATATATATATAAATCTCCAAGTCTAACAATTACCAATGTATATCTAATCTTGTTTCTTTTATTCTCTTCCCTTCTTCAAACTGTGTTATTTTAAAACAAATATCAGACATCATATCAATTCATACACAAATACTCCTGTGTTATAGTGACTTCTTTCTTTCTTTTTTTTTTTTTTGAGATTTATTTATGTATATAAGAACTGGCTTGGCGGGGGGTAGTGGTAGTGAGAGGATTCACCAGAGACAGAATGGGCAGCGGAACAGGTGGATCTACTGAAATACACTGCTGAGGGGAGCAGCAGGTGAGACAAGATATATCTGCTGTGCCATGTGGTTCAGCTCCCTGGCTGGGGATCGAACTGGTGCTATAGTGGCTGTAGCTAGCTTCATAGTGCTGCGACTTAACCCCTTGCACCATTGGGGTGACCCTAGTGACTTATTTCTTATATTAAGTTTAAAATACTCTTATTCTTCTAACTTAAAAAAAAAAAACTATAAAGCGTGCTATAACAATAAGAAAAAAATAAAATATTACAGGTAAAAAAAAATAAAAAACTCTTATTCCAAATAATAGTGTATTTCAGTTTACTTCAGCAATACTGTCAATCTCTCCCAGTGTACTTTTCAGGACACAGTAGAGCAGGACACCATAGCTCTTGGTATGTCGTGCACACCTTATAATTGTGTTAAAGTCACAGGCCATGTGATCAGACTTGAGTTCAAACCCTTATTCCGACATTTGTGTGTAGCATCAGTTTAATCATTTCTTTTAGTTTAATAGTTTTTAATCATTTAATCTTTTTATGCTTCATTGTTCTCATCTTTAAATGGGAGAAATAATAGTATATCATAAGTTGTGAAGATTTCTAGAGGCAAATTCATGCAAAGCATATAACCTAGCCTTCAGTAAATCCTCAGTAAATGCTAGCTGAATAAAAAAATATTAAACAACTAACCATCTGTTGGTGCTTATTATGTGTCAGTAGCATTACAGGTATGAGGGGAATGGTGAGAGAATTCACCAGAGATATAGTGGGGAACAGAACAGAACTGCAAAATGCACTGTTGAGGGGAACAGTGGGTGAAACAGGAGAGGTCTTCTGCACCATGTGGGTCAGCTCCCTGACCTGGGATCTAACTCATACTGCAGTGGCTGAGGATAACTTCATAGTGCTGAGACTTAACCCCTTGCCCACCAGGGAGTCCCTAGGTTGCTATTTAGTAATTTAAAAATTCAACCCAGGGCCTCCCCTGGTGGCGCAGTGGGTTAAGCAACGCACTACGAAGCTGCAGCACGAGTTCGATCTCTGCTGCCGGCGGGGGGGGGGGGGGGGC
>JAGFMF010011458.1:577470-613945 GCA_019455555.1 Galemys pyrenaicus | reverse complement strand
CCCTGGCCGGCAGCAGGGATCGAACTCGTGCTGCAGTGGCTGCGATTTGCTTCGTAGTGCGTTGCTTAACCCACTGCGCCACCAGGGGAGGCCCCCTAAATATTCTTGATTTATATTCTTTCTTTAAAAAAAGATTTATTCATACATACAAGAACTGGGGTACAGGCCAGAGGTGCAAGGGGTGAGAGGATTCACCAGAGACAGAGTGAGGAACAGAACAGGCAGGTCGACCAAAACACTGCTGAGGGGAGCTATGGAGTGAAACAGGAGAGAAATCAGCTGCACCATGTGGGTTACCTCCCTGGCAGAAGTCAGCTGCACCATGTGGGTTACCTCCCTGGCAGGAAAAGTCAGCTGCACCATGTGGGTTACCTCCCTGGCCAGTGTCAGGGATTGAACTCAAGCTGCAGTGGCTGCTGTTTGCTTCATAGTGCGTTGCTTAACCCACTGCGCCACCAGGGAGGCCCCTTGATTTATATTCTTGTGTTGTTGCAAGGTTCACAGTGCAGCACTCAACCCCTTGCACCAACAGGGAGGCCCCTGGCCATTAATTCTTGTATGATGAAAAGCATAAAGAGACTTTACTAGTAGAAGGGATTTTTTTTTAAAAATTAACTTTAAAAATCTGTTTTGTTTTTTTTTTTGGTTTGTTTAACATCTGTTACTCCATTGAGCCATACCTAGAAAACTAAATATATCATTATGAAAATGTAGTCATGGGAATGAAGTTCAAGCATATAACAAAGTCATACCTAGTTCATCCCAATTTCTTGCTGTTAAGATCCGTCTTTCTAATTTACGACTAGTTGTTTCTGTGTCTTCCTAAATTCTGTTTCGTTATTTTTATTTAATACTGGTATCCTATTGCTATAAGATGATAGGAAACCATATTTAATCAGATGATTCTTGGTCTGATCTAAGTCAATCTTGACTGTAATTATTCCAGGAGTCCCCTCAGATTTTAAAGTGATAGTACACAAAAAATTTCCCATTGTGATAGTATTATTTATTAAAAAGACACTTTTGGGGCCTCCCTGGTGGCACAGTGGGTTAAGCAGTGCATTATGAAGCAGGCCGCAGCCACTGCAGCACGAGTTTGATCCCTGCTGCTGGCCAGGGAGAGGACCCACATGGTGAGGCAGACCTCTCCTGCTGTACTCAGCAATGTACTTCTGTTGATCTGCCTGTTCTGTTCCCCACTCTGTGTGGTGAATCCTCTCATCCCCCCACACCTCTGGCCTGACCCCAGTGCTTGTATGCATAAATAAATAAATCTTTAAAAAAAAAGACACTTTTTACCAATTATACCAGATTATATCTGCTATTAAAAAAAGCAGGTAATTAGAAAAAAATGAAAGGGCCTCCCTGGTGGCGCAGTGGGTTAAGCAACATATTATCAAGCAAACCGCAGCCACTGCAGCACGAGTTCGATCCCTGCCACCAGCCAGGGAGGGACCCACATGGCATGGCAGACCTCTCCTGCTGTGCCCGCTGCTCCCCTCAGCAGTGTACTTCTGTTGATCTGCCTGTTCTGCTCCCTGCTCTCTGTGGTGAATCCTCTCACCACCCCCCCCCATCTCTGGCCTGTACCCCAGTGCTTGTATGCATAAATGAATAAATCAGAAAAAAATGAAAGCCAACTTAATCTGAGATGCCAGTTGGATTTGAATATGTAGTGGTAGAGGATAGTCCACTTTAGAGAATTAAAAGATAGTCTTCTCGAGAAATGTTATTGACTTATGTTATTGTTTTGTTGCTAAGATTTTATTTCCAGTCACATAAGAGATTCATGTGTGTTTTATTTGCAGTTGTCGTACTAAAATCAAGGTTAGGAAAACTAACAAAGTATAATACAATGATTATAGACATTTTTGTTTGAAAAGGTGACATTTTCTCTATGGATTAACTACATGAATTCAGCTTTCAAATATAGATAAAAAGCTGATATTGCCATAAAGGATCTATGTATTACATGAGATCTTTCATGTACTTTTATTCTTGGCAACACTTGTAAAATAGATTTTCTTCCTTTGCTTCTATTTTTAATAGTATTTATTTGATAAATATGGTTTAATTGCTGCTGGCCAGCCATGAAGACTTAGCATTTTTTTTCCAGTCAGACATGTAATGATTTGGGGGCGGGGTTGGAGGGAGGAGAGGGCAAAGATGGGGATGAGGGTATAAAGAACACAGGGACTGAGGTGAATGTGCATGGGTGAAATGGTGGTGGGAACTCCCTGGGGGCTACAAATGATGTCAAATACAATTAAATAAATCTAATAAAATAATGTAATGATTACTGCATTAGTAAATTTTGTATTAGGTTCTGAAGGTGAAACAAGAACAGTAAGTTTCTAGTAGTGAACTAAGTTGTTGATTATTGTTATCTTTATAAATTTAGTTTTGATTTTTAAAAATTCCCTTAAATCAATTTTTGTAGGACATTTGAAAAAAATGTTGATAACCAAAGAAGAAGAAATGCAGCATTAGTAATAATTGAAATGTCTTTGAACGCCTTATGTTTACTGGCATCTGACAGGTTTTTTTTTTTAAGATTTATTTATCTATGCATACAAGAACTAGGGTACAGGCCAGAGGTGCGAGGAGTGAGAGGAGTCACCAGAGACTGTGGAGAGCAGAGCAGGCAGATCTACAGACATAAACTGCTGAGGGAAGCAGCAGGCTAGACAGGAGAGGTCTGCTGCACCCTGTGGGTGATCTCCCAGACAGGATTAAATTTATGTTGCAGTGGCTGAGGATAGTATTATAGTGCTACACCTTAACCCCTTGCACTGCCAGGCAAGCCCTATCTCACAGGTATTTTTCATGATTGGAAAAATCCTGTGATATAGTATCAGTATCCCCATTTTTAAAATAAATGAGCAAACGAGAGGGATTCCCTGATTTTCTCAAGATCACCTAAGTGGAGGAGGCTGGAATTTAAAATTTGACAGTTCATCCCAATTTTGAGCTTATACTGATTTTCCAGTACAAATATTTGATAATTGACATTTTATGAAGTTTTGGGCCCTTTAAGATTAAACAACTGTTAAGACACTAAAAGAATATTTTGTTCAGATTCTTTAATTAAACAGCTTCCATGAAGTAATGAGAGAAATTATATAAGCCATACGTAAAAAATAATTGGAGAATATCATAATGACCTTTGTGGGAAGACTTTAACACCAAAAATGAACAAATTATTGCCTGACTTTGGTTGGTGTCTTTAAGAATTTAACAGAACCACATCACTAGTTAAACCATCTCTATTTTAACTGATGATGGTTCTCAAAAGTGAAAAGTAGGGAAAGGTAAGAAGACCACCAATAGAAGAATTACTTTAGAAATAGAGGATTCTAGGGAGTTCTGATTTCTTTAGCACTAGTTTTATAGGAGCATAGAAATCATTGAATCCTATTTCTGTTACTGTGTTTCAAAACCAAAATAAATTGAGAAAAGATGGAAATATAAGGGTAAAAAGACAGTACGACTAAAATCCCAGGAGCTAGTTCTGTTTCTTATAGTTGGTCTTTGTTTCCTGAACTTCCTAGAAATTTTTGTTAGGTGTTAGAAGATAGCTTTTTAAATTCTGGTTTGTCTTTGAGACCCTGTGAAAAAATCATGTAAGCATTCTTTTCCTCAACAGAGACATTATCATTATCAGTCTTGCTTATTTAAGAGTTACAAGGAAGGGGCCTCCCTGGTGGCGCAGTGGGTTAAGCAACGCACTATGAAGCAAACCGCAGCCACTGCAGCACGAGTTCGATCCCTGCTGACGGCCAGGGAGGGGACCCATATGGCGCGGCAGACCTCCTGCTGTGCCCGCTGCTCCCCTCAGCAGTGTACTTCTGTTGATCTGCCTGTTCTGCTCCCTGCTCTCTGTGGTGAATCCTCTCACCACCCCACACCTCTGGCCTGTACCCCAGTGCTTGTATGCATAAATAAATAAATCTTTAAAAAAAAAAAAAGAGTTACAAGGAAGAACAATGGAAATAATATTATAGGGCTTTAGAAACTATAAAATGCTATTAGAATGATGTTTCATATAGGGCCCTATTGATTTACTTTAGTTCTCTTTTCTACTACTCCTTTTATTTTTCTTCCCTTTCTGTCTCTCTTTTTTTTTTTTAAGATTATTTATGCCTATAAGAACTGGGGTAGAGGCCAGAGGTGTTAGGGGGGGTGAGAGGATTCACCAGAGACAGAGTGTGGAGCAGAAAAGGTGAATAGACTGAAATACACTGCTGAGGGGAGCAGCAGGCGAGGCAGAGAGATCTGCTGCACCATGTGAGTCCCCTCCCTGCTTAGGGATTGAACTTGTGCTGCACTGGCTGTACATGCTTCATAGTGCAGTGCTTAACCGCTTGTGCCACCAGGAGATCCCCAGAAAATTACTTCTTATTCTTTTATAATCCTGCCCATTTAAGTTCCTCAGCGCTGAACTTTTTCTTCTTATAATAGTTGACCTTTTTTTTGAAAGGCAAACATTCTTTGAGTATGAGACTTTCATTTACTTTGAGTATGAGAACTAGGGTGCAGGCTAGAGGGGGGCGATGAGAGGATTTACCAGAGACAGAGTGGGCAGCAGAACAGGCAGATCTACTGAAATACACCGCTAAGAGGTGCTGTGAGTGAGACAGGAGAGGTCTGATGTTCAATGTGGGTTACTCTTGTCTGGGGATAGAACTCTTACCAGCCATTTATAATTTATATATTCATATAAATGGATTTATGCAGTCTGCATTCTTTTCTCTTTAACATTTGTTGCTCAACAACTATCACCTTCTAAAGGGAACACATTTTTAAAGAGAACATAAAAAATAAGGCATTTTTGTTTTCCTATAAGTTAACTGTTTTCTATGTATAGCACTGGGGTACAGACCAGAGGTGGGGGTGGGGTGAGAGGATTCACCACAGAGCGGGGAGCAGAACAGGCAGATCAAGGAAGTACACTGCTGAGGGGAGCAGCGGGCACAGCAGGAGAGGTCTGCCTCACCATGTGAGTCCCCTCCCTGGCTGGCAGCAGGGATTGTGCTGCAGTGGCTGTGGTTTGCTTCATAGTGCGTTGCAACACTGCCACCAGGGAGGCCCATGAAGTTTTTTTTTATGCAGTCATGTAGAAAACTCTTGTTGAAATAATAATTGTATTAAAATGACTCTAAATGAAAGCCTAAGCCTTTAAATTAAGTTGTCTTTTTATTCTTGAGTTGTTAAGAGTTCTTTATAAATTCTGTGTATTAGTTTTTTGCCAGATAATATGATTTACTGAAAATTTCTCCTGGTCTTTAGTTGTTTTTTCACTTTTTGGGTAGTCTTTTGCTGTACATTTAAAAATTTTTTGAAATCCATTGTATTTTTGTTGTTGCTTATGGTTTGGTGTCATATTCAATGTTTCTCTGAATAGTCTTGGCCTCTTTGTTGAAAATCAGTTGACTATAGTTATGAGTTTATTTCTGAATTCTCAAGTTCTTTTCTGTTCATGTACATGTTTGTCCATATGCCAGTGCTGTACCATCTTTATTGCTGTAGCTTTGAAGTAACTTTTGAAAGTGGGAAGTTACAAGTCTTCCAACTTTGTTTTTTACAAGGTTGTTTTGGTTATTCAAGGTTCCTTGAATTTCCATATGAATTTAGGATCAACATCTCATTTACTGCAAAGATGTGAGCTGTGATTTTAAAGGGAATTGTATTGAGTCTGTAGGTCAGTTTGAGGAGTATTGCTGTTGATAATACAAGTCCTCCTTTCTATGACTATGAAGTTATTTTTTTATACAGTCATGTAGAAAACTCTTGTTGAAATAATAATTGCATTGAAATGACTATAAATGAAAGTCTAATGCTTTAAAAAGTTGGAGTTATTTCATCTGTAAGGCAAAGATTTAGTAATTAAGATGAAATCAAGGTGAATTTGTTCACTCTACCCAGAATACTCAAGTAAGAACATTCTCTTGAGGTTTGAAAGGGGACAACTTTAGAGCAAAGTAAATGACTATGTTATACAGTGAGCAGAAGTTCTCTTAGCGTACATCTTGACTGTTATAAACTGAAAAAAAAAAAAAAAAATAGAACTAATAATCATTAGTTAATAGGAAGTAGGACCATTATGGGTAATTGAGAAAACAAGAGATAGGATCTTAGTTTTGATGGCATAGAAGATGTCTGTAGCCTTTATGAGAAAATACAGTTTTTCCTTATAGGATTTTTTTCCTCTCTAGGTTTTGGAGGGCTATTTTTAGAGAGGATAGGACCAGATAAAAAAGGGCTTTCAAAAAATTGTGTCCTGTAGAATAAACAGTTATATGAGATGATTATAGAACTGGAAATAGGTCTTACTAGTCAACACCAGCTCAACATAACCTAGCTTTCTCAATTCTTTTGTTTGACATACTTTCTCTGAGATGTCAGTAGAATGAAGTATGGGCACAGGTGTGTGTGTTTGAGGATCAGTCCTGTCATATCTCTCTATAATGCCACAACCATGCCCACACCCCTCTCACACATACACTCAAATGAATCTTTTAATTTTTAATTATTTCCAGGGGCAAATTTCACTTTAAAAATATAAGTCAGTGGCCTCCCTGGTAGCACAGTGGGTTAAGCAATGCACTATAAAGTGCCTTGGCCGCTGCTCTTCTCAGCAGTGTGTTTCAGCCAGTCTGTCTGTTTTGCTTCCCACTCTGTCTCTGGTGAATCTTCTCACCTCCCTGACTCTAGACTGTACCCTAGCTCTTGTATGCATAAATAAATAAATCTTTAAAAATAAATAAAATAAAAATATAAGTCAAAAGGAAATAAGACTTACTAATATTATAGATTGATTTTTTTTAATGCATTTTCTCTTGTGTAGAAACTCTGAATGGAACTTTTTTTTTAAGATTTATTTATTTATGCATACAAGAAGAGCTGGGGTACAGGCCAGAGTCGCGGGAGGTGAGAGGATTCACCAGACAGAGTGGGGAGCAGAACAGGCAGACTGACTGAAACACATTGCTGAGGGCAGCAGCAGGCAAGGCAGGAGAGGTCTGCTATGCCATGTGGGTCCCCTCCCTGGCCTGCGGTAGGGTTCGAACTCATGCTGCAGTGGTTGTGGTCTGCTTCACAGTGTGTTGCTTAACCTGCTGCGCCACCAGGGAGGCCCTGAATGGAACTTTTCTTAGTCTTTAATTTCTTCAGGATCCTAGGAGCTTTGTAACATCTAACATTGATGAGACCACTGGTCTTGTATTGTTGATTTCTTTAGTATAATACCACTACTTTTAGAATAACTGTAAAGAATTAATTACTCAGTGAAACAAGTCAGAAGGCAAGAGAAAAATATACGATTGCTTCACTATTTGGAGGAATATGAAAGAGCAACAACTGTAACAGCAACAACAAAAAAAGAAGAATAAGCTCAAGGAAATGGGCAATTATAACCAAAAGCAAACAAAACATTCAACAAGACCAAAAAGTCAAAGATAAACCGGAGACCATGGGGGAGGGGAGGGGAAGGAGGAGTGGACAAAGATAGGGATGAGGGCAGAAAGAGCACAAGGGACTGAGGTGATGATGCACTGGTGGAATGGTGGTGGATACTCCCTGGGGAATACAAATGATGTCAAATACAATTAAATTTAAAAAAAAGAATTAAGGAGACCTTTAAAACATTTTTCTGCTGGAAATTATTTTTTGAATTAAGAGATTCTTTTTTAATCTTTCTTTAAAAAAATTATTTATTTATGAATAGAATAACTGACTTGTAGGCCAGAGGGGGTGTGTGTGTGTGTGTGTGTCTGTGTGTGTGTGTGTGTGTATGTGTGTGTGTTGAGAGAGAGAGAGAAGTATGCGGTTTCACCAGAGACAAGGTAGGGAGCAGAAAAAGCAGATAGATCTACTGAAAAACACTGCTATGAGGAGCAGCAGGCTAGACAGGAGAGGTCTGCTTTGCCAATATGTGGGTTAGCTCCCTGGCTGGGGATGGAACTCAGGCTGTGGTGGAGATAGGGCTGAGACTTACCCCCTATGCCATTAGGGAGGCCCAAATTATGAGATTTTTTTTTTTCATTTTAAAATACATTTATTGGACATTTTGTTGAAAATATAGGGTCATAATAATGTATACTACAGCGTTATCATAAATAGTAGCTATAATAAACAACAGTTAAAAAGATTTTATGGAAAATAATAGCCAAAAATCAGCTTTCTCTGACACACTAGGATGTATAATTTAAAACTGTAGTTTCCTTTCTCCTATCGTTAATGGAATGTTTATATTTAACCCTAAAAAAGTTGATAAAAAATTTTCACTATGTTTTTTGTGTCAGATGTGCATATATTTTTTATAGCTTAATTTCATAAGCAATGCCAAGAGAAGCAAAGTGAAGTAAAGAAACCAAAGAAATTACCTAGCATAAAACAAAACTGCTTTTTCCTTAATTTCTAGGTTCTCTATGGACAGCAGTATTAGAATTTTAAATTTTATCTAGGTAGTAACCAAATTACGAGATTCTTAAGTCCAGAATAGTTAGCTTTTTTGTTTGAGGGTTGTTGTTTCAATTTAAATCCTGTGATTGACATCTTTTGAATAAAAAATTTTATGGGAATACAACATTGTATTTGTTCTAGGTGTCTGCTGTGTGTGTGTGTATGTGTGTAGAGAGAGACATGATTGCCACAAATGTAGTGAACATTCATCACCACATAGTTACATTTTTTTCCTTGTAATTAGAACTTTTAACATTACTCTCTTAGTAACTTTCAGATATGCACTACAGAATTATTAACTGTAGTCACAATACTGCACTGTATATCCCCAGAACTTATTTATCTTACAACTGGAAGTTTGTACCCTTTGATCACCCATTTAATCCGCTTACCTCCTCTCCCCTTCCTGTCGCAGATAACCACCAATTTCTTTTATGTATCTATGACTTTACTTTTTTTTTTTTTTAAGATTTCATGTATAGGTGAGATTATATAGAATTTGGCTTTCTTTGTTAGACTTAGTTTACTTAGCACAATGCCCTAAAGGTTTATCCATTTTGTCCCATATGACAGGATTTCCTTCTTTATTGTGACTAAGATTCCATTTTGTTTGTATATACACCACATTTTCTTTATACATTCATCTGTCAGTGAATACTTAATTTGTTTTCATGTCTTGGCCATAATAAATAGTGCTGCAGTAAACATAGAGGTGCAGTTATTTTTTTAAGATCGTGATTTCATTTCTTCACATACTTAGAGTTACTGGATCATATGGTAACTTTTTTTTTTTTTTTTTAAATTCTTTCCCGGAACCTCCACACTCTTTTCCATAGTAGCTGCACATAATTGCCATTCTTGAGCATAGGAATTGGTTCTATTTATTTTAGTTCTTCATTGAAGTAATGAATTTGTTGCTTTATAACACGTAAGTTTCAGATAAGCATCACTGAGAATAAGCATGTGTCTATATACTACATTAAATTAACTGATAGAAGTTCAATTCTTTTTCCTTTTTTGGAAAACACTGGTTTATTATAAAAGAAGTATGGAAATCATTTGCATGATGAAAGGTTGCAGAATTTCAGTGGAATGGGCAACTTCACATGATAGAATTTCAGCCATGATTTCAGTCTACATACTTTCCGAGAATGTCACTGCTCTAAATAAGAAATAACCATTTTCATCTAGAGCTACTTTGGTGCCTCCATTTTCTGGGAGAACTTTATCTCCAACTTTCATACAGGTTGAATCTCTCCACCTTTTCCTTTGAGCAATATTCAGTAGCTACTACTGTTACTTTTTTTTTTTTTTAAAGATTTAACTCATCTATGCATATAAGAGCTGGGGTACAGGCCAGAGGTGTGGGTGGTGAGAGGATCCACCAGAGACAGAATGGGGAGCAGAACAGGCAGACTGACTGAAACACACTGAGGGGAGCAGTGGGCACAACAGGTCTGCTATGCCATGTGGGCACCCTCCCTGGCTGGTGACAGGGATCGAACTCTTGCTGTAGTGGCTACGGTTTGCTTCATAGTGCGCTGCTCAACCCACTGCGCCACCAGGGAGGCCCCTGTTACTTGTAGTATTTCTTTTTTTTTTTAAAGATTTATTTATTTATGCAGACAAGCACTGGAGTACAGGCCAGAGATGCAGGGAGGTGAGAGAATCCACCAGGCAGAGCAGGGGGCAGAACAGGCAGATGGACTGAGACACAATGCTGAGGGGAGCAGCGGGCCAGGTAGGAGAGGTCTGCCTGTGCCATGTGGGTCACCTCCCCAGCCGCAGCAGAGATCGAACTCATGCTGCAGTGGCTGTGGTTTGCTTCATAGTGCGTTGCTTAACCCACTGTGCCACCAGGGAGGGCCCTGTTTTCTTGTATGATTTTTGTGGTTTCAGGTCTTACATCAAGTCTACACATCGGTGAGTGACTATAAGCAAACACAGTATAAATAGTCTGTTTCACTTTATTGATTAGGACAACTGTTTCTACATTTTTACTTTAATGGCAGTAAAATCCTTCTTGTGTAACTAAACATTTTTTTAAAAAGATTTATTTATGCATACAAGAACTGGGGTCTAGGCCAAAGGTGGTGGGTTGTGGTGGTAAGAAGATTCACCAGAGAAAGAATGGGAAGCAGAATAGGCAGATACTGAAATATACTGCTGAGAGGAGCAGCAGGTGAGACAGAAAGGGTCTTTTGTGCCATGTGGGTCACCCCCTGCCCAGCCAGGGATTGAACTAGTGCTGCAATGACTGGCAATAGCTTGATAGCGCCTAGTCTTTAACCCCTGCACCACCAGGGAGGCTTAACCCTCAGTTCTTCTGTGCACACATAAAAAAACATTTTTTACAATATAATATAAAGTTAAGTTTTTGTAAATTTAATTGTGTGCTTGGCATGGAAAAAGACTTTTCATTTTCCCATTTAACAGTTTAGTTTAAATTGTTTATGATTTTTGGGCCTCCCCGGTGGCGCAGTGGGTTAAGCAACACACTATGAAGCAAACCGCAGCCACTGCAGCACGAGTTCGATCCCTGCTGACGGCCAGGGAGGGGACCCACATGGCGCGGCAGACCTCTCCTGCTGTGCCTGCTGCTCCCCTCAGCAGCGTGCTTCTGTTGTTCTGCCTGTTCTGCTCCCTGCTCTCTGTGGTGAATCCTCACCCCCCACACCTCTGGCCTGTACCCCAGTGCTTGTATGCATAAATAAATAAATCTTTAAAAAAAAATAAATTGTTTATGATTTTCTTCCTTTAGTTATCACAAAGTGTGAATTCCTGTTTTTTTTTTTTTTAAATATGAGATCCAGAATCTTTAGTTTTAAATATTAGTAAGATGACTTAAATGCCACTGAGTTTGCTATATCTTGGCTAATCAAAAAATTTTTGATGAACCAGACTAGACTACAGGTAACTTGGTGAAAAATTCACAAAGTAGATACATTAACCTCATTTAGATTGTAATTTTTTTTACTATTAATATGCATAGTTGATTCATTTTGTTGATTTTTGGAAAGCAAATGTTTATATTTAATAGTAGCAAGAGGATTGCAGTTTTCTGATAAATGTCACAAAATTGTGGCAGTGAGCCAGGAGTAAGTAGTGCTGCATTAGTGAATTGAGACATACTTATGTAGCTATGGAAACTATAAACCCTACTAAGTCTCAAAAAGGTATTCTCTTTTTATTTGTATTATTAACTAGACATTAGTAGAGGTTAATGAGGATCTTGGATAACTGCTAGGTTAAATTTAGGTATAATTGTTTTCATCAGAGGGCCTGGGTAAGAGGTATACATTGTTGGGTAGTTTTAGTATTTGTTTTGTATGACCATTTAAAGTGCTTAATTTATTTTTCTTTAGTTTGATTTCTTATGGTATTCAACTACAAAAATACTTTCTGTTCAAAAGACTGTTTCCTTAGATTGTCACAGCTCAAATTTTGAGAATAAATAAGAGAACATGAACATGATTCAGTTAGCAAAGTTAAATTGATTTTGACCAGTTCTTATGTTTACTGGTAAATGCATTTTAATCTGTGTACAAATAAATTTTATGAATAATTTTTTGATAGAAATTTGACACCCGGGCCTCCCTGGTGGCTCAGCGGGTTGAGGGCTGCACTCTGAAGCATCTAAGGTACAGCAGTAACAAGTTCAATCCCCGGCCAGGGAGGAGACCCACATGGCGCAGCAGACCTCTCCTGCCTCTGGCCCACTGCTCCTGTCAGCAGTGTATTTCAGTAGATCTGCCTGTTCTGCTCCCCACTTTGTCTTTGGTGAATTTTTTCACCTCCCGTGCCTCTGGCCTGTACCCCTGCTCTTGTATGCATCAAAAATAAATAAATAAATAGACAAATAAATAAATAAATAGATAAATAGATAGATAAATAAATAAATTTGACACTCTTTGTTAATTACAGTAGTTCTTTTGTAAAATGACCAGTATTTTTACCAAGTATTAATACAGGAGATGGACCTGTAAAGCATATTTCCCCTTATTAATGAAGCCAATTTACTACTAAGAATATTTAAGATAGGTAGGTCTGTAAACCAAGTTGTCTATATTCATTTGGTGGAATTATAATTGGCTACATTGGGTGGCAAACTTTATAACAGAGATGATGGCTAATTCTAAAAATAAAAATAACAAAAACGATAACTTCTACATAATTGTGTTCTCATCATTCTTGTTTACTTATTTGTGTGTAAACCCCTTAAGTTTAGTTGTGTCTTGTTCTCTTATATACCTATACTAGAAAGTATTTTTTCAACTTATTAGAACTTATCAGAAATACCAACTATTAGCCAGCATAATAGCAAATTGTATTTTGAAATTTCCCAAACCAGTAAATTAAATAGTGATTTTATCAGTCTTTCATTGTATGAGTAAAGTGAAATGGAAAAAGTAAACTATGAAAAGTGAGCTCTTTTGGGAAGATCAGGTTAAGCTGATCTTATAATTTAGCCCAGAAAACCAAACCCATCCATTTGGAAATGCCAAGTTAGAGAGAAATTACTGGAGAAAAAAATTCTAGGCTTTCTTCCATTAAGTACCATTTGAATATTTGCCACTGTCTGGTTTCATAACAAAGATGGATCATAATGTATACGAAGGGTCTTTCTCATTTGTTGGACCTCTCCTTTTTCTACTTCCTGTTTAGTAGGACAGTGTTCCTCTCTATGTCCAAGGTTGCAGACATCATGGATTATAGTAACCATAAAGAAACTAAATTGTGTGTCCTGTGAAAAAGGACCATTTTAGCAGCCCAAGTGTGGATATGCTATACTAGAATAGGTAACCACATCCACATTTGGATTGGCAAAAATCCTTCAATGTAGATTAAGACTTAAAGTCAGAAGTTCAAAGGATAAAACTCAATAAAAAATGAGTAAAAAAAGATTTGGAATCTTTTTTTAAAAGAGCTAGGAATAGTTCTTGTTTAACTAGGATTGAATAGAAACTTGAGGTTGCAGAGTATACTTTAGGATGATTTAAAGCATCCTTTGAGTCTTCTGGGTACTACTCTATTCCAAACATAGTGATAAAAAGAATAATTATGATTATTATAATTATCTTGATAAGCAGCAAGAAGTGATTTTCCTTGTTGTTTTGTTACTTGTATTCCATAATCCCTTCTCCATAGTTTGTCTTTTATCATAGATAGTTTTGACATCCATGTATCTAAAGAGTTGCTTACTTTGGCATTTGTTAGGTGTTCTCTGTACAGATTTTAATAATTTTTAAGTACCAGATGACTGAACAGTAGCATTCTGAATGAATAAAGAAATTCACAAATCTTGTTTTAGGCAGTTAGTTAATTAACAACAGAATGGTTTTCTAATAATTTTAGGTTCGAGCATTTATTTTAAATGCTTGTATTAGTCAGAGCTGAGAACTTTTCAGGGAGAGAGGTTGTACAATCCAGAAAAGTACTATTTTTTGTTTGTATCATTAAAATAAAACTCAGTTGAATTTCAATTTGTAAATACTGGAAAATTGTTATTTGCATTTACTCTGTCTCAAGTTAGACTTTTTCCTTTTTTTTTTTTTAAGATTTATTTATGCATACAAGAGGTGGGGTACAGGCCAGAGCTGTGGGGGAGGTGAGAGGATCCATCAGAGACAATGTGGGGAACAGAATGGGCAGATTGACTAAAATACACTGCTGAGGGGAGCAGCAGGTGAAGAAGGAGAGGTCTGCTGTGCCAAGTGGGTTAGCTCCCTGGCTGGGAATTGAACTTGTGCTACAGTGGCTGCGGATCTTATAGTACGGTGCTTAACCCCTTGTGCCACCATGGAGGCCCCTTTTTCCTTTTTTTTAATGTAAGTTCATTACATATACTTCATATTTGTACAATGTATGATTTCCTGTGAAATTCCCACCACCAAATCACCCATGCATCACCACCATGGTCCCTTGTGCTCTTCCCACTCCTGTCCTGATTCTTCTCCCTCCTCCTCCCCTACAAGATATCTCTGATCTATAGTTGCCTGATGATTTTGATTTTTACTTTATTATATTAGTTACTTTTTTTCCCTCCCTTATCCCTTATTTGGTTCCTCTACATTCCTCACACAAGTGAAACCATTCAATATTTTTCTTTTTCTTTCTGGTTTATTTCACTGGACATAATCCCTTCTAGCTCTATCCATGTTCCTGCAAATGGCATGAGTTTATCCCTTTTGATTGCTGAGTAATATTCCATTCTGTAAATATGCCACATCTTGATCCAGTCATTTACATTTGGGCATTTGGGTTGTTTCCACAGCTTACCTGTTGTAAACTATGCTGCAGTAGGGGTACAAGTGTCCTTTTGAATTAATGTTTTTGTGTCCTTTGGGTAGATACCTAGTAGTATCATATGGAAGCTCCATTTTTAGTAGTTTGAGGAACCTCCACACAGCTTTCTATAGTGGTTGGACCAGTTTGCATTCCCACCAGCAGTGTAGGAGAGTTCCTTTTTCTCTACATCCTCGCCAACATTTGCTGCTAGTTTATTTATTTATTTTTATTATCATTATTTTTTAAATATTTATTTATTTATGCATACAAGAGCTGGGGTACAGGCCAGAGTCCTGGGAGGTGAAAGAATTCTCCAGAGACAGAGTGGGGAGCAGAACAGGCGGATCAACTGAAACACATGCTGAGAGGAGCAAAGGGCACAGCAGCAGAGGTCTGCTGTGCCATGTGGGTCCCCCCACCCTTGGCCGGCAGCAGGGATCGAACTTGTGCTGCAGTGGCTGAGGTCTGCTTCGTAGTGCATTGCTTAATCCACTGCGCCACCAGGGAGGGCCCTGCTGCTAGTTTTTTTAATATATGCCGTTCTCACTGGTAAAAGGTGGTACCTCATTGTGGTTTTGATTTGCATTTACTGATTACAAGTGATGTTGAGCATTTTTTTGATATGTCTTTTGGCTATTTGCATTTCTTTTATGGAAAAGTGTCTTTTTAGCTCTTCTGGTGCCCATTTTTTGGACTGGGTTGTTTTTACTTTGTTTTTGCTGAGCCTCAAGCTTTTCGTAGATCTGTGTTTTCAATTCCTTATCATTAGTGTTGTGTGCAAAAATTTTCTCCCAATAGGTGGGATGTCTCTTTGTTTTGGTTAATGTCTCTTTTGCTGTACAGAAGCTCTTTAATTGGATGTAATCCTAACTGTTTATTTTTCCCTTCACTTTCTGTGCTATAGGTGATACATCTTTAAAGATGTTACTTGATGTATGTCATGTTTTGCCTGTATTTTCTTTAGTATATTTTATGGTTTTAGGTCTTATGTCTAATTCTTTAATCCATGTTGAGTTGGATTTGTACATGGCATGAGGCAGTAGTCTAGCTTCATTTTTTTGCATGTAGAAGCCCAATTTTCCCAGCACCATTTATTGAACATACTGTCTTTGTTCCATTGCATATTCTTTGCTCCTTTGTCAAAGATTCATTGTTCATAAGTCTGTGGGTTTATTTCTAGGTTTTTCTATTCAATTCCATTGGTCTGTGTGTCTGTTTTTGTGCCAGTACTGTGCAGTTTTAATTACTGTGACTTTGTAGTATAGTTTGAAGTCTGGAAGTGTGATACCTCCATCCCCCTTCTTTTTAGTCAGTAGAGCTTGGGTTACTCCGGGTTTTTTTGTGGCTCCATGAATTTTATCAATATTTATTCTATTTCTTTGAAGAATGTCACTGAAATTTTTATTGGAACAGCACTGAATCTGAAAATTGCTTTTGGTAGGATGTCATTTTGATATTAATTCTTCCAATCCATAAGCAAGGGATGTCTTTCCATTTCTTTGTGCCTTCTTCTATTATCTCTCTGATTAAATTATTATAAGGAGAAAAACTCTGAAGTGATTTAGACAAAATCAGATCTTAAATTTAACATACCATAAATTCCCACTATGTTCTTTATCTTTCTGTGGTTTTCCCCCCACTTCTTAACTGACAAGATAGAGGCTTGTCCCGTGTAATTATTTTTGTTTGGCCAAACATTTTTAAACTGACTTTGGGCTAAGGGTAAAAAAATGTTGAGTCATTGTCTCTATTACCTCTATAATTGATCTGTATTGCCTCCCTCAATTTCTCCATTGGATCACATAGGATCATTAGGATCACATAGAAGTTAGGTTTTGGGGCCCTGTTCACTGCTTTTGGAAGATGCAGTTCCAAGATCTAGTGCCCAACTACATGGAGCATTTAATAACTCACTTTGTGGGGCCAGTTTATTGTACAATAGCAATATTCTTATGCTGTGACCATATGGAATTTTAAAACACTGAAGAAATTTGAAGACTTTTATGCTTACCGTATTCTCTCCTATAGGATATGGAGTAGGTGGTGGCCGTGGGCCTTTAAGCAAGGCTGCCTGGATTAAGATTCTGGTTATTGTTCAATAACTGTGTGACAGCTTGGGCAAATTAAGTAACTTCTCTGTGTTCAGTTTCCTCACTTGTGAAATAGGATTTACAGTAGAACTTACATGATAGGGTTGTGGAAATTAAACAAGTTGATGTAAGTAAAGTGCTTAGAATGGTGCCTATTATAAACTATTAGTTGCTATATAGCAATAACTTGCCATTATTATTATTGGAACGTAGTTTCTACATATTATCTTTTTCCAAAGGGATAAACATACTTTCATTTTAGGATAATTAGTGCCAAAAGTGGAAAACATCAGATTTTTCAATAGAATAAACATCAGTATTAGTCTTCCTGGTGTTCTTATTGTGGCCATTTTCCTTTTGGGTGGTTTCTTGATTGATCTGATTCTAGGGATAGTAACAGTGCCAAGATTTTTTTCTGGGTTTGAAAACAAATTTATTCCAGTGCAAGAGCAACTAATACTGCTAGCTCTTATTTACTAATGATTGTACTGTGTCTATATTTTAAGGTCAGTTTTCTTATTTTGAGTGAATAAGATGAAGGGGGGAAGCTTTAGATAATTGGTCCAGGCTGGCTACCATGAAAAAATAACTTCCTGTTGTATTTTAAGCAATTCAGTTAATCTAGACATACTGTGTGGTAGGAGTGAAAACTACAGAATTTGTAATCAGGAAATACATATTTAAATATCAGTTTGTGTTTTGCTAATTGATGTGAGAGCTGAGGTGTGATGTCATCTGAAGATAATAAACTAGGAGTGAAACAGTATATCAGTTAGAAAGCAGCTGCATTAGTCCAGGTTAGACAGTTAGACCAGGATGGTAGTAGTGGAGGTAGCAAGAAGTGGTGGAACTCTGGATGTATTTTACAGGAACAGTAGACAGGATTTACTTATGGATTGGGTGTGGAATGACAAAAGAGGAGTGAAAGATAATCAGAATTTTTTAATTGAGCAAGTGGAAAAAGGTGTTATTTAATGAGATGACAGAGGCTCGGGTGGGTGGGTGAGGGGTAGGGGACGTAAATCAAGAGCTTGGTTTTGGACATATTAAGGATGGTATCTCTGTATAAGTATGTGTATAGGCTTTTATATCTATAAAGCTCAAATGAGACAAACATTGATAGTCATTGACTTATAGATGTTATTTGAGTTATGGTTAAGGACTGATTTTCTTGGGGGGAAATATTTAAGGGGAATGAAAAAAGTGTTTTTAGACTGAATGAGCCATTGAGGTAAGAAAAGAAAGAGAAAATAGTGGAGAAAAGAGTTTCCAGGGAGCAGTAGTTACCAGTTAAGCAACAGAGTTGCAAATAAATCAATTAGGAGTTTATTGGTATCAGAATAATTTTAACAGAATAGTGGGAACAGAAGCAAAGTAGGAGGTGGTTAGTTGATTAATAAATGTGAGTGGAGGAAATGGTGGCAACTAACAAAGACAACTTCTCTTGTACTGTATCCTTGTTAAGGGAAGGAAAGGGATGGCCCTAAAAAGGGATGTAGGGCCTCCCCAGTGGTGCAGGCATAACAGGTTGAGCGCCACACTATGAAGCATCCACGGCAGAAGAGCATGAATTTGATCCAGGTTCTGTGTGAGATTTGCTGAAATAAATGTGTATTTTAAGCATCTAGCCCTGCATTTAATACCTAGTAGGTACTCCAAAGAACACGTTTGAATTAAGTGGCATATTCCACCCGGTGGTCAAGTAAAGAATTATTCTTAACTTTTTTTATTGAGGTAAAATTTACACAGTTACATGAATTAACCATTTTTAAGTTAATAATTTGCAGTGTTATACATTTACCGTCTCTATCTGTATAGTTCAAATGCATTTCATCACCCCAAAAGGAATTATTTCCTTGCTATATTCTTTCTCTTTAGATTACATATTCTGAATTTTTATTTTTTTATTTTTTATTTTTTTAAAGATTTATTTATTTATGCATACAAGTACTGGGGTACAGGCCAGAGGTGTGGAGGGGAGGTGAGAGGATTCACCACAGAGAGCAGGGAGCAGAACAGGCAGATCAACGGAAGTACACTGCTGAGGGGAGCAGCGGGCAAGGCAGGAGAGGTCTGCCGCGCCATGTGGGTCCCCTCCCTGGCCGTCAGCAGGGATCGAACTCGTGCTGCAGTGGCTGCGGTTTGCTTCATGGTGCGTTGCTTAACCCACTGCGCCACCAGGGAGGCCCAATATTCTGAATTTTTAAAAAAGATTTATTTTATTTATACATACAAGAGCTGGGGTGGAGGCCAAAGGTGTGTGTGGGGATGAGAGAATTCACAGAGACAGAGTGGGGAACAGAACAGGCAGATCCACTGAAGTAACCTGCTGAGAGGAGCAGCGGGCCAGACATGAGAGATCTGCTGCGCTGTGTGGGTTATCTCCCTGGTGGGGGATGGAACTAGTGCTGCAGTGTCTATCCATAACATGATAATGCTCAGATTTAACCCCTTGAGCCACCAGGAAGACCCCTATTTTGAATGTTTTATTTAAATGGAATTATACAGTGTGTGGCCTTTTGTGTCTGGTTTCTTTCATGTCGCATACTGGTTTGGACTTCTCTACATTGTGTTGTCTATCAGCATTTAACTTTTTTTTAATGAGTAAATGCTGTTTCACTGTATGGATAACACAGTTTACTTATCCATCGATTTTTTAAAATTTATTTTTTAGAGAAAAGTTTATTAAGAAGAAAAGGAACAGAAATTGATTTTATTTTTTAAAAAGATTTATTTATTTATGCATATAAGAACTGGGGTACAGACCAGACGTGTGGTAGGTGAGAGGATTCACCAGACACAGAATGGGGAACAGAACAGGCAGGTGGACTGAAACCCACTGCTGAAGGGATCAGTGGGGAGACAGGAGAGGTCTGCTGCACCATGTGGGTCACCTCCCTGGCCAGGGATCCAGCTCTTGCAGTGGCTGTGGCTAGCATCATAGTGCTGCAAATTAACCCCTTGGTTAAGGGGTTAACCACAGGAAGGTCCCCCAGCTCTTATTTCTTTTGGGTATAGGAATTAGGTTGTTGTTGTTGTTTTTTTTTTTTTTTTCTTAATTGGAGTTACATTTGTACTCCTCCATATGTACATAGGTTCCACTTAGTCTGTACCAAGCCACTGGTGCCAGTACCCCATCTGCCTCCCTCCCCCACCCCCTGTTCCCTCCTCCTTGTTCCCTGGTAACCATTAAATTCTTACACTAAGTCTAAGATTTAATCCTTTTGTATTTTGCCTGCATATTTTTTTTGTTATTTATATTCTACAGATGAGTGGAACCATCCAGTATCAGTCTTTCACTTTCTAACTTATTTCACTTAATATAATCACCTTGAAATCCATTTATTTTGTCCCAAAATAAATTGTCAGGGCCTCCCTGGTGGCACAAGGGATTGTTAAGCACCACACTATGAAGCATCCACACACACTGCAGCACGAGTTTGATCGTTGCCACCAGCCAGGGAGGTGACCCACACGGTGTAGCAGACCTCTTCTGCCTCACCCGCTGCTTCTCTCAGCAGTGTATTTCAGTAGGTCCACTTCTGCTCCCACTCTGTCTCTGGTGAATCCTCTCACCCACCACACCTCTGGTCTGTACTCCAGTTCTTATATGCATAAATAAATCTACAATAAAATTAAGTTCTCTAAGACTATTAACTGAAAGAAAATGGGAAAACAATATATTATAACTGGTACTAACTGAGCATATTCATATGGATATCATTTTGCATAGAGCTTTGCACATATTAGCTACTTAGTAAATACTAAAATCCAGCTATTCGTTTTTGAAAAACTGCTTTCAAATTTGTATTTTGCTGTTACCAAGCCTCTGATGTGGTGAACATTCAGTAGACAAGCAAATTCTAAAACTTTGAATGTTAAGTTCATGAATGTCTACCTTTTTTAAGACAGGAAGTGTTCTGGTACTAAATCCTTATTTCATCCTCTGGAAGATGAGGTACCTTCAAGTCCTTGACAATTATATGCAGTTCTTTCTCATTAAATTTGCCTCTGGAATAAGATCATCAAAGTAATCTCTATGATCCAGAAAGCTGAGACCACTGTTCTAGGCTTCTAGCTGTTGCAGAGTTTCTTCAGTAAAGATTATCATCTGTCTCTCCCATTTCATAATCCATTGTAGAGATTCAAGATGTAAGATTTCTATAGGATTTAGACAATGTAAATGAGTGATACTGGCTGAATGGTACTGGAAAGCACACTAAAAGGGGTAGCTGCAGTTTTTTTTGGGGGGGAATATATACTTAATATTGCCAGGTCTTATGATTCACTAAGAGAAGCCAAAATCTGTTTTTTATGTAAAATTTCATTATTAAATGTTGACAACTAATTCAAAATGTTTCAGAACATGGTTTAGGACAAACAATACTTATGCAGTTCAGATATGTAATTAAGTACAGATCTACAGAGAGAAAAGCTGTGCTTTGGAAATGAGCGTGAGATATTCACTTGGTTATTATTGAAATAAAAGAAATAGTACTCATAGAATACAACACCTCTTTACTGTATACCCTTTTGAAGTCAGGAATCATGACTTTCATTTATGTTAGAAATGAAACATAAATGTCTCTTCAACTCAGTGGTACCAGGTAACCCTGCAGTGAATGCTTAAAAGGCCCCATCCATAACAGAGTTTATAGGCTAATGTAGAGACAGTCACAGATTATAACCAGTTTATGTGTTAGTTTTTAGCATGTTTTAGGTTGGGGAAGTACCTTTAGTACTGTTGTTAATGTGTGTTTAATTAGTCTTGTTTACCTTTGCATGTATAGTTTTTGCTTTAGCAGGAAAATAGTTATTCAAGTATTTTTTAATTTGGTTTTTCCCCCTAAAATGTGAGCTAATTTGAATAAACAAAATTTCATTTTTTTTTTAAAGTTGCTGGCCATGTCAATTAGGCACTCTCCTCTAGTCCTTTAGTATGAACTTTGAATTTTGTTTCATGCATTGTTCATCTATCCATTCAATAAATGTGTTGAACTTATCAGAGATGCCAAAACCCTATAAGATTTGCCCTCCAAATCATCTCCACTAACCTTATATTATGCTAGCAAATGGACTATCTTGGTAACACATTTTAACCACACTATACACCTTTCAGTTACTCAAATATGCCATGTCTTTGCCTGTTTATGCACTTTTGTACATTTCAGTTCTCTTAGATTGTCTTATTCTCTTTCTGCTTTTTGAGTTGCTGATTCTTTCTTATCCTTTGGAGCTTTTCAGAGGAAACCTTCCTTTAACTGTCTTCTATTAAAGTAGTTCCCACCTTTTTTTTAAAAAACAGATTCCTATTTTTTTTTTCATAGCATTATCCCACTTTGAATTTTAAAAATTGCTTCTTATTTTTCTGTTTCTTTCATTATAGAAAAATCCCCCAAGGGTCTTTTTTGGTGTTAGTCAATTTTGTATTCTTCCTTGGCTTGCAGTAAATTACTTTTGAATGGATGAATTAATTATCAGCATAGTAATCATTTTTGCATGCCTACACTATGCTGGTCTTTGTATTCTAGGCATGTTGTACTGATTGTTGCTAATATACACAGCTCTACAAGGTAGATAGAAATTACTGCCATATTGTAGTTGAGACACCTGAGACACTGAGGTAATATGCCCTAAGTCACAAAATAAATGATAGAGCTATAATGAAAGACTAGTTCTTACTACCTTTGCTCTTTCATTATGATATGCTTAAAACATTGGTATCCTGACATAAAAGGATTGTACTGTTTTTTATAGTGATTGTATACACCTCCAAGGAATGTTGTGGCTTTCTCCTTCCTCCTTATTTTCCTTTACTCAGGAAAGATTACAGTAATATTTGAAATGCCTACTAATAGTCTGCTATTTTCAGTATAGATTTTGACTTTCTGATCAAGCCAAATAAGAATTCATGTACTTTTGTTTAATAATAATTCTGACACCCTCTCATATTAAAACTTTTATCCCCAAGTCTTAATCCTTTAATTCTCCCATATGTCATAATTGCCTTCTAATGTTAATAGGTATAGAAGGATTTCTTATATGCCTCTTTAAGTATCTGCTTCTGTAACACAGCTACTGGCAAATAGAAATAATTGAATTCTCTTCTACAGCACATTGAAGTCATCCTACTGGAATCCCTCAACTTTTTACCTATTCATCTCAAAAGCTTATTGGGTCGCTTCATTTTCTACTTTCTTTTTTTTTTTTTTAAAGATTTATTTATTTTTATCATTTATGCATACAAGAGCTGGGGTATAGGCGAGAGTCACGGGAGGTGAGAGGATTCACCAGACAGAGTGGGGAACAGAACAGGCAGACAGACCGAAACACACTGCTGAGGGCAGCAGTGGGCAAGGCAGGAGAGGTCCGCCACGCCATGTGGGGCCCCTCCCTGGCCAGTGGCAGGGATCGAACTCGTGCTACAGTGACTGCAGTTTGCTTCATAGTGCATTGTTTAACCCACTGCACCACCAGGTAGGCCCCTATTTTCTACTTTCTTTTACTCTATCTCAGTGGAAGAAATATCCATTGTTTTCCTATAGTGCCCTTAGTCGCCTCGACTTGATTCTATGCCATAGTCTACGTAATGTTTTTGCTTCCTCATGGCAGTGGTTGTCATCATGTTTAAATGTGAATACTAGGTAGGTACCTCTGCACATGACATTACTTCTAAAGAAATTATACTTTAAAAAGGAGCCTCCCTGGTGGCGCAGTGGGTTAAGCAACACACTATGAAGCAAACCGCAGCCACTGCAGCACAAGTTTGATCCCTGCCGCTGGCCAGAGAGGGGATGCACATGGCGTGGCAGACCTCTCCTGCCTCGCACACTGCTCCCCTCAGCAGTACATTTCAGTCAGTCTACCTGTTCTGACCCCCACTCTGTCTCTGGTAGATCCTCTTACTGCCCACACCTCTGGCCTGTACCCCGGTGCTTGTATGCATAAATAAATAAATCTTAAAAAAAAAAAAGGAAATTATACTTAAAAGAAGAAAATGAGAAAATTAATTTCTTAGATAATCCTATAACCATGCCTTTGAAAATTGTGTTATATTTATTGCAGTACTAATTGCTATACTAATCTGAACTTCTTTCCCATCCTTAACCCTTTGTTAGTATGCAAACATTCTCTAGGATATTCAGTTATGATTCCACAGTTGTCAAATCTGATGGTGTTTTCTAATTAAATCTCAGAATTCTCTTTGTCTTCAAAGGAGAAGCTTTTCTTCATTACTAGTCATTTTTTATTACATAAAATACACTGCCAAGCATACACAATTTCTTCTCCCACACAATAAAATTAAATAAACTTTTTATTTGGCTAAATCTACTTAAGTATCCTTTTCCTGTTATTAGAAGGACTTTATGAAATAATGGGTCTACATTTCTGCTTACATTGCATTTCCACCTTTGCTTCTATTTGGTCTTCAACTTTTTGCCTTCTGGTTTATCTCCCCATTGCTCCTCTGATATTCTTTTGCAAAGGGATCAAGAAATACCCTTTGCCACATCAAATAAATTCATTCTTTCAAGTTTTTCCTTGCTTAAACTGAATGAAACATTTTCATTTTTCCCATTTACTCCCAAGACTGTTCCTGTTTTGATACTGTATTCGCCAAATTAAATACAAATATAAAATTATGTTGTGCAATAACACAAGAGTATTTATTATCTGTTAAATAAGGTCTGTTTTATAACCCTGCAATCTTATCCTTCTCCATTCTCCTTTTCCCCTCTACTCTCGACAGTTGTTCCTCTGACCCATCTACTCTAGCTTCTTTTCTCATTCTTATCCTTCAGCCTCTTCATTCTCCACAGGACCTGCAGAAATCTTACATATCCCCACAGCTTCTATTTTTTGTTCATTCATACACTCTTCAAATGAATGCCTGTTTGTGCCAGGCATGTGTAGTCTCATAGGAAGTACAGATAAACTGGCAATTATGGAAAAATATGTCATAAGTATTCTGGTGGTGGAAAAGATTGGAGGGATGCCTATGAAAGACTGAAATAGTCAGGAAAAGCTTCTTAGGAAGAAGTAATACTTGTAAAGGACTTTGGGATAGTCATTGATTCAGGCAGAAAATAGTATTTTATTTTTTAAAAAGATTTATTTACTTATGCATACAAGAACTGGGGTATAGGTGAGAGGAGGTGTGGGGTGGTGAGAGGCTTCACCAGACACAGAGTGGGGAACAGAACAAGAAGATCTACTGAAATACACTGCCAAGGGGAATAGCGGACAAGACAGGAGAGTTCTGCTGCACCATGTAGGTTAGTTCCCTGGCCAGTGATCGAACTCATGCTGCAGTACCTGTGGATAGCGTCATAGTACTGGGACCTAACCCTTGCGCCACCAGGGAGGTATACAACAGGATTTGGATAGAAAATTGAAGGTAAAAGAATGCATTATTAAAGAGTTGAAACTCATTGTATCCTGAGAGTGAGTAGAAGAAAAGAGGAGAATGGAGGATAAGACTGCAGGGTCATAAAGTAGACCGTCATTTAACAGATAATTGATATTCTTGTGTTATTGTACCACATACTTTATATTTTGTATTTAATTTTATATTTAGATTTCAGTAACCTAGTTTTTGTTGTCGCTTCTGTGAACAATCAAAAGAAGGTTTTACAATGTATCTAAGTCTGATAATTGCTTAGCATTGGGTTTATGATAGAGTAATACTAGATTAATCACTAGATCAGATACAGAAGATTCAAAGAATCTTTTATTAATTATTCCTTCCCCTGCTCTCTTGTCTCTGGTCTTCAATTATAGTACTGTCAATAATGTATGACCTATTCTTTTGTTTGTTTGTTTTTCTTTAAAGATTATTTATGCATACAAGAACTGGGGTACAGAGATGTGGGGGTATGAGGTGAGAGGATTCACCAGAGACAGAGTAGGGAGCAGAACAGGCAGATCGATGGAAATACACTGCTGAGGGGAGCAGTGGGTGAAACAGGAGAGGTCTGCTGTGCCACGTGGGTCTCCTCCCTGGCGAGGGATTAAACTCATGCTGCAGTGGCTGTGGATGCTTCCTAGTGCTTTGCTTAACCCCTTGTGCCACCAGGAATGCCCCTGTATGACCTATATTTATTCTATAAATATTTTGTATATGTTAGCTTAATCCAACTAGCTGTTCAGTTCCTTGAGGATATACATTTTTGTGTCTTCTGTTTCTTTTACATTTTCCTCTGTTCCTAGAGTACAAAGGGTAAATGGATGTGTATCTGTATATGAAGAGTGTTTTTATACTTTTAAAAAATTGACTCACTTTTTTTAACCTAAAAAGAATCTAATGTCTTTCACATAGGGTATTTATAGGATTATGGAATATTTAATTGACTTGAAAAAATCTTTAAATATTTTGAAAGGTATCAAGTAGAGCATGGTAATATTGGTTCTTCTGAGTAAATAATGTATTGGGGCCTCCCTTGTGGCATGGGGGGCTTGTCTTAGGGCTGTCACTGCCATAACCTGAGTTTGATCCCTAACCAGGAAGCTAACCCACATATCGTGCAGCGGACCCCTCGTCTCACCTGCTGCTCTTCTCAGCAGTGTATTTCAGTAAATCCACCTGTTCTGCTCCCCACTCTGCTCTGGTTAGTCTTCTCACCTCCCTTTCTTCTAAGCATAAATAAGTTTTTTTTAAAAAAAATAATGTGTTGATGTGGGTTAAAATTACAATGTAGGGCCTCCCTGGTGGCGCAGTGGGTTAAGCAACGCACTATGAAGCAAACCACAGCCACTGCAGCATGAGTTCGATCCCTGCTGCCGGCCAGGGAGGGGACCCACATGGCACAGCAGACCTCTCCTGCTGTGCCCGCTGCTCCCCTCAGCAGTGTACTTCCGTTGATCTGCCTGTTCTGCTTCCCGTTCTCTGTGGTGAATCCTCTCACACCCCCACACCTCTGACCTGTACCCCAGTGCTTGTATGAATAAATAAATAAATCTTTAAAAAAAAAATTACAATGTAATGACTCCTTCTTTTAGCAAGGCTAATGTCACAGGACCAGATTTAATCTCCTGCATGAAACAACTAAAAAGCCAGAAAAAATACATGAAACAATGGTTGTCTTTATATTTAACATCAGAAAATTAAGTACATTGATGAGGGGTGGGAGCAGTGTTGATAAATGAAATTGGGCTTTTTAAATGTCACTGACTGAAGAAAGTTTCCTGGTTGTGGTACAGAAAGGGCAATCCAAGTGGAGCCCAGTGGTTTCGCTGGGTTGGTAACATAGAACTAAATCTGGGAAAGCCAACCTAGCTGGGGTTCTCAGGCAAAACATTGGTAAGAAGGGAAAGGCACACAGAATACTGGAGATTTTCCAGTTGTCTCCTTTTAGTGTTCAGTTGGTGATCATTGCATACATGTGGGAACACTAACTGAAAGGATTAGAAGAAAACAATGCTTAGATGTCACAAAGGACTGGGTATGATGTCTGTTTATAATAACAAGAAAACTTTTTTTTTGAAGATTGATTCATGCGTACAAGAGCTGGGGTGTAGGCCAGAGGTGCTGGGGGTGTGAGAATTCACCAGAGACAATGGGGAGCAGAATAGGCAGATCTACTGAAATATACTGCTGAAGGGAACAGCGGTAGATACAGGAGAGGTCTGCTGCAGCACCTTGTGGGTTAGCTCCCTGGCCCAGGCTTGAACTGGTGCTGCAGTAGCTGTGGATAGCTTCATAGTGCTGGAATTTAACCACTTGTGCCGCCAGGGAGGCCCACAAGAAAACCTTTTTAAAAAATTTTATTTATAGTTATACAAACTAGGGTACAGGCCAGAGGTGTAGGGAGTGAGAGGATTCACCAGAGACAGTGGGGAGCAGAACAGGTGAATCTACTGAAATACACTGCTGAGGGGAGCAACATGTGAGACAGGAGAGGTCTGCTGCCCTGTGGTTACCTCCCTGACTGGGGATCGAACTCTTGTTGCAGTGGCTGAGGATGGCTTCATAGTGCTGTGTCGTATGCCCTTGTGCCAGCAAGGAGGCCCCAAGAAAACTTTTTTTTTAAAAGATTTATTTATTTATGTATACAAGCACTGGGATACAGGCCAGAGGTGTGGGGATGGTGAGAGAATCCACCAGACAGAGCAGGATGCAGAACAGGCAGATTGACAGAAACACACTGCTGAGGGGAGCAGCGGGTGAGGCAGGAGAGGTCTACTGCGCCATGTGTGTCCCCCCTTGGCCGGCGGCAGGGATCGAACTCCTGCTGCAGTGGCTGCAGTTTGCTTCATAGTGCGTTGCTTAACCCACTGCACCACCAGGGCAGGCCCCCCAAGAAAACTTCTTAATTCAAGGACATTGGTTAGTTTTTAAGAAGGGTCTTGTCTCAGTTGTAAGGAAAAATTAACCCTGGACTGAACATGTTGGCTGTGTTCATGTCAACAAAAATTTAGACAACAAGACTGTTTCTAAAAATCAAACTATTTCTATGTAGATTATGCATATCCCCAAACAAAGCTCAAGAATATTTACTGGAATAATAATAATAAAAAAAATCCAGTACACAATAAGGTAAAAAGGTATGTAATAAAACTCAAAATTTTTATTTTATTTTGTCAAAAATCACCAGTCATGGAAAAAGGCAGAAAATTACAACAAATAATAATGAGGGGATAAAAAGCAATAAAATGAAACTCATTCTGAAATGACTTGTAGCCTTTTTTTGTCTGTACCCATTGGCATTTCCAGGTTATTGGCCTTTCTAACAGTCTACGATAATGAGGCAAAAAATAAAACCGAGGGAACTCATTGCTGTATCATTCCTAGGTTCCACCAGGGTACTCAGGGGTACCTTCTTTTCTCTGTCAGTCTTAAGTGTTTTTGAAAAAAATGTAACACCCAAGTTGTTTGCTGAACTTAGAAATTAAAGGAAAAAGTGCATCTATTCCATCTTTCCGGAAATGACTATTTCTGAGTCTTATGTTTTTGGAGTACAAACATATTCCTTGCTGCATCGATTGGATATTCATATAAAAAATGATAAACTTTATTGAGTTAATCCTCATATTACTACAAAGTCAATTTGAGGTGGATTACGTGTGTGTGAAAGAGAAAACAAAAAGATCCCTAGAAGAAAACATAGCAGAATAACTTTATGTACTTGGGCTATACAGAGATTTCTTGAACAGGACACAAGAGTCACTAATCATAGATGAAAAGTTGATAGAAATTTAAAACTCCTGTTTATTAAAGACACAACTAAAGGAGTGAAGAGGCCAATCACATATGGGAGAAGACATTTACAGTATGTATAGTTGATGTAAGATTTGTATCTAAAATATACCACAACTCCTACAAATTAATTAAAAGGAAAAGAAAAGAACAACCTTATTTTAAAAATGAGTAAAATAGTCATTACTAGGAAAGAAGATAACCCTGTGGACATTAAGTATAAGAAAAAGTGCTCAAAATTGTTATCAGGGAAATGCAAATTAAAAACACAATATGAAACTACTCCATCTTTATCACATGCTTATAAAAATATAATACAAGTATTTTGTATTACTGAGCTGTGGATTAACCAGATTTTTTGTGTGCTGATGGCGAGAGTATGTATTGGTACAGCTGGTTTGAAAAATTACTAAAGTTTAGTTATTACTACAAATAATGAAATTGAAACAGTAATCAAAACCCTCCCCAAAAAACAAAAACCCAGGACCATGTGGTTTCACAGGAGAGTTCTACCAAATGTTCAAAGATGAACTAGTGACTATCCTGCAAAAACTTTTCCAAAAAATTAAGAAGGAAAATTATCAAATGTATTTTATGAAGCCAACATTACACTAATACCAAAACCAAAGACATGAAAGGAGTCCAAATTGGGGGAAAAAAAAGTAAAACTATCATTTGCAGATGTTATGATAATATATAGAAAGAAACCCAAAAAATCCACAGAAAAACTAATTAAAACAATAAACCAGTAAAGTAGTAGGGGACTTCTGTCATGACTCTTACCAGAATCAACTTGTGGTGGTTTATAAATATATATATTCAGTGATACTTCATTCTGTAAATCCTTATTCAGTAGGTCTGTGATACGAGCCTCAGCATCTTCACTCAGGAAAATCTCTCTGTATTTCCATATGCAATATGATAGTCTTTGTTAATTACCTCAGTGTTAACATTATGTTCAGAAATAAGGAATTTGGTCATTTGTTTATTGTCACTAATCGTAGCCGAATGTTTTTCCTCTCTAGACAGTCAGCTTCTGTCTGAAATCCTGAGATTTGCACACTTCTGTTTAATACCGATAATATTTTTGTAGTAGAAAGACAAAGTGAACCTTGTTGGTTTTTATCAGTATTGACTTGAAGGAAGAAAGGAATTCTCTTGAATGGAAAAAAAAAGATAAATAATTTTAAAATTCACTGAAAATGAAGACCCTAAAACATGAAAAGTGTTTTTGTTGGTTCATTTAGAAAATGCTGGTTTAAGTGACAATGGATAAAAGTTGGAAGATGGAGTGTGGGCATTAGGATATTTGGTATAGAAAATACTATAGAAAAATGGCATTTTTAGTTCAAGTGACAAGACATTCTAATAATGACAAGGAAAGCGAGGTGCATTTTTGCTTTGTTTCCCTCGTTTAGATTATAGGTGTAAAACAAGAATCAGTGTTTTAGAATTGTTTGTATAGCACAATAAAGGTAGAATTTATAAAAATAATCATTAAGCATGTAATCAAAAAGCTCATTAGTTAGGCCAGGCATAATAATAATATAGTAAGTAAAACAGTGTTCCTAACTTCAGTGCTATTTCTTCTGTGTAGACAGGAATGCTGAGAAAATTTATCTTTAAGCAGCTAGTCCCCTGCTCAAGCTTGACTTTGCTTTAACTAGTCTTGGCTTTGCTAAGCAAGTCAAAAACTAATTAGAACATAGTTCCTTTTTTGTTAAAACTGAGGGCTGTACTGAATAATTTCACCATTTCTACCTCTAAAAGTTTTTTGCTTTTTTAAGTTAATCTCATATTTTAAGTTAATCTCATAAAAATAAGTTCATTCCATTCATACTACTCTTGTTTTGTCCTCTTTATATTTGCTCCTGTTTTTTTTTCCCCCCACCTATAGGATCTCTTCTTGATTCCATCTGTTTAATTAATTTAAATATTCATTCAACATTTAGTTAGCCACGACACTGAACTAGGGACATAAGTATAAAAGAAAAATCACTCTTAAAAAATTATAGTTGAGAAAAATAAGTTAAGTTTAAAATAATGCAACATGGGGTGTTACACCAGTGAAAAGGGAATCCTTAAGATTATCTGTGAAGGACCAGAAACCATTATCTGTAAAGGATCAGAGAAGTGTATACAGAGGTGTATACAGGATGCATGACACCTGAGGTCAGTCTTGAATAATGAAATGAGTACTTGGCAGACAGATATGACAGAGAGGAGAAATTGTAAAAGCTCACCTATACAAAGACAATATTTTAATTTTGGTTAGTTCACTTTTCAAGTATTTCAAGTAAGACTACAGATGGAAATATAACTTGTGGTAAGACTACTAAAAGAATGGAGAGGATAAATCACAAAAGACCTCAAATTATGTTAAGCAGTTAAGGATTTTATTCTTTTGCACAAAAGGAGACTTTAAGCAAATAAATAATAAGCTCAGACTTATATTTAAGGAAGACCAGGTAGATGTAAAACAGGTTAGATATGCCAGGTATATGTAAAACAGGTTAGTTCTTAGAGATAAAAAGTTTTGTACAATAGTAAAACAAAAGTAGGAAATAGTGAATTTGGCAACCAAGAAAGTGGCAGTAAGAAGGATAGGACATGAATATAAAAATGTTCAAGAAATTGATAAACTCAATTGGATGTCTGGTGGTCGGGGGAGGGGTGGAGAGAAGCAAAGAGTTATTAAGCAGCTCATAAGAATTTTGGCTCAGGAGAACTGATGGATGATGGGATCATTTCCCATGAAGGAGAATATAGCAATAAGAATAAATATGGAAAGGCAGTTCAGGTTTGGTTTTATTTTTTGCATACAGAAGTTTTTAAATTTTATTTTTATTTATATGTTGCATTGTTCTTTTTGTACAGTGTGTGCTTTCCCTTATCGGTATAGTTACCATAAAATTCCCACCACCAATTCATCTGTGCACCATTAACATATCCCTTATGCTCCTCCCTCCTCTATTTTGATTCCTCTTCCTCCCCCTCCCCTGAAGAATGTCTCTGATTTATAGTTGCTGTTAATTTTGGTTTTTTTATTTATTATAATTATTATTCACACCCCTTCCCCCCGTTCCCTTGTTTGATTCTCCTGTATTCCTCTTGTAAGTGAAACCATCTGATGTTTTTCTTTTTTCTTCTGGTTTATTTCACTGAGCATAATCCCTTCCAGCTCCATCCATGTGGCTGCAAATAGGATGTTTATCTTTTTTGATTACTGAGTAATGTTCCATTTTGTATATATATCACATCATCTTGATCCAGTCATCTATTTTTGGGCATTTGGTTTGTTTCCGTATCTTACATATTGTTAATTAGTGCTGCAATAAACATAGGGGTGCAGTTATCCTATGAAATTAATGTTTAACAATTCAGTTTTAAATTATGAGGCTGAGGTATCTATAGGGTATCCAAGTCAGTGTGTCAAAAGGAGAGAGGGGGACTTCCCTGGTGGCACAGGTGTTAAAATCTAAGTGTTATCAAGCTATCACCAGCCACTGAGACATGAATTCTTCGATCCCCAGCCAGGGAGCTGACTCACATGGCAAAGCAGACCTCTCCTGTCACACCCACTGCTCCCCTTGCAGTGTATTTCAGTAGATCCTCTTGTTTTGCTCCCCACTCAGTCTCTGGTGAATCTTCTCACCTCCCACAACTCTGGCCTATACCCCAGTTCTTACATACATAAATAAAAATAAAAATCTCTATTAAACAGGAGAGAGATCTCTAGCAACTGATGATACTGGGCTGTTTAATTTTTTAAGATTTTTTTTTTCAAGATTTATTTATTTATGCATACAAGCACTGGGGCACAGGTCAGAGGTGTGGGGGGTGAGAGGATTCACCACAGAGAGCGGGGAGCAGAACAGGCAGATCAACAGAAGTACACTGCTGAGGGGAGCAGCGGGCACAGCAGGAGAGGTCTGCCGCGCCATGTGGGTCCCCTCCCCGGCCAGTAGCAGGGATCGAACTCGTGCTGCAGTGGTTGCGGTTTGCTTCACAGTGTGTTGCTCAACCCACTGTGCCACCAGGGAGGCCCCAAGATTTTTTTTTTTTAATGCATATAAGAGCTGGAGTATAGGCCAGAGGCACACGGTGGGTGAGAGGATTCACTGGAGACAGAATGGGGAGCAGAACAGGCAGATCAACTGAAATACACTGCTGAGGGGAGCAGCGGGCGAGGTAGAAGAGGTCTGCTGCACCTTGTGGGTCCCCTCCCTGACCCCTGGCCTGAGATGGAACTCATGTCGCAGCAGCTGCTGAAGCCCCACATTGCTGCACTCAGTCCCTTCAGCCACCAGGGAGGCCCTAGGCTGTTTAATTTTTATATACTCTGTCCTAGAATTTGGATAGAAATGTTATTTATTTATTTAAAGTTACTGCTTGCTTTGAGACATAAAGGTATCTAAGAAAGGTATGTAAGACATAAAGGTATGTAAGAAACAAAAATGAAATTTGCCTATCCCACCATTCAAAGACAACTACTGAAATACTGGATATTTATGTTTTCTTTCCATATGTGCTATGCAGATTTTTAAATGATGAATAATAATCTATGAAAACTAATATCAAACTTTTCACTGACCATAACATTAATTTCCCATGTGTACTCTATCTTTGACACTATCATATTGCTATGCATCACTTTTATATCTGTTTCTTTTCTCTCTGATTAATGGAAAACTTCAGAAACATCTTCTTAGAAGGCTCAAGTTTAGCAGTGCCCTACTTACACTCAATGTTTGCTGAAGAGGTTACCAATATATAAGGGAAAGCTTGTTGGGTAATACTTCAAATTATGAAGTTAGTGCCACAAAAATTTCTAATTTTCATATCTCAGAAACACTGCTAATAAATAACTATATCAGTGTTAAGGTGATAACATTGAACCTGCTACAGAATGAAGCATTGTTCAGTAAATATTCTCATTTATTCATAAATTCATTCACTCAACAAGTATTTACTGCCTGTTTGATGCGAAGCACTGTTCTAGGTCTTGGGAATATGGCAGTGACAAAACAGACAAAATCCTTACAACTCTCTCCTCATTCTGCTTGGTCTGTTCATCCCAGTGAAGACACTTGCTCTGCTTGAGTTCCAGCCCTCTGCAGTAGACTGTATTCTTCTGTGTCTGGCATGCATTCCCTGTTGCATGTATGTCCTATTTATCCCACTTTCTTTGGTTCTATCCCAAGTCAGGTCATTCTCCCATTCCTCGCTGCATGTCCTCCCCCTCCAACCCCCTCTTGATATATTCTTCATCCTGCTTTGGACTCTATAGACATCTGGATATCTATCTTCCCTTTCCTTCCTTCTCCACATTAGTGCTGTCCTTATCCAGCTTGGGCCCTGGAACTCTTTACCAGTCCTTCTGCAGGCCCCACAAATACCCTCCTTAACCCAACTAGATTTCTGACACCCAGCACATGCTCCTTGTCAGCTCTCTTGGATTCTGTTTTTAAGGCTCTGTTGAAAAGTACTCATATAAGATCTTTGAAAATTATAAAACAAGTCGTATTTATATCATAGACATTACTTTGAGAATTACTGCTTTCCTTCTAGGGCAGACTTGTTATTTCTTTGAAAACACCACAAATAAATTTGTTTTTTCTTTTTTAAAGATTTATTTTTTTTATGCATACAAGAGCTGGGGTACAGGCCAGAGTTGCGGGAGGTAAGAGGATTCACCAGAGACAGTGGGGAGCTGAACAGGCAGACAAACTGAAACACACTGCTGAGGGGAGTAGCGGGTGAGGCAGGAGAGGTCTGCTATGCCATGTGGGTCCCCTCCCTGGCTGGAGGCAGGGATTGAACTCATTCTACAGTGGCTACGGTTTACTTCAGAGTGCATTGCTTAACTCACTGTGCCACCAGGGAGGTCCCCCAATAGTGGAGTTTTTAAGTGAAAATCAATACGTACTAGAAAAAAAAAGGATGTGCTATATTAAAGTGTTGTAGAACTCAAGTTAGTTTTCTTACTCCCCATATGGTATAATTTATACTGCTATATATTATTTTAAATTACCTTAAAATATAAAATTATTTTATAAAAACATTAACATTCCGATAGAAGTGTTATAATCAACTGAATATGTAGCAGCAAACCAGTAAATTGACTTAAACTTAGTTGAGAAAAACTTTTGAAACAAAGCGTCAGTGCCAGTTATTCTTGGACTTAATAATCTTTTAGAAACCAAATATCCAGAAGACCTGCAGCCAGTACATTTTTCCAGTGGAGATGCCAAGTATGATGGCTGTCAAGCTTGAAGTGTTTTTAACAGAATGGATGCTGCCCTCTTTCAATGCAGAACTATGTTGGCACAGTAGAGGTGCCAGGCATTTTGTTTTAGAATGTCTAATGAGAAACCATTGCTTTGGGATTGACAATTTATTGAGATCCTCAACAGAGTTAAAGGAATCAGATAATTAGTTCCTAACCATTTGCAAGGACTTTTTGAAAGTATTTTAACTTTTTTGGTACTAGAGTAACTTTTTATTTAAAAGAGTGGGGGGAAAAAAGATCCCATTTTTTTTTTAAAAAAGGAACAGATTGTTTACAAATCGATAGCTTTGGATTATAGTGTTTGCATCCAGTATCAGGGACTAACTAGTGTCTGTGCTGAGGATTAATTTGGTTTTTATTAAAAATTTTAATCATTCCTAACACTATAAAGTATCATCCTTTTTACTACAGATATTTTTGGCTAGCTACTTGCTAGCCAAAACAAAACAAAAACATTAAAATACAGAGCCCTTTTCTCCCTTTTTATTGTTCATCTCTGCATTGATTGTCAGTAGTATTAGTTGTGCACACCTTTATTCATTTTGTTACCTCAAATAAGATAGTCTTCAGAAAAGTCATAAAGTAGATGGGCTGTTACACTATACTGGCCTTTTTTTTTTTTTCTGCAAAGCAGTTGCATGTTGAATGCTAGCTATGAGATCAACAGACATGAGGTGGCGATAAAAGTTACAAGAAAGGAATAATAATTTAGATTTTTTTAAAGATTTATTTATTTATGTGTACAAGAACTGGGGTACAAGCAAGAGTCGCGGGAGGTGAGAGGATTCACCAGAGACAGAGTGGGAAGCAGAACAGGCAGACAAACTGAAACACACTGCTGAGGGGAGCAGCGGGCAAGGCATGAGAGGTCTGCTATGCCATGTAGGTCCCCTACTTGGCTGGTGGCAGGGATTGAACTCATGCTGCAGTGGCTGTGGCTTGCCTCACAGTGCATTGCTTAACCCACTGCACCACCAGGGAGGCCCTAGAATTTTATTTTTTTTAAAGATTTATTTATTTATGCATACAAGCACTGGGGTACAGGCAAGAGGTGTGGGGGGGGTGAGAGGATTCACCACAGAAAGCGGGGAGCAGAACAGGCAGATCAACGGAAGTACACTGCTGAGGGGAGCAGCGGGCACAGCA
>JAGFMF010011458.1:540486-575633 GCA_019455555.1 Galemys pyrenaicus | reverse complement strand
AAGTGGTGCTGGGCAAACTGGACTGCTACATGCAAAAGAATGAAACTAGAATACTGCCTTTCACCATGCACAAAAATCAACTCAAAATGCATTAAGGACTTAGACATAAGACCTGAAACCATAAAATATCTAGAGGAAAAAGTAGGCAAAACCCTACATGACATACACATCAATGACATCTTTAGAGATACAACACCTAAAGCAAAAATAGTGAAGGAAAAGATAAACAGCTGGGACTACATCAAACTTAAAAGCTTCTGTACAGCAAAGGACACGCTAACCAAAACAAAGTGACAACCCACCAACTGGGAGAAAATCTTTGCACACAACATTACTGACAAGGGACTTATCACAAAGATCCACAAAGAACTAACCAGACTAAACAAAAACAAAGTGAACAACCCAGTCAAAAATTGGGCAAAAGAGCTAAAAAGGCAATTCTCCAAAGAGGAAATGCATATGGCCAACAGGCACATGAAAAAATGCTCAACTTCTCTGGTCATCAGAGAAATGCAAATCAATACCACCTCACACCAGTGAGAAAGGCACATATCAAAAAAAGTAGCAACAACAAATGTGGCGAGGATGTGGAGGAAAAGGAACTCTCTTATACTGTTGGTGGGAATGCAAGCTGGTCCAACCATTATGGAAAGCAGTATGGCGGTTCCTCAGTCTACTAAGAATGGAACTTCCATAGGATCCAGCAATCCCACTCCTAGGAATATACCCAAAAGACACAAATACACTGATTCAAAAGAATCCCTGCACCCCTATGTATTTTATAGCAGCACTCTTTACAGTAGGTAAGACCTGGAAACAACCTAAATGCCCAAAAACAGATGAGTGGATTGGAAAGCAGTACATATACACATATACATCATACATATACAATATGGAATACTATTCAGCAGTCAAAAAAGAAAAACTAGATGCAGTTCATAGGAACATGGATGGAACTGGAAGGGATTATGCTCAGTGAAGTAAGTCAGAAGGCAAAAGAAAAATACCAGATGGTTCTTCTTCTAGGAGGAATATAAGGGACCAAATAAGGATCAAGGAAAGGAATAAGAACAACAATAATAATAATAAAAATGAAGACACAACAAAAACCAAAAATGAAAAGACAAGGACAAATTGGGAACACTTGGTGGGGAGGGGAGAGGAAGAGGGTTGAGGGCAGATGAGAGCATGGGGGACTGAGGTGATGGTGCACTGGTGATGTGGTGATGGGGGAATACATGGGGATTATAATTCATGTCAAATATATATAAATAAAAATGTTAATTAAAAAAAAAGAAAGCTGTCCTAAACCTTATGATTCTTTTTATTGTGTTTTATCACATGTATTTCTTAACTACATAAACCTCAAATTGTTTATTAGTGCAAACTATTTCACAGAACTGTTTGAAATTACATTGAGAAAATGTACATTGCCTACCTCCCTGTCACATGCTCAATAAATGGTAGCTATAATTTTATTATTAATGTTCTTATTTTGTTGAGAGAGAACCAGAAAAAAAGAATGTTTTTGTTTGTTTTGTTTTTCAGTTGTTTTCTTTAATTTTTTTTAAGATTTATTTATTTATGCATACAAGAGCTGGGGTACAGGCCAGAGATGTGGTGGGGTGAGAGGATTCACCAGAGACAGAGTGGGAAGCAGAACAGACAGATTAACTGAGATACACTGCTGAGGGGAGCAGTGGGCGAGGCAAGAGAGATCTGCTGGGCCATGTGGGTATCCTCCCTGGCCGGCGGCAGGGATCGAACTAGTGCTACAGAGTCTGCGGTTTGCTTCACAGTGTATTGCTTAGTCCACTGCGCCACCAGGGAGGCCCCTGTTTTCTTTATCTCCCTGGACTCTTCAGGGGAAACGTGAGAATATGGTGGTTGAAGTCTTTTCATCTTTTCCTGCAACAGAGCAACTTGCAGAATAAAGCAGTAAAGAATAAATAGTGATTTTCCAAATTTGGTCAGTTTCCAAGTGAGAAGGAAAATAAAAGTTGTACAATTAAGTTATCAGTTTCTTTCACTGCCTTGCACCCTCAGGATAGGATTTCTGTCTACTTTGAACTTGATGCAGTATAATACAACTCTCATCCCCCATAGTCAAGTGTTGAAGAATAAAGGACTGAATTGACTCAGCAATAATCAGAGACATAAATAGACCAGTTAGAGTTTACTGAACAACCATGCAAACAAGGGAGTCAACCCATTTTTACAATGTTGACCTTATTAACCAACATTGGGAAGTATTAGTTTGCTTTCAATATTTGAAAATTATTTCATTCTTCATTTTTTTCTTTCCCACTAATTGCCCTTTTCTCTTGCACCAACATAAGATACATACTTGATCTTCTGGGCGTATTTTCCTATCTGCCCAATTTCTTTCTTCATATATTTATGTTAATGTGTTACTTGTTAAAACATTTGCTCCAGTTTTCTACTACTTTGTTACTTAAGAATTTACAACCTGGGGCCTCCCTGGTGGTTCAGTGGGTTAAGCAACGCACTATGAAGCAAGCTACAGCACTGCAGCACAAGTTCGATCCCTGCCACTGACCAGTGAGGGGACCTACATGGCATAGCAGACCTCTCCTGCCTTGCCCGCTGCTCCCCTCAGCAGTGTGTTTCAGTCCATCTGCCTGTTCTGCTCCCCACTCTGTCTCTGGTGAATCCTCTCATCTCCCTGAACTCTGGCCTGTACCCCAGCTCTTGTATGTATAAATAAATAAATCTTTAAAAAAAAACAACTTAAAATCTGGAAGGCCCATAGTCAATATATGATTTATGTCTATGCTCTAAATGGCAAAGTGAAGAAATTAAATGTAAAGCAGGTAAATTGTGGGAGTAACTGACTCTCTTAAGGTAGTCAAATGCCTTGTCATCTGATTAGTGACTCGCAAGAATGGATGATTCGAGTTTCCCACTGTCCCAACCTTCTATCCAGCAAAACTAAGGTCAAGGGAACTTGCTTGGCAGAATCAACAAGAAAAGAAGACAAAAAAAGTAAAAACCTATTGGAGTTTTGTTCAACTATTAATTCATAATTAACTAGTAAGTAAACTGATTTGATAGCATGCTCTCACAAATCATTAGCAACATTAATAGAAAATTATATGAGACAACAAAAAATATATCAGCCCAATCTTGGGAAACTGGAAGAAATTCCTTAGAAAAGAGAAAATGAAATCATCTTTAGTTTTTTTATTATTAAAAAAAATTTTGTATTCAGCAGTCAATAAAAGATAAGTTAATGTCATTTGCAGCAACATGGATGGAGCTTGATGGGATTATGCTCAGTGAAATAAGTCAGAAGGAAAAAGAAAAATACTGGATAGCTTCACTTATAGGAGGAATTTGGGGGAATTAAGGAAATAAATAAAAACAATAACCAAAGGGGGCAAACAACAAAACAAAAAAAAACAGACATCTTTAGATTTTAAGAAAAAAAGTATATTTAAGTACATTGCACAAGAGTAGTTTTTACCAGCTGTTAACTTGCTTACTAAATTTCACCTTATTCCTTGGGAACATATTCCAACCTTTCATGATCTGTGATGAATTATGACATATGGTATATCCCACTTACGTGTGTTATTTTTAAATTCAGTACCTTTGTTCATATTGTTGATTCAATGACACCTTCCTCTAGGTTGAACCCACATTTTTGGATCTTGTTGATTACAGTCATTTATTAATTGTATTTCTTGCTCATAAGTACATTTAAGATTTTTTTTTAATCATTACTACTTTTTAAATTTTTAAAAATCAGATACTTAGGGTCTCCCTGGTGGTGCAAGGAAGGAAGCACCACACTATGATGCATCCACAGTATGAGTTCAATCCCCAGCCAGGGAGGTGACCCACATGGCGTAGCAGACCTCTCCTGCCCCACCAGTGCTCCCCTCAGCAGTGTATTTTAGTCAGTCTGCCTGTTCTGCTCCCCACTCTGTCCCTGGTGATCCTTTCATCCCCCACGCCTCCAGCCTGTACCCATTCTTGTATGCATAAATGAATAAATCTTTTTAAAAAATCAGATACTTCACCAAATTTAGTGTCAGTATACTTGTGAAATTTTCCTGATTCCTCAGTAGAAGATTCTCAAAAAGCAAGTTTAATTTGCAGGTTGACTTTCATAATTTCAATTTTCACTAATAGAAGCTAATGTGGAGAGGTATATTTGTCCACATAAAGTTTATTAGGGACATTGCTTGCTATCTTGCTCTTGTGAAATTCTTTTTTGTGCTTTTTCTATTTCTCTTTCCCTCTTTCTTTTTAAAAACAATTCTAGTGATGTGTAATATATACTATAAAGTACACTTATTTACAGTGTACAAATTTAGTGATTGTTGTTATGTTTACAGTGTTGTGTAACCACCATCATAATTTAATTTTAGGACATTTTTATAATGCCAAAAGAAACTTTGTAACTGTTCGCTATTTAAAAAATCAGATGTGATTTTTCCTTTTTTTTTCCCCTAAGAAAATCTTTCTTAGGAAACAGCCTTTCTTTTATGAAATTCCCATTCTTTTTCTTAATATCCTATGTTTATAAACCTAGAATTTCATTCTTCCTTTATCTGTCTGACTTAAATAACAAGATTTGATATGATGATGTAACATGAAGTAGCCAGCATTTACTTAGGAATATTTGTTATTTTCTTGACTTTAGAGTACTAATGCATTTGCTCAGGAGTTCTTACATTGGCTAGTGAAGACTGTTAAGGTGTTTAATTTGTATTGAATTTAAGGACTAAATGACAGTAATACTGACAGCATTTATATTCCTTTAGGTCTTTTGTGTCTTATGGGAAGTACCTTTAAGAGAAAGGCCAGTGTATGTGGTCAGGTTTTACAGGTATAACATGGAAGGAATATTGAGATACTGGGATAAAAGAAGAGTTTAAATGAGGATTGAAGGGCCTCTCTGGTGGCGTAAGGGGTTAAGCAGTGCACTATGAAGTAGCAATAGCCAGCCTGGGAGGTGACCCACATGGCGCAGCACACCTCTCCTGCCTGGCCTGCTGATCCCCTCAGCAGTGTACTTCAGTCAATCTGACTGTTCTGTTCCCTGCTCTCTGGTGAATCCTCTCAGCCACCATACCTCTGGCCTGTACCCGAGCTCTTGTATGTATAAATAAATAAATCTTAAAAAAAAAAAAAAAAAGAGGATTGAAGTCTTACAGAGTTTGTTTAAAGTAACAGAGCCAACCCAGTTCTGCCTGAATTCTGAGCCTATACTGGTAATGACTTTATTAACTCCTGCTTTCCTGGGATAACATGATAAAACTTATTAAGTTGTTTAAATTTTCTAAACATTTGAATTAATCAGTCAAAAATACCTTTTTTTTTTAATGATTTATTTATTTATACATACAAGAGTTGGGGTACAGGCCAGAGTCCAGAGAGGTGAGAGGATTCACCAGAGACAGAGTGGGGAGCAGAACAGGCAGACTGACTGAAACACACTGCTGAGGGGAGCAGTGGGCGAGGCAAGAGAGGTCTGCCTCACCATGTGGGTCCCCTCCCTAGCCGGCAGCAGGGATCGAACTTGTGCTGCAGTGGCTGTGGTTTGCTTCATAGTGTGTTACTTAACCCGCTGAGCCACCAGGGAGGCCCCAGAAAATACCTTTAATGAGGAAACAAAGCTATGTTTTCTATACAGCTTGCCTGACTTTGCATGTTACTTTGTTTGGGGGTAGGGGTTTTAGCTTATGGAGAAGACAGATATAATAAATACTATATTTAGTAACATTCTTTGTATTTTTGTTAGCGTTCCTTTTATACCTCTAGTGTAGACTCAACTTTACACCCTTCTTTGAGTAAGGTAGAGTGTCAGTCCACTCGGGTTTGTTTTTATCTATTTACCTTACTGTTAGAGAAGTAGAGAAATAATCCTGGCCAGTAAGGTGCTATTAGTGATGGGTTATAGCTTCTAATTTTAGCTTTCACCACAGCTAGGATACTTTAGTGATTAACTTGAAGGATCAAAGTATTTATGAATTCTGTACTCAGCTAACTAAAAGTATCATTACTGAGGATAAAATCATTTATAGTGCTACTTTTGTTTCTTTAACTATGTACATAATTAATAATCTTCTTTAATGGTTAGAATGCTGGGTTTCTTAAACAAGGCAAGCCCCAAACTCTGTGCCTTGGTTCTTTTGAAAATGGCATATGCTTCTAATTAATTTTTTATGATCCCTTCCAACATTGATTCTACTGCTTTTAGAGGATTTTTTGATAATTATTTCTGTGTTAAAACCATACAATAGTAAATATAAATTAATTTTTAAAGTAGGTGTAAATTTAATTTATGGACAATTAAAGTATTTTAAAATAATTTAAAAGATATAGTATTCCTTAATTTATTATAAAAAGGAACCATAATCTAATTTAGGCTTTATGCTTTCTGATTTGTATTCTACACTTTTGTTTCTAGAGTTGGAGATGCCACAAAGAAATCTTTCTTTGAACCATGAAATTCTTTAGCTCACTTAGAAGAGAAAAATGCATTATGATAGGAAATTAGATAATTTATTAAAAGGTACTTTTAATAAATACTGTAGGAATAATTTAATGGTCTATTGAAAAAGGCAACTTGAAGCTTGATATAGACGACCAGAGAGGGAGAGGGAGGAAGAAGAGTCAGAACAAGGGAGGGAGGAAGCAAACTGGACTTTGGTGGTAGACTGCGGGTATCTTGGTGGTAAGTACAGTGTGGAGAACAGCACCTGATGGAGGAGATCCTATACTTAACTTCAAATACTCAAACAATGATGTAAATCAGTGTTACCTGAATTAAAAAAAAATAAAGCTGATATACACTAATATATGCTATCTCATATATAGAGGAGAGGATGATAATACATTCTTACATTGCAAAGGAAGATATTGGACTATTTTTGAGTTGTTTGACATTTCTTCCATTCCTGTTTTATCCAGTTTTAAAACTTGCTTTTTTGTTGTGTGTGTGGAGACAATCTTGAATGTAAGGGATAAGACCAAGAAAAAAAAACAGGGGACAAAGCTAATGGAAAATTCATTCTTTAGCTCAATAAAATTATACAGTGAAAAAAAATCTGCTGATACTGCTTTGCAACAGTAATTACATGAATTTGGGATTGTTTTTGGTGTGTGAATACTATACTTCTCTTTGTGAATAAAATGATGTATTAATTTTATGCCCAAGTCTGTTGTCTTATCCTTTTTTTAAAAAAATTTTTTTCCCCCCACAGAATCTGTCTATGATCTTCTCCCAAAGGAGTTACAGTTACCTCCATCTAAAGAAACATCTGTAGCATCAATGAGTCAGACAAGTGGTGGTGAGGCAGGCTCGCCTCCTCCAGCTGTAGTTGCTGCTGGTATGCATTTTATTTTACTTTATTAAAGAAAACTAGAGTGTGATCTGGCCAACATGAACAGTGCTGGCAACATTCATATATCAGAAAGAGTGTGATTTGAGGGTTTGTTTTAAAATACATTTTTAACATTAAATTTTTTCAATATAATTTCTTAATAAAATTCTTATTTCTTAAATTTCATACTGGTACATGTCTTAGTACCATGTCCTAGAATAAACCTTTCCTTCAATGAGGGAATAGTGTTTAAAGTTCATTTATTGACTACACATTAAAAAAGGTTGATACCAAGTATGGATGGAGAACTAATTTGAGTCTCTATTTAGCAATTTTTTTAAAACTTGCTAATATCAAAAAATACTTTATTTCCTGTAATCTGAAAATGAACTCAAGCACTAAAATTTCTCTTGTTTCTCTAGCATGTTACTGTAACCTTTTTCCTAATTAAAAAAAAATGTAAATTATACTTATTTTAAATTCGGTTGAAAGCATTGGAAAATTTGAATGTAATATTTATAATCAGATACTGTATCAAAAAATGTGGAAATATGTTTTAAATTTATCAAGTTTATTTTTGCTTAGCTCTCAAATCATGCGCTTTATAATTATACAAAACTGGTTCAAATTTTGATTTTTGAATCACAAATAAGCTAGTAGGAAAAAAATATTGATACATTAGTAAGAATGCTTTCAGTAATATTATATTGCCCACTGTAGTTTTGTTTTTTTTTTTAGTGGGCTTGTATCTAAGTGTGTTGGGTTCTAAAAAAGGAAAAAAATAAGTATATTTACTTTGAAGTTTTATCTGTCCTGCTAAGTAGAGGTGTCTTATCTAATGTGATACCTCTCATCTTTAAAAATGGCACTTAAAGCCTATTAAGAGATTTGTTTCTCATAAATTATTTTCGTTAAAAAAATAGCAGTAAAGTGGAAAGTTGTGATTTAACTAAGATCATTGGTACTATAGTAGAACTTCAGATATTTTCTCTTATTTGTTAAACAATGTACCATTAACCAATCTTGCTCCTGAACTATAGCCCAATATGCAGCCTTCCTGGTTGAGGGCAGAGAAAGTTTATAAATGTCAATGAAACTTACCAGCCCTGCTCACTGTTCATGTGTTGCCAGACATTTTCTAACAGATTCTGTGGATTTAATTGTGAACATTTTAATAATCATTTGGTAAGATGATCTGGATTCACTTTATAGCCATTGGATTGTAAAATGTCCCTGAATACTTTCCTGGAATTTAAAGTTTTATATTCATTTAAAAATTATATTATACCAGATAATAAAATAGCAAAAAAAGTGTTTTTAATGAAGTATTTCACTTTAAATCCACAGGTAAAATTGACTAACTGATTTCTTTTTTATCTTTTAATATATTTTTTTTAAGGATATGTTGTATCTGTATAGAACTAAAAGTCTGTTTCTTCTGTGCTTTTTAACATCTGTTGATAGTAGATCCAGTTCCTTTTAAAAAGCTGAAAAAATGTTGGCTAGGTTTGGATAAAGAACTTCCTTTTAAGTAATACTAGATTCAGTTTCAGAAGATGTTATATATAAGTATTGAAAATCCTTGAATTTGGACACTATTGGAATATTGATCCACCATATATTTTAGAAAATTTTGTCCAAATAAAGTCGGTAGAAAGCTCTGAGTTGAAATATGAAAATAAGAGAATTAACCAGAGAAAGCATTCTGAAGTAGCAAATTCTTATTAGATGCAGAAATTACTAACATTGTAAACATGATAAAGAAAATAAGGAGATAACCTTGACAGTTTTCTTATTCACACCCTGAAAATTTCTATGGTCTAAAACCAAGTCATTTATAATTATTTTAAACAATGGTTTACTTTTAGTAACCAACATAGTCTTATTCTAAGATTCTGATGTGTTGTTGGTAGACTGGAGTCTTCATATAGCTTTATAGCTAAGAGAATTTAAATTAGAGAATAATTACTAAAGAACAATCAGATATATATATGTGTGTATATGTGTATGTGTGTATATATATCTATATATATATCATTGGTCACTTTTTTATTTGACATGTTAACATCCTCGTGATATAACTGTCAAAGAGAAATGTTTGGAGCAAATTACCACTTACTCAGTATTTCCTGACCAAAAGTGTCTAGGGGAAAGGCACATTAATTTAGACTTCCTTGAGTTGTTGTTTTTTTTTTTTTTTATCTATAGCATTTGCTGTTTAAATATGAAACGTGTAAATTTGATGACTCTTAATGTAGTTAATTTCTTCAGAGTTTTGAAGGAGCCGGATTGGCTGCTATCAGGTATGAGGGCCTGGTGGGAACAGACTTCTAGTTCTGCCATAAAGGTTTGTGTTTCACTAGTTCTAAATCAATTTAAAATTTAGAGGCTGGGGACATAGGTATTCATGTATACATTATTATTTATTAAAAAGGTATTTCTCAGATTCACCAATCTAGACTTTTTCCCTTTATAAATTACTGAGAGAATGAGTAAACATGATGCTGCTAATCCACAATCCAGAATATTGGATAAAAGAGAGTCTCTCAATACCTTTTCTGCTTCTACACTACTCTCACTTTACTCCCAACAATAATATTCTTTATCTTTATCCACTAAGTCCCAGAATTAGTGGTGGGGTGATAAGGACTTGCTTCTCCTATACAGCCACGCTCCATGTGGCCAAGTGTCAAAATCTGGGAGCTATATGGGAATAACTGGTCTCAAATTTGTGCTCCTGCCCATTGTTTTAAAAGACTTGTTTTTGTCCCACTAGAAAGGTGTTAAGAATTTGAGTTTCAGTATGTAAATACATAACATTTTTAGAAATAAACTTTCTGAGTAGTATTGTAGGTTCTCAGTACTGAAAACAGGCCATTTTCCTAACACAGAAAGTTTATGTGACTGACTTAATTTACTAAAAATAAGAAATTGATCAAGAAGAAATGAAAAACATGAAAGGATTCTTTTTGTTGTAAATCTTGTAGTATAAGTTAGAATAACTAAAACATAAGTAGTATTTAAAAGTAAAAGTTTCATCAGAATTTGGGGTTTTTGAAGAGTTAAAGTAGGTATTTTTTTTAAATAAGTATGAAAATATAGTTCACACACCAATCAAGTGTTACCTTAAACCTACATCCTTAGATTTACTTAACTCAGTTAAAATAGGAAGCCTTTCATAGAAATGAATAATATACTTTGGTATTCATTTTAAAATCATATATGCACATGGAGAGGTGGGGTCCTTTATTTTTTAATCATATATAGTCTTGTAGACCAGTGTTAATTTAATAAAAAATGATATAAAAATCAAATTATTTAAGTTTAAAAATTTGAGCTAATAGTGAATTAATGAAATCATAGGTTTTATGATTCAACCAGAGAATTTTTTTTTCTTAATGGAAGATTAGCCATGGAATCTTAAGAATAAAAGTAATTCTTTTGTTTGCTTTCATAAAATTATTATTTTACTTTCAGTAATTCTGTATTAATCTTTTTAGAAATAATATAATCTCAGTACATAAGCACAGTCTAGTGGTTGTTAACATGTATACACATCTAAAACATGTTCAGTAGAAATCTCTGTTGACTATCTGGATCATTGTAACTTTTTTTTTAAAGATTTATTTTATTTATTTATGCATACAAGAGCAGGAGTGTAGGTCGGAGGTGGGGGCGGGTGTGGGCTGGTGAAAAGATTCACCAGAGAAGTGGGGAGCAGAACAGGTGAATTGACTGACATACACTGCTGAGGGGAGCAGCAGGTGATACTAGAGAGGTCTGCTGTGGCATACTGCCAGTAGCTTCATAGTGCTGAGACTTAACCGTTGCACCACTAGGGAGGCCCTGGATCATTATAACTTTTTAATGCTGTGCTTTAAGTTAATAAATTTATTATTTTAAGTTATTAAAATTAAGGACTTTACATGAAGTGATTCATAATATAAACTTTCTGTTGGAAGAAACTGATAGTTATTTGAATTATCTGCCATAGCAGATAATAAGTCTCAAGTATCTTAACAAGTATTTCTATACTTAAAGAATTTCTATACTTAAATGTGTTCTATTTATACTATCAGAGAGGATACTACAGAACTAAATTGTATCCTGCAATCAAAGAACGGCTGAAATTTAGTTCTTTTGAGACATCTTAATCACCTATAATAAAATCATAGGAATTTCTAAACTACCCATAACAACAAAATTGTACAAAAATTGAACTAAAGAAAGTGCAAGTTACAATTTTTTTGTTCCTACAACATGGTTGGAATTGCACAAGACAATTTGCATTTCAACATATCCCAGTACTTCAGGCACAAGATACCTCTCCTTTCCTACTGACATCCTTCCTGGATTGGCAGTTCTTATCTCTCTACCAATGTACTGCATTTATCATTTGAATGCTTTGATTAAGGAAACAAAAGTATGTAAAAATATGTGGAATATTGAGTTGAAATGTCATATCCTGCCTCATTTACAAGTTTTAGTAGCTTTAAAATGGGAATATGATTTGTAGAAGAATATCAATTTATAATAAAAGTGATTGCAAGAAACAACTATGTAACTCATTACATTTATTATATTTATTTTATTTATAGTTAGGTAATTTGGATTTTGAGTTGACTGAATTTGTGCCTTTGATTCCTCAGTTAACTAGGTACACATTTCAGAGTTTTTGTTTAGTGTGCCATTCCTAAGATTAAACCCAAAACTAATAGAAAAGATAATTCATATATATGACCTCTGTATTAATGTTGTGAGCTAAAATAAAGTTGATCTTGATTATTTCATATGGCTATACCTGCTTATAAGCATGTGCAAGCATGTTGTAACTAGATTTAAAAACTCTGTTCCTCATTTTGCTGAAATTATGTAGTAAATGTAAATATAATCATAGATAGAAATAATATATGTTAGATTTATGATCATGTTTTCATTATTAGAATTGAAAGCATAAGCAAATCTGGGTCATAACAGCTAATTCAGAAATAACTGCCAGTTCAGCAGGCTCTCTGCATTATAAATTATCATTGACAAAAAGTACACAAGGTCCATTATTGTTTTATTCCTTATATGTTTCCTTTTTTATTCTCCTCTTCATTTTTAGCAACAACTTAAATAAATATTGCAGTTTATCTCATTTATTTTAGAATAAGAATATTTTATATATTACCCGTGCTTATGGAATAGCATTTTATATCAGTTTATTATTTTTAAATTTTTTTTATTGCGATAACAGTGGTTTATAATACTGTATTTATAGTGTAGCACTTAACTGCTCACAGATTCTCAACCATTTATAGGCCAAACAGACACAACTTCTATTTTTTAAATGTTTTTTATACACTTTACATTAAGAAATTAATGCACAGATATATGAGCTTACATTTTTATATTACCAGTAAGTTTCATAATATCACAAGAAGTATTGCTTTAACAAATTACCTTACAACAATTAGTTATATAGATAATACTAATAAAGTTGTATAAAATTCAATCTGGGGTAGGAGTGAGGGAAATGGATTAGGGTAGGATACAATAAGTAATACACCTTTCTGTGTCATTTTTCCTCTTAAAAATAAATTTATGGGGCCCTCCCTGGTGGCGCAGTGGGTTAAGCAACGCACTATGAAGCAGACCGCAGCCACTGCAGCACGAGTTTGATCCCTGCTGCCGGCCAGGGAGGGGACCCACATGGCGTAGCAGACCTCTCCTGCCCCGCCCGCTGCTCCCCTCAGCAGTGTGTTTCATTTATCTGCCTGTTCTGCTCCCTGCTCTCTGTGGTGAATCCTCTCGCCCCCCCCCCCACACCTCTGGCCTGTCCCCCAGTGCTTGTATGCATAAATAAATAAATCTTTAAAAAAAAATAAATTTATACGTCGTAAATAATTAGGATTTGTTAAATAAGAGCAGAGTGTACGTGAGTTTTAGTTTTGAATATTAAAATAGTTCCTGAAAACATCATGTGGCGATGATCAAAAGAAGTCATAATAATCTAATGAACCATGCTCTTAAAAATTACAATGGTGTAGGGTATAGTAGATACTTGATGGATTTATTTTAAATTAGGTTAGGGTACATTAACTTTTCATTTGTAAGTGCAAGTATATTTCCATTGGTGGTATTTATTCATGCAACTCGGGTAAAATTCATTCTTACCATTCACTCTTCATGATAAGATATTATTGTCAATTAAAATAATTCAGAAAGTGAATGAGAAAGCACTTGAAAGTGCAGGACCATGTAGCTACAATCTACAGCTTGTACATGTGCTCTGTCACTTGCACAGGCACTTGGAGCCCTTGCACTCACTCACTCTCACGCATGTGCGTGCGTGTTCTCTCTCTCTCTCTCTCTCTCCTCTCTCTCCCCCCTTCCCTCATTCCCTTTTCTTTCTTCTTCTCCCTCTCCCTCCATGCCCACACAAGCACATGTTATATAGTTTTTTATTTATTTCTGTTTTTTCCTAACATGAAATATAACAACATTAGCATGTACATAGAAAAACTCAATGATCTAATTTGAATATATCATTTCATTTCTGTTATATAGACAGTCTTTTGTGGAAGTTAAATAAATTTCTAATATAACCCTTGTATCTAGACAATAATACCAACTTTGCCTTAAGTTTATTATGAAGATAAATATGTAAAATACTTAACATCATTTCACAGTTAGGATCATTTAGTAAACATTTACCTCCCATGTATTCCTGCTTTCTTATTGTGAAGGTTTAAAAATAGATCTTATTTTTATAAAGTTAAGTTTTTTTAAAAATTTACTTACGCAATGCAAGAACTGTGGTGTAGGCCAAAAGTGGGTGGGGGGAGTGAGAGGAGTCACCAGAGACAGAGTAGGGAGCATAACAGGCAGATGTACTGAAAGACACTGCTGTGGGGGCAGTGGATAAGACTGGAGAGGTCTGCTGCACCATGTGGGTCAGCTCTCTGACCAGGGAGCAAACTCATGTTGCAATGGCTCGCGATAGCTTGATAGTGCTGAAACATAACCCTGGTGCCACTGGGGAGGCCCTAAAATTAAGTTTTTTGACTTTCTTTTTTTCTTACATTCTCACCTAATTTAATTTTGACCTTATTTTGAAGTTTTGCATGTCAGTCAAGATGTAGCTGTAATTGTACCATGGGGCTTACTTTCTGAATTTTTCTTACCCAATGATAGTGTTTCAATAGGAACCCTTATAAATACAAATAATTTATATAGAGAATGAATCAAAGAGAAAATAGTTTCTGAAAGGGTGATTTTAAACTGATTGTTTTAAAGTTCTTTCTAGTTTTTTAAATGATATGACAATTGCATGATCTATTGTCAAAACTTAAAATAGAGCAATTTATGACTTCTTTTATCTTCAAACAGATCTACTACTACACTCTAATTCTTCTGGCCCAGTGTAAAACCTGATTAAATTAGAAGATTTTTATGGTAGAAATACAGTTTTTTTGATCACATATAAAAAAATGTGAAGACACTAGATTAGCAATGAGGAGGGATACCTTTATTATTTAAACTACATTAAAATGTATCATATGATAGAGCATTGGAATGACCTTCAGGCATCCCTTAAAATAAGCCAAAAGGGAAAAGGAAAATATCAGATGGTTTCACTTAACAGGGGGAATATAGGGGAACCAAATAACTAATAATAATAATCAGTTGAAAACCAAAATTAACAGGCATCTGTAAATTAGAGACATTCTGAAAGGGAGGGGGAGGCAGAGGGATCAAAACAGGGGAGGGAATAGCACAAGGAACTAGGGTGATTGTTCATGGGTGAATTCGTGGTAGGAATTTTACAGTAACTATACCTGAGAGGAGAAAGCATACATTGTACAAACGTGAACAACGATGTAAAGTATACATGTAATTTAAATTAAAGTATACATGTGTGTTAAAAATAATAGCATCTCTCAAGACCATTTTTTCCTCCAGTTGTTATTTAAGTTAATATTGTGGTCATCTGTTTTTGTCTTAAAGTGAGATTACCTTTCAGAGAGACAATAGTTTTCTTTTCCTGTTTTTAAACTGTATTTTCTGGGATCTTTGATGCTGTGATTAATGTAGGTATCAACTAATATAATTATTTCCCTTTGTGTTTAAATGATTTGAGATAATTATTCTTTGAGTTTTATCTCTTCACACAGTATTAAATACTGTTACCCAGTAGTACTTAAATCTTAGATGCTAGGAAGCATCATTATCTTCCAATGGGAAAGGATTTAAGTACCAAATTGCAAGTTTACATAGTATGTATTTTATACTGGACTTAGATACTTTAGGTTAAAGTATATATTAAACAGATCTTTTAAAACATTACTGAGTGTCAGAACACTTACACATTTTATAAAGTTTTGTTTTTCAGAAAATGTTCTTTAGTAAATACTCTGAATATAAATCATAGCACTCTGACAACATGAAAATAATTATTTTGGGGAAATTCATATTAAAAACGGAAGAGTAATTATTGTGTAGTATTAGAACCCTGAATGTCAATTTGATGAAGTGGAGAAGAAATAGTCTCCAATAAATAAGTAACAAACCTCAACTTTAGCAATGGTGCTAATTGTCTTTAAAAATATAGCCTCTAGATTTAGACATTTTATGCACAGTGACATATTTAACTTTAATGTTTAAACTGTAACTTTCTTGAGGGGGGTGATGAGAAAGTATGTAAGAGTTGACTAAAAAATTTAAAAATTCTTTTGCTGCTAAAATACAGCTATTTTTACTGTTTGAATATAATTGTTAGAACATACTCTCTTCCATTCTTTGAAGGAGTTTGGGTAAGGGCAGAGCCTAAAAACATCTCTGAGAGAAAGCATTCTGGTTTATGGATTAGATTGCATTGGTAAGTAGGAAAACAAATTGGTGAATGTGAGTTAATAAAATTTTGGATAAGAAATTCCCCACATACATTTATGTGGATGTTAATAATTTTAACTTTTTAAGTTTGTTTTTAGAACATTGCTTATTGTAGCATGTAAACTTATGTTGGGTGGGGAAAGTACAGATGGGAAATTGAAACTGTTTTTAAACATGTAAATTAAATGATCAACCCTACAATTTTTGGTTTTTGTTTTATCTTTTTGGTTTTTGGGTTTTTTGTAAAGTAATCTGGATTGCTTATTTTATATGCTGGGATGCTAGTTGTTTTTTCTATTAATACACTTAAATTGCATTCTAGCTTCGCCATTCAGAGACAGGCATCGTGTGGTGGGTTGTGTGACAGTGTCTGTCAATAGTGAAGACAAATAGTGCCAGAGACACTTAACCCATCCAATCTCACCCAGGGTATAGGTCGGTCTCGTTTTCAGACTTCTTCATAAGTCTTTTTTTCTTTCTTTCTTTCTTTCTTTCTTCCTTCCTTCCTTCCTTCCTTCCTTCCTTTCTTTTTTTGTTTCTAAATAGTGGATTGATACTGATTGAAACTAAAACTTTCTGTAAAGTTTTAAACTTTACATTAATATTATAAGAAGAAAAAGAAGAAAAGTAGAAAATGAAGGTTGGCATGTAAGGTGTTGACAAAGCAGGTTTGCAGCCACTTTGTGTGTTCTAGATTTTTCATTCCCTTGGCGACATGAATATTGGCCTTAAATTTTTTTCTCTGAGTATCTTTCTTCTTTAATCTTAAAATATGTCCTTGTATCTGGTGACTTTTATCAAACAAGATGTTTAGATTTGAAGTCATTGTCACAAATAAGAAAAATGAAATACTTAAAAAAGAGTAAGATTGAACAGTGTGTGGGTTGGAAATTAGACTGGAAATTGTTTCCAAATATCCTGTGTTGTTTTTTATTATTTTCTGGACAGTCAATAGTTTACTCCTTCTCCGTTCCACTATTGGTTTATTTAGCACACTTGCAAATTTTATGGCTTTTATTTTAATGGTGTTTTAAAGGAAATTCAACTGATTTTGCATCAATGTTAAAATGTTAGGAAAATATGTGCATATTTAAATGCTAGGTATCACTTTTTTTTTCCCTTGGGAGCTTAGTTAAATGTCTTTTTTGTCAGATTTTAAATAAGTGATAGGTATTTATTTCTTTCAAGGTCTTTAAAGACTTTCTAATTTCCAAACTTTTCTGTAAGAAGTTAATATAAATATATCTGTTTATGTTATTTTAAGCACTAATATGAGTTAGTTAAAATAATTTCTAGTTCACAAATCTAATGATTATTAATTTTAAAATAGTTTAGGCAAAGGATGTCTAACATCTACATGGATTTCTATATGTGGTACTCTTTAAAATATATTTTCATCAAATCAGTAGTACTTGTAAATTTTGGGATATCTATGTAGATATTATCTTCCAACCTTTTTGTTCCAACGAATTTAAATATTCATAGTGAACCTTGATGATTCCACTATTCTCAAGAAAACTTTGATACACGTATGTGTATATGTATACATATTTAAATTCATGATCATTACTAACATTTGGTATAATAATTGGCTACCATTTAGATAAGAATAATGAGACTTGGGTATAAAACATATGTTTCCCTTCACTTACATGTTTTAGATTTATCACTTTTTTTTGAGATAATAAGTTTCCATTAGTAACTTCTATAAATGGCCTATCAGTTTTCCATTTGGTTTGCTGTGCTCTCTATGATCACAAAAAATGCTATAGAAAAATAAAATGACTCTAGACTGAAAGATAATCCTTTCACATAAGAAAAAAGTAAAATTTAATCTTAAGAATAATTTTAAGAAAAACTTCCAACTTGGTGGAAGGGTTGGTAAGAGATTTAAGGAGCAAATAAAATTATAAAGTCATAAAATAGAAATACGTTATACCCATTTTTTCATTGAGAAAATAAGTGATTAGTATATTAGAGTTTTTGTGTTTTTTAATATCCAGCTATTTAACATAGTCTCTGCATTCCTAACATAAACATACTTAACAGGGGGAGAGGTAGATTTAGCATATTTTATTTATAAGAACTTCTAAGTTAAAAACAATACATAGGTGAGGTCTATGGAATGTCATTTAATCATATAGTAACTGCAAGTTCTTTTTAAAATACATTTTAAATACATTTACAGTATTTCCAATAATGTTCTTTAAGTGCTTTTTCTGGAAGTACTTGGAAATGTTAAATTAATTAGTGTTCAGAAATCTAAAATGTTCTTAATATTACTTTTATGTGTTTACTTTTAAATGTATAATACTAAGGATTTTTCCTTTAGAGAATATATAGAATAATATACGAGTAGGTAATTTGATTTATATATAGATTCAAGAAACATTATTAGCACATTTTTTGTAGAAACAGCAAATAGTTACCTCTAAACTCTTAAGTTACTTCTGAATCCTTTTCTGTGTCAGATAATGCTATTAAAAGAATATATATTCTAAGCATTTTGAGTAGTAAATACTGTTTTGTTTTGTTTTTAAAAAAAGGCCTAATGTGTCAATGATGAACACATAGGTACATTTGCCAGTTTAACTTCAATCTAATTCAACGTACATGCCAAATAGTGGCTTCTGTTAAAGAAATAACTTGAATTTGTACATCATGCTAGGCATTATGGTAGGTATTGGGTGGGTCTAACTTGAGAAGGATATTATCCATGCTCTCAGGGGCCCACAGTTCCTTTTCTCCACTTTACCATCTCACCTGGTATTATTAATGCACTTAAGTGATGTCTTGCTAATCACAGTGTAACATTTTTATGGAAAGATTTTATACACTATTATGATCATCAGCGCAACACTGATGACTGTTACAATGAATCTTTTAGTTTAAAAAATTGCCTCATTTGTTATAATTTTAAATGAGCAGAATTTTTGTAATTTAGGATCAAATTGAGATAGTGTTTAAAAAGTAGTATTTTTTAGTTAAAGGGTATGTAATGCTGTCTTCTGACAGTTTATGTTTCAGTTTCATAGTCTTGTGCTAATGAACTTTTTTATTTAATAAGTATATCCAGGAAACTTCAGGTAAAATATAAAAATTTTGTACTAGGTGTCCAAGGAAAATGTGTAGAATAATTTATGTAGGGTATGAGATCACAGTTTGGCATACCTGTCCCAGAACAGACATTTAAATATTGTATATCAATTGGATTTTATAGCCATGATGATTTTGATAAGATGTGCAAGATAAAATTGTCTACCTCAGAGAGCAATGTGAGGTTGTATCTTGCAGTTTAAATTTAATTTGAATTCATAAATATCCCATAACTTGCTTTTGAGTTCATGATTGCTTTTCACATGTACTTTTCATCTGTCATGGACAGGGATCCCTGAGATGTTCATATTCTGCATTCTCATGTGCATGGTACTTAGATTCAAAATGGGCAGGTTGGGGGGAAATGCTTTATAGAAATACAAGTTCACAGCATTCATGCTGCATGCTTTGTGTGTTCCACTGCAAATATTGCATGCTGCATACTTGTATTTCTCTGAAAATGAAGAACGTAGACTTATATACACAAAATTTAGTTTCACTTTCTGCCAATAGTTGGAACAGATGGAGGAATGTTAGTCATACCTTTTCTGTGTTTTCTAAAGTCAATTTTATGGTATTTAAAAAAAAAAGGGAAAAACTTTATATTTAAACCCAAAGTGGCTACAAATCAGCTCCTAACTGTCACTGACATTAGCATCTAGATTTTGTAGTTTATACAAATCTTTTAAAATATTTATTTACTAAGAAAACATTGCATTAATGCATGATACGAAATTGATAAATTTTTCTTTAAATTGGAATGCAGTTTAAAGTGACTGAATTTTCCAATTTCAGCTACTGCATTTGACAGGATACAAACTGGAAAATGGAACTGGTATCATCTAATTGCTCTAGGTCCTTTGATTTTTTTAAGGTAGTTGGGAAATCTTACCATGTGACATTATACAGATTATATTATTGATGCTAATATTAATTACTGTACTCTTCAGCCTTGACAGCGATGAAACACTATGGGTGAATTTGATTTTTTCAAGTGATTTAAGTGTTTTGGTACATGTTTTTACTTCGAAACAGATATTTGGCACTAAAAAGTTCTTTTGGTTATCTAAACATTGCCATTCTTACTTTTCATTCTTTATAATTGGTATGAATGTTGCAATTTCAATAACTGTACATCCCAACTTTAAATTTATCATACAACTTTAAAGCAATGGCATATTTGGCTATAGGTAAAATTATTTTAGATTTAAACATATCTTTCTGTTGTCATATGTTACCTATTACTCTTATGTATGATTATAATAAATCTTTCCATCTCTTATACAAGATAAAATGGTATTTCTAAAATTTTTTAAATGACAACTTCCAATCTTAGCAATACTAGTGTACCTCTGAGGTTTTGCTGTTAAGAGTTAAAGTAGTATCTTAAAATGAATTATTATGCCAGTTGCCACACATTTTGAAAAGATCTACTTACACTTTATTTGTAAGGCATAATAGATAAATGATTTTTTAAAAAAACTTTATAGGAACTAATTCTGATACTCTCCAGAGATTTTTTGCTGCTTAACTATTTTTTTGTTAGACTTAAGCCAGTAAAATTTACTGTTATTTATTAGGAAATTCCCTTAGTATTTAAAATCAAGCTGGTCCTTTGAAAAAAAAGGAAATGACAGTGGTAACCGGTTGTTGAGTGTGTCATCAAATACTTTATAAGAGAAATCCAACCCCCAAAATTAATCTTTTCTCTGCTTTTTATTCTTCCATAAAGGGTGGATTTATCTAGTAGAGAGAACTTGGTTCTTACTGCCACTTATAATTTCTGGAGACTCTCAATGGTTTATTTATCTTCTACAGTCTAGCATGCTCCAAATCAAATCTTTTTCACTTTTATTCTTTTATTTTACAATAATCATAGTGACGGTACCAGTTCCATTTTGCCTCCAATTCAGTTGATTATATAATTTTCCTATTTATTTCTCATTTTATAATTGATATCTGGAATAATCAGCAGCTCTTTTCTCATTTATTTTCTCATATTTTTATTCCAGGATTTGCCTCTGAAGCAGGGAGTGTCTGCATTAAAAATGACCTGTAGTTCTCTGCTTCATAGGTTAGAAACTTATTTTAATATTTTGTGGCTAAGCACAGTCCCACTTTCAAATTCTATAATGAATTATTTAATTGGCATTGAATGTGGACCACAAGCATATATTTCATATTGGGGTTTTCTTTATTATTTTAAATGATTAAAATTCAACAGAACACTGGCTGAGGCAATAAAAACTTTATTCTACTTTACAATTTAAAACATTAAATTAGATTTTTAAAAATCTGTCAATTATAACACAAGTAACATAATGCTATTTGGGCATTTTAAAAAATTGCATTTCTTAGGCCTTGTATTGCTTGAAGCATTTATATTCTAAAACTTAACCAAATTCCAACTATTCATTTTGGGGAAAAACAATCAGTTCAAAAATCACATTTTCAATGGGACTGCTAGCCAGCATAGGTGAAAACATGTATAGTGTATTTACTCTTAAATTGTACACTGCAGATGCTTCTTCAGCTCCCTCCTCTTCCTCCATGGGCGGTGCTTGCAGCTCCTTTACCACCTCTTCCAGCCCTACCATTTATTCTACCTCAGTCACCGACAGCAAGGCTATGCAAGTGGAGAGCTGCTCCTCAGCCTTGGGGGTAAGTAACAGAGGGGTAAGTGAAAAGCAGTTAACCAGTAACACAGTTCAGCAGCATCCATCAACACCGAAGAGGCACACAGTCTTGTACATCTCACCACCACCTGAGGACTTGCTGGATAACAGTCGGATGTCCTGCCAGGATGAGGGGTGTGGATTGGAATCTGAGCAGAGCTGCAGTATGTGGATGGAGGATTCCCCCTCCAACTTCAGTAACATGAGCACCAGTTCCTACAATGATAACACTGAGGTACCTCGTAAATCACGAAAACGAAATCCAAAGCAGAGGCCGGGGGTCAAACGACGAGATTGTGAAGAATCTAATATGGATATATTTGATGCCGACAGTGCCAAAGCACCTCACTATGTGCTTTCTCAGCTTACCACGGACAACAAAGGCAACTCAAAAGCAGGAAATGGGTTGGTATTTCGCATTTTTTAAAGTTCTATCTCCATTATGCAAAATAAAAAAATAAATCATTCCCCACTTTTCTTAATTGCTCAGCTCAAGTTTGCATATAAAGCTAAGATACTGATTTGATCATTGAAATACATGAAAATTTATCTTAAAATTACCAAGTTTCACTCTAGAAAAAATAAAATATCAATAGAATAATAATGGGTATGTTATGGGTATAGTTAAGTGGCAGCAAATGAAAGTCTTTTCAAATGACTTAAATTTCGAATGGACTTGTATTTTAAAAGGATTTAAAAATACTTCTAATATTAGAAATAGCTAGCAATGTACTGAAACTAGCTAAAACAACTCAAATCATTTACAAAGGGATAGTTTGTATACTCTGTCATGTTGCTTTCCAACATAGGTCAATCCATTTCCATTTTTATAAAGAATTTTTTACTTTTTGTCCTTTGATTACAACAAGAAAAAAATCAATCATTTGATTCTCATCATTTAGATTTGCGTATTTTGAGCTTTTTCTTGGGTAATTGTGTTGATTCAGCATTTTAAAAAGATCACTAATTTTTTTTCTTGGATTTGGGGTTATCTGAATGGTGACAGATGAGGATCAAGGCACATGTTTGAGTTTTCTTTCATTTCTTCCAACTAATTCACTCACCACTGAGTGTATTTCTGTGGCTATATTACAGAGTATTCAATTCTGAAGTACAGAATACTATGACTTATTTTTAATATTTTAATTCCTTCATTAATTTTATTGTAATATTGCTAGATTTTTTTTTATTAGACTGTCCTACAGAAGTGTCAACATAATTTGTTAAATTTTATCTCACTGGATTTGAGGGATTACTTTTTTAGGAGGTAAGGAATGGTTCTTTAGTTGGTCCAGGATCTCATACAATTTCAGGCTGCCACTGAAGTGATAGAGTAGCTTTACATTGATTTACTGCTTAATGATATAATTTACCTTCTAAGTTAAAAATCTGGTTGATTGTTATAGAACATATTCTTAACGTGTATGAAGCTCACCCTCAAATATTACTTCAATACATTTTTTTAATAGTAGCATCTAAGCAGTAATTAGAATACTTTCTTCTGTATTCTCCTCTGGAGTAATGTAGATAAAAGTGAACCTTTAAGTGTTTTTCATTTTAGAAAACCCAGGCCAGAAAATTATATTAAAGAAAACAAGGTATAATCTTTCTTAAAATGTTGCATTTAACAGAGTCAAGAATTCTCGAACATATTATTTGTAAAAACCATTAGATACAGAAAAAGGCTCTAAACATAGTATGGAGCTGTAAGACTTATGTGTATATATATATATCACTAATAACAGATATGGATTTATTTGGGTTTCAATGGATAGTTCCAGGAGAGATTTTCACTTTTATATTGAAATAAATGTTTCAGATGAAGAACTAATGAGATTTTGATTTAGGGTTAGTCAACACACATGATTTGCAGTTGCTATTAAAGATAACTTGACCTACATCTTTTCTGCTTCTGCTTTTGTATGATAGATGTATCTTAGAAATGATTTGAGGTTGTAACCCAGGGAAAGTATAATAATATTTGTCAAGACAAAATCTCTCATGAAATAATTCATGGATCAGAAACTCATCAAGCAGCAGAAGAAATGTCCAGCTTCTTAGGTAATGGAAAAATATTTGACAGTAGCATATATGCAAATGATGAAAATTTAAAATTTGAATTTATAAGAATATATTAGTAAAAAGATGAGAAAGCCATATATAAATATATAGAAAAGTAAGTTTTTAAAAATAGGTAAGAGGATCTCAAGCTAAAAAAATCTCTCCTCAGTGAGAAAGATGTTAAAATCATGAAAGAAACTGAGCAATGTTTTAAGAGACAAGATATATAGCCTTAAAGTTATCTAAATATAGATTTACAATTTCACAATGCTGAATATTTAGAATATGTGCTCCAATTTGTTATGTACAACAACTTACTGTTCTTCATGATGGAAATAGCATTTTGTGTTATCAAAACACTATACAAAATTAGTTTATTAAAAAAAAAACAGTGTTTAAAAACTGCTTAATATTTAAACATTCCTAGCTATGTCATTCTTAAATTCTTTGACTATTCTAAGAATCAATAGCTGTATGTTTTTTCTAGATAGCCCTATGCGTTAAACATGGTGTCAGCTGGATGCCTTTTGTAATGAATATTATTTTTAAGACAGAAAAACAGAAGAATGTAAAGGGCAAAGATTCGAATGGCACTTCTGAATAAAATATGACGAGAGTAAATTTATCTTTCAGCTGTCATTTACAAGTACAATCCCATATGATTAACTTGTCTTGAGCCATCAGCACCTTAAAAAACCAGCAATTCAAATGATTACTTTTCTAAGAATTACTTGTAAACCGTGTTGAATATGCTTTGTCAAACTCACCACCCTAGTCTTTATCCCAAAAGAAATACTTTGTTTTACTGAAATAATAAGACTCATTGTACCTGTTTACCCTCATAAATATTAGCTTGGCTAGATAAATGAATATAAAAATCTTACCAAGTTAATTGCTATTTAAATTTTACTTGTCTTCCATCTGTTTCCTTTTCTATTATAAAAGTAATAGATATTTATCACAAAAATTTGAAAAAGGTAAAAAAATTAGAGTAAAACAAATAATCCATAATCCGGTCACTCAGTATAACTGCTGTTAGCATTTTGTTTTAATTTAATTTGTATTTTAATTCCTTTGAATGCATATTTGCATAATTTCAGTAAATAAATGTAAAAACAGGGTATTTCATATGTAAGGTACTACACTGTATATGCAGATCAAGTATTTATATTTCTACCCAGAATTACAAAAAGGAAATTAAGATTTAGTTCCTATTATATCAGCTTCAACTCGATACTTTTATTCATAGACTATTACAGGGCCTTTTAAATGACTTACACAGGTAATCTTTGACTTAAATTATAGCACACTTACATGAATGGCACACCTTGCCATAGCTTTCTTTATCTGGATATTGTAAAGGCTCCCTTTTCCCTCTGCTAGCCTTTCTTTTCTTCCTTTTTTTCTTACCCTCATTATCAAATATTTTTTCAGCTCTTGATATTTCAGCTGCTGTGTAAGATTCAGGGGACATGATGATTGAGCACAGTATTTGCCCTTAGAACTCTCTCTTGTCCAGTCAACCTTGGCTGCATTCCTGTGTACCCTTTCTTTCCTCCAATCTTTTGGTCCTTTCCCAACAATGTGTTTTAATTCTATTGATAGTTCTAGTTACATTGAGGGTCCAGCCATTCCTCTCTGTGGGATGACTGAGGCAAGACCATAGTTACAGCTGGAGGGGTAAATATTTTAACTATGTTTAATAAGGCTCTTTACCCACCATTGCTCTTCAATATTTGAAGTCAAAATATTTCTCCAAGGACCTGCTTGCTTTTGGAAATTTTGTCCACAGTTATCTGACTTCTGGATTATCCATGTATACCTTACATACAGAGTTATATAGAAAGCATTATAGGCCCTCACTCTTTAAAATGCACATGTATCGTTTTGAATCTATTTTAAAATTATTAGTATTGTTTTCTATTTGTGTTTATCACATATTTGCAGTGCTTCAGATTAAATGAACAGACCTGAAGTTCTAACCATGATTTGAAATACTTTTATTTCATTATATATTTCACATAGCAAATAAACAAATAAATGTTAGAAACACAATTTTAAAACAAGTTACATTGCCTTAACGCCTTTATATGCTTAAACACTTAAATTATTTAATCAAAAATAAAAATTCTTCTTCTGGAAAGAGTATGTAGAGTAAAACTAACTTCCCAGCAAGAAATTGTATCACCGATTCCTTATAATTTTTTTTCGGGGTCTTTTGTTTCCTTTTGTTACAACTGTCATTTTTCTTTTGCTTTGCATACCTGATTAGAAAGTAGTGGTAGTTACTCTTATAGCTTTATAAAAAACTTACATATATATGTAATTTTTAGAATTTACTTCAACTGCAGCTCCACGTGAAAGGTTTTATTGGTGTTAGTTACTCTCTTTCCTGTTACTTCTGTTTATTGCGTTCAGTCTTCCTCCCTTTTGCCTACTACACACACTTTCCTTGTTTTCCCTGTTAAAATTACTCTTTTTTATTTTTGAATCATAAAGTTAAATTTTATCACAAAACTGTAAAGATCCTTTGCTTAGGAGATGTATCTTCCCTTAAACTATTATTTTGTCAGTAAGAAAATTGGTCGTTACTGCCTATGCTGCCTCTTCCTTAATCTTAGATAACTTCTGTAGAAAACTCTTTCTGATAATTTTTCCATGTTGTGTTTTAATTTCTCAGAACTTTGGAAAACCAAAAAGGAACTGGAGTAAAGAAGAGCCCTATGTTGTGTGGACAGTATCCTGTTAAAAGTGAGGGGAAGGAACTGAAAATAGTTGTACAACCTGAGACTCAGCATCGAGCTCGGTACCTGACTGAGGGTAGCCGTGGCTCAGTAAAGGATAGAACACAGCAAGGCTTTCCTACAGTAAAGGTATTTATTTTATTTAGTAAATTATGAAAACTTTTCTCCAGTTTTACTTACTTTGTTTTTAATGAGCAAAAGCTGCCTAAAATAGAAAATAGAATTTACTAGCTATATATAATTGAAATTAAAGTAAAAGTTCAACTAAACCACAAGCCATATGTTGTACTTTGGTATTAACTCAGTTTTACTTTAAATAAGAAGTGAGATGAGATTGTTCTCTATAAGCAAAATATCTGAAAATCATGACTTACTTTCCCCTTATATTTGACACTGGTAGCAAACATTAGATTCTTCCCAAACTTTATATTTAAGAAGAAATTTAAAGTGAATTCAAAGAAATATTGTAGAGTTTAAGGACTTTTGAAAAAGTTTTTGAGATACAGTAAAGATATATTACCTCAAAAGGAATTGATTGGCAGGTAATTTCAGTCTGTAGTTTAAGAAATAAAATATAAGTTGACTCTCTTCATCTTTCAAGGGAAGCTTTATTTTAACACCTGGGATACCTTGTACCCAAGAATGTTTATTTTTTTTGTGTTTTTTTTTTTTGTTGTTGTTGTTATTATTTTTTTCCCTGATCTCTTACTTGATTGCCCTATGTTCCTCCTATAAGTGAAACCATCTGGTATTTTTCTTTCTCCTTCTAACTTATTTCACTGAGCATACTCCCTCCTAGCTCCATCCATGTTCCTGCAAATGGCATGAATTGTTTGGTTTTTTTTGATTGTTCAGTAGTATTCTATTGTGTATATAGACCACATCTTGATCCATTCATGTGTTTTTGCACATTTAGGTTGTCTCCATGTCTTAGCTGTTGTAAATAGTGCTACAGTGAATATAGGAGTGCAGGATTTCTTTCGAAATAATGTTTTTGTGTCCTTTGGGTAGATTTGGAATTGCTGGATCATATGGTAGGAGTGGAATTGCTGGATAATATAGTAGATCCATTTTTAGTAACTTGAGGACCCTCCACACAACTTTCCAAACTGGTTTGGCCAGTTTGCATTCTCACCAGCAGTGCAAGAGGGTACTTATTTCTCCACAGCCTTACTGAGAATTTTTTCATATACTTATTGACCATTTGCGTTTCCTCTTTGGAGAAGTATCTTTAGTTCTTCTGTACATTTTTTGACTGGGTTGTTAGCTTTGTTTTGTTGAGTTGTAGATCTTTAGTATCAGTTCCTTATCAGTTGTATAGAGTGCAAATATTTTCTCCCAGTCTGTGGGTTGTCTCCATTTTGATTATTGTTTCCTGCTGTACAGAAGCTTTTTAGTTTGATGTAGTTCCGGCTACATTTTCTTTGTTTCTGGGGATGAGTCATCAAAGATGTTTCTGAGATGTATGTCTTGGAGTGTTTTGCTATGTTTATTTCTATATATTTTATGGTTTCAGGTTTTATATTCAAGTTTTTTATCCATTTTGAATTGGTTTTTGTGTGTGTTGTGAGATAGTAATCTAGTTTCATTCTTTTGCATTTAGCAGTCCAGTTTTCCCAGCATCAATTATTGAAGAGACTTTCTTTTGTTCAGTGCACATTCACAAAAAATGTTTGTTACTGAAAACAAATGAACAAGTGGTCTGGGGTATTTAACAAATGTTACTATAGTTCTAAATTACTATTTTTCTAAATTAAGAGGCATTTTGACCACTTGTTTGATAGATGATTGTTAAGTGCATTTTCTGTAAATTTGTCAGTGAAACAGTATTTAGACAGACTGCCTTTCATTTTAGACAGGGTGCCTTTCATTTTAGGTACTTTGGTGTACATTTGTACAACTAGGTTTCTGATTTTCTGCATTCTACATTAGCAGCTCCAGTGTTTAATTATGAACCTTATCAGGAATCAACATTGGAAACATTTGCTCCAAAAGACTTTCATTTATTTATTATCTAGGAAACAAGTTTTAGTTTAATTTATGAAGGCTTACTCGAGACCTGTAATAATGGATAGACCCTTCAAACTAGCAATTTTTCAGGTCATTATAATGTTTTGACCCACAAGTTCATGATGTTTTATATATTCCATTTCCCTGTATTTCATATGTTTTTCTACTCAAATAGTTAAGTCAATAAAAATTTAATCTGTGCATTCTGATTTGATTCTAATGATGATGATGCCACTGTCATGTTTAGTGAATTTTTCTATTAGTGGTGGTAAATCCCGAGTAACCCATGTGCTTCTTTGGCAGTCCTTAAATTTATAAATAACTAAAGAAAAGTGCATTCATTTTCATCTGGTTGTATAGTTAACTATAAATGATTACTTTATTATTAAACATCTACATTTTATACTAAAATACAGTTACGGCAGTATTAAATCTTACAGTTTTCTACAGAAATTTAGTCAATACTCCTTCATGGAAATATTTTACCTCTGCTGTCTTTGAGGATTTAAATTATTTCTTTATTATAATACAGTTATAAATATGGTACTTGGTTTTAATGTTTGATTTTGCAACTACATTATTGGAAAGGCTGATTAGTGTTTATGCCCCATGTTATCTGTCTCCAGCTGGAAGGTCATAATGAGCCAGTAGTGTTGCAAGTGTTTGTGGGCAACGACTCTGGTCGAGTAAAACCGCATGGATTTTATCAAGCCTGCAGAGTAACTGGGCGAAATACAACTCCCTGCAAGGAAGTAGACATTGAAGGCACTACTGTTATTGAAGTTGGCCTTGATCCAAGCAACAACATGACACTGGCGTACGTAATTAGTAAATATTTTTTTATTATACATTATACTTTTGTAGTGGGCAGGAAATAATTTCCTCTCTCCCTCCCTCCCTTCTTTTTTCCTTCCTTCCTTCCAAAGGATTATAGGCCAGAGGTAGGGTAGTAGTGGTGGTAATGAGAGGATTCACTAGAGACAGAATGGGGAACAGAACAGGCAGATCCACTGAAATACACTGCTGAGGGGAGCAGTGGGTGAGACAGGAGAGGTCTGCTGTGCTGTGTGGGTTAGCTTCCTGTCTAGGGCTTGAACTCATGTTGCAATGGCTGGCGCTAGTTTCATAGTGCTGAGACTCCCTGTGCCACCAGGGAGGCCCCATATTTTAATTTCCAATGTATAAAAGAAGATCTTTTTTTTTTTAAAGATTTATTTATTTATGCATACAAGCACTGGGGGACAGGCCAGAGGTGTGGGGGTGGGGGTGAGAGGATTCACCACAGAGAGCGGGGAGCAGAACAGGCAGATTGACAGAAACACACTGCTGAGAGTAGCAGCGGGCACAGCAGGAGAGGTCTGCCGCGCCATGTGTGTCCCCTCCCAAGCCGACAGCAGGGATCGAACTCGTGCTGCAGTGGCTGCGGTTTGCTTCATAGTGCGTTGCTTAACACACTGCGCCACCAGGGAAGCCCTATAAAAGAAGATCTTAATTATTTTTTAAAACTATTTTAAACATTACAAATAATAAAAATTATTGCAGAATGGTGATAGGTTAAAATTCTCTTGCTCTTTGCTAGAGCATCTATCTACCTGATGAAAGTCATGTGAAAATACTAGCTTTTCAGAAAATAGTAGACTTATTTGTTGATGTTTTTTACAATAAAAACTAAAATTACAAGCAATTCAATTTGCTATCATAAATTCGCCTTTCTTAGTGTTTGCATTAGATACTGTTGGACAGATAATTCAGAGTACTCATCTTAATGTGAAGAGCCTGTTTTTAGTCTTCTGTTTTTTTCCTTGACCTCCTATTTTTATATTCCTCGTATATATAAAAAATTCTTAGGACTCTGTGTATTTTTAACTTGATACATTTTTCACTGCCTTAAAAACATTAGCAATGTAATGATTTAAAATTAAAGTTTTGGGGTCTCCCTGGTGGCACAGGGGTTAAAGTCTCAGCACTGTGAAGCTAATGCTAGCCACTGTGACATGAGTTCGATCCCTGGCAGGGAGCTAACCCATATGGTGCAGCAAACCACTTCTGTCCCACTCACTACTACCTCGAGTGTATTTCAGTAGATCCACATGTTCTGCTCCCTACTCTCTCTCTGGTGAATCTTCTCACCTCGGTCCTATATACCAGTTCTTGTATGCATAAATAAATAAAATAAATCTTTTAAAAATAAAGTTTTCTCTTAAGTTGAACAATAACAGCAATATATATATATATATATATATATACACACATATATATTTTAAAGCCAGAGTCGCGGGAGGTGATAGGATTCACCAAACAGAGCGGGGAGCAGAACAGGCAGACTGACTGAAATACACTGCTGAGGGGAGCAGTGGGCGAGGCAGGAGAGATCTGCTATGCTACAACACGTGGGTCCTCTCCCCAGCCGGCAGCAGGGATCGAACTTGTGCTGAGGTGTCTGCGGTTTGCTTTATAGTATGTTGCTTAACCCATTGCGCCACCAGGGAGGCCCCACAGCAATAAATATATTAATATGAGTAGACCAAGACCTCCCTAGTGCCACAAGGGATTAAGTTATAGCACTATGAAGCTGTCCCAAGCCACTGCAGCATGAATTTGAATCCTGGGCAGGGAGCTAATCCACGTGGCGCAGCAGACCTCTCCTGTCTCACCCACCGCTCCCCTCAGCAGTGTATTTCAGTCAGTCTGCCTGTTCTGCTCCCTGCTCTGTCTCTAATGAACCCTCTCACCCTCCATCCCTCTGGCCTGTACCCCATAAATAAACAAATAAATAAATAAATAAATCTTTAAAAATAATTCTTAACAAATAGCAATCTTACTTCTTTACTAATTTTCCCATTATTCTTACAAATGAAAGTAGATACAGTTAGGCATTATGGATATTCAGAATTTATCCTTCTACACTTCTTGAATTTTGAAACTTAGGATTGTATTACATACTCAAAAAAATTTTTGTAAGAAATTTATTTGATTAAAAATAATGACTTGTTTGTGCAATAGAAAATTTCAATTAATATTCTTCCTTTTCTATTAGGGTGGACTGTGTAGGGATATTGAAATTGAGGAATGCTGATGTTGAAGCCAGAATAGGAATTGCTGGTTCCAAGAAGAAAAGCACTCGTGCCAGATTGGTTTTTCGAGTTAATATCACAAGGAAAGATGGCTCCACCTTGACGCTGCAAACACCCTCTTCTCCAATTTTGTGTAGTAAGTAAAAAAATGTGGAGATACTAAGTATATAGCAGTTTGTTGTTTGTTTGGGGGTTTTTTTTTGCTCTCATTTTCTATTAGTCTTTTAGACCACTCTAAATTTCAGATGTTATACTGCCTCACAAACAGTGTGACACTATTCCTGAGGGGTTTGGGCACGAACAAGTTTATTTTATTTAACATTTATGCATACAAGAACTGGGGTGTAGGCCAGAGGTGTAGCAGGTGAGAGGATTCACCAGAGACAGAGTGGGGAACAGAATAGGCAGATTGACTGAAACATACTGCCGAGGGGATCAGCAGGCAAGATAGCAGAGTTCTGCTCTGCCATATGGGTCACCTCCCTGGCCTGTGGCAGGGATTGAACTAGTTCTGCAGTGGCTGCATTTTGCTTCATAGTGCTGTGCTTAACCCATTGCGCCACCAAGGAAGCCCAAGAACAAGTTTAACAGAATGTTAGAAGAAGCAATGCAGAAACAGGGTATGGTTGACTAGAGGGACAGGGATTTCCTATAAGGCTTTAACTAACTAAGCTCATTCTAGAAAATAGAACCTGGCAACCTTGATTGGTGTATGTTAAATTTCCTGGATGTGAGTAGGCTATATCTATCTACCCAATCAAAGCAGCCCTTTACAACTATAGTCCTCTTAACTAACATCAACAGACAGTCTGAAATTTGTCCTTGTGCCTATAGACAATTGCAGAAGAGGGAAAGAAGACTAGGTTAATTATCCCTTGGCCCTGCTTTCAATTCCTCAGTAGTTAAGTCATTAAGAAGTTGAGTATTGCTCAATGGAGTTTCCCACTAAATATTATACTATATTACTCCATTTGATCCTAACAACAACTCTGTGATATTAATAGAATTGATTACTTTGGCTTTTTATTTAACAGAGAGGGGGGACACCTTGTTTGTTTAATATAGGGCATAAGATGAGACACTGATTTTATTTGTTCATGTTTTGATCTGGTGTCTAAGGTACTAGCATACTGGCATATTAGTATATGGGTGTATTTTAAATATACATGTCATTAGGTTTATGCTTTCTGTCTCAGAATTTTTTAAATAATATTTCACTAAAAAATAACTTGTATCCCATGTAATTTAGCTTTAAAGTGTATGTTTAGGTGGTTTTTATTATATTCACAAAGTTGTGCAACTATCATCATTATTTATTTTTAGAACTCTTTCATCACATCCTCAAAAAGAAACCCTGGCCCTATTAGCAGTCATTCTCCCATCCCATGTCATCCCATTCCCTGGCACTACTATTCTGCTTTCTATCTTTGTGGATTTGTCCACTGGACAGTTCATATAAATGAAATCATATTTCTGTGTAGCTCTTTGGTTTGGTTTCTTTCATTTAGCATAATGTTTTCAAGATTCATTTGATACTATAGCACGTATCAGGGTTTTTAAAATTTTATTTATTTTTTAAAGATTTATTTGTATGAGAACTGGGGTATAGGCCAGTGTGTTGGGAGGTGAGAGGATTCAGCAGAGACAAAGTGGTGAATAAAACAGGCAGATGACTGAAATACACTGCTAAGGGGAGCAGTGGGCAAGGCAAAAGAGATACACTGCTATGTGGGTCATTTCTGAGCTGCTGATGCTTCACAACACAGTATTTAAACCCTTGCACCACCAGGGAGGCCCTCGGTTGTTTTTTTTTTTTTTTCCAAAGATTTATTTATGCAGGGCCACTGCTGGCGCAGTGGGTTAAGCAATGCACTATGAAGCACTGTGAAGCAAACCACAGCCACTGCTGCACAAGTTCGATCCCCAGCCAGGGATCGAACTCGCACAGCTGTGCTGTTGTCACTTCACAGTGCAGTGCTTAACCTGCTGTGCCACCAGGGAGGCCCAGTATTTGTTTTTTTAATGAGTGAATGAGATTGGATACACTTCATTTTGTTTATCCATTCATCCATTGATGAACAGTTGGGTTGTTTGCAGCTTTTCATTGTGTTAAATATTGCTGCTGTAACCATATGTGTTGAGTTTTTTTTTGAACATGTATTTTCAATTCTCTTGAGTATATATATACCTTGAAGTGGAATTACTAGATCTCATATAGTAGACAATTTCTTACTTAACACTCCTCTGAATTCCATCTTATGACTCATCGAAGACAGTTTAAAGAAATTTATCTATACTTTCACCTCTTTTTACGTCATTTTCCTGAAAATATTGAGAACTGAGCTCTTTTGTTGCAATTTGATCACCATTTGTCTCTGTTCCTCAATAATTTTATTTGACTCATTTTTAAAAACAAAATCCTTATATTCATGGAGCCAGTCAGCAAATTTTGGCTACAATAAAATTGTTCAGATGAACTTTTTTTTTCTTTTTAACTATCGCACTAATTGAGGCTACAATTTAGTTCATAGGAACTATTTTGCTCTAGCAAAATAGTGCCTTATTGTCTTTTAGTCAGTCATTTATTCAATATACATTCTGTGTTTCTCAATCCTGGCTGATTGTTAGAGTGCATTAAAACAACAGCAGCAGCAGCAGCGATATACACTTAATCAGAATCACCAGATGAGATGAATCATAGGAATGTTTTAGAAAGCTTTGTAGTTAATTTAATACATAAAGTATATCAGACTCTGGAAATAGACATAGTAGCTTAAGGACCTTACAGTCTTATCAGACCAGGGAGAAAAAAAGAACAGTAAGCTTCCTTTTTTATATTAAAAATATGTATATAAGGGCTGTAGTAGATGCATGAATTAAGATACAGTGGGAAGGAGAAAATATAATCTAGATCTTAGAGAATGTGTATTTTGTTCTGTCTTGAAGGATAAACTAAAAATAAATCATGCAGAAAGGAGTTCAGATGAAGGTGATTCTAGGCAGAGGGAACAGTGTAAAAATATGCTCCATGAAAGTGTGTAGTTTTTAAAGGAAAATTAAAGAATTTTGTGTGATCACAATAGAAAGATTACAAATGAAACAGTGGTAAGATTTGAGACTAGTAGAGCTAGTCATAATCTCTTTCAGAGATTTGTGTATTAAGCTAAAGAATTTGTTTTTTTTTTTTTTTAAAGATTTATTTATTTATGCATACAAGCACTGGGGTACAGGCCAGAAGTGTGGGGGGGGGGG
>JAGFMF010011458.1:520007-530790 GCA_019455555.1 Galemys pyrenaicus | reverse complement strand
GGATTACAATTAATGGCAAGTATATGTAAATTTAAAAAACTTATATTAATAAAAAAAAAGGTACCAACATGCCAAAAAAAAAAAAATAGAATCTGACCCCCCAAAAAAATAAATAAAAGAGTTAAAAATATCTAGCATTATTGCTTATAAGCTTTGAGGAAGACTACCTGCTAGGAAAAAGAAAATCGTTATTTTGAATCTAAGCTTATTTTTCTTTTTTTTAAAGCTTATTTTTCAAAGAAATTAAAATAAGATATTCCTTTCTTTTTACCCCAGAGAATAATGTACCTGCACCAAAGTCCTCCCAAAACTTTGTGTTTTGTGTCTATATACTACTAGTTACTAGCTCAGTAGTTAACTGCTCTTATTTTGCTTTACAGGCAACTTTCTATACTGTTCATAATTTACTTAGTTTTTAATTCAAATGAGTTGGGAAAATATGAAGAATTCTGTACTGTTCATAATTTAGTTTTTAATTCAAATGAGTTGGGAAAATATGGAGAATTCTTAACAAAATTGGTTCATTTTTTAAGATTTAGTTATTTCTGCATGTAAGAGCTGGGGCTCCAGCCAGAGTTGTTGCGGGGGGTAGAGGATCCACCAGAGACAGAGTGGAGAACAGAACAGGTAGATTAACTGAAATACACTGATGAGGATAGCTGGGAATGAGGCAGAGAGGTCTGCCGTGCAATGCAGGGATCGAACTCATGCTGCAGTGGCTGTGATTTGCTTCACAGGGTGTTGCTTAACCCATTGCACCACCAGGCCCCTCATTTTTTTAAAAAGATGTCAACTTAGGTCTGCTTAAACATGTTCCCCAAAGCAAGTTGGGTAAAAAGTTTTTTATAAAATAAGCTCCTGATTTTTAGATATTAATTCTGTTACTGTTTACCAGGAAACAGGTTTTTATTCAGAAGAATAATTTCAATTATAGTGTTCCAAATAATTTTAAGACTGTGAACATATTTTACAAACCTCCCCATTCAACTTCTCCTTGTGTAGGTAAGGCTGCTTAGTGGCGTAGATGTAAAGCTTAAATTAAGAGTAAAAATGAAGGTAGACAAGATTCAAAAACTCTTGTTTTTTAAAAGTTAAAAACTTGGAATATAAATGTATTTTTTGAGACCCTAATGTATAATTGAATATGTGCTTCTAGATTTTTGTCCCCGCCATGCCTATGTATGTACATACATTTATATATGTTTTCATGCCTGATTTAAAAGCATAATTTTTTGGAGATGGCTGGGATTAGGAAGTATATTATTAATACAATGAATCAGAAGCTATTTATTTATGCTGTGACTGTTTCCAAGATTGTTTTAATATCTCTCAAAAACAAATTGAGGCCTTAGAAATTGAAACATTGATCTGGGTCTCATTTATGTTCCTTCAATTGAGTCAACCAGGTATAGTCTAACTAAAGGTCAAATGTGTTTGAAATTGTCTTTCAGGAAATATTTCCATTGAGTAAATACTGGCAAAACATTTTCTTATGTGGATGCTTCTGCCTCTGTTCTAAAAAAAATAACTGAAATGCTGGAGTTTGGGTAAACTGAACCCTATCTTACTTAAGTGAGAATTACAATGGTTAGGAAGCAGTGAATGGTTATGAAGTATTATCAAAGTTAAGGTTGTACAAAACATGGTAGTTGACATTGTGCTTGGTGGGCACTTTTTTTCTCAACTTGTTTTCATTTTGTTTACCAAATATATTTGAGTGTATTTTTTGTAAGGTGCTTAACAGAAGAGTGCATCTTAGATTCTCATAGTGCTTACATTCTTGTGGATTGAAAAAAAAAAAAACAAGAAATGAGCAAGCAATCATAGGGAAGTTAGGTAGTGATAAGATTATGTCGTTGGGTAAGAGGGGCACAATTTTTTTTATTAGATTTATTTAATTATATTCGACATTTGTATTCCCACCATCATTTCACCCGTGCGCCATCACCTCAGTCCCTTGTGCTCCTTCTGCCCTCATCCCCATCTTTGCCCTCCCCACCCTGCCCCCCTCCATAGTCCCTTTGGTTTATCTTTGACCTTTTGGTCTTATTGAATTTTTTGGGTTTTTTTGTTTGTTTTTGGTTGTAATTGCCCATTTCTTTGAGCTTACTCCTATTCTTTTTTTTTTTTTTGTAGTATTTGTTCTTTCACATTCCTCCCAAAAGTGAAGCCATCTGATGTTTTTCTCTTGCCTTCTGACTTGCCTTCTGACTTGTTTCACTGAGTATAATTCCTTCTAGCTCCATCCATGTTTCTATAAATGGCTCTAGTTTGTCATTTTTGATTGCTGAATAGTATTCCATTATATATGTACCACATCTTCTTGATCCAGTTATCTGCTTTTGGGCATTTGGGTTGTTTCCAGGTCTTAGCAATTATAAATAGTGCTGCAATACACATAGGGATACAGGTGCTCTTTTGGATCGGTGTTATTGTGTCCTTTGGGTAGATCCCTAGGAGTGGGATTGCTGGATCATATTGTAGTTCCATCCCGAGTAGAATGAGGAACCTCCATACAGCCTTCCATAGTGGTTGGATTAACTTGCATTCCCACCAGCAGTGTACTAGGGTTCCTTTCTCTCCACATCCTCACCAGCATTTGTTGTTGTTGGGGTTTTTTTTATATGTGCCATTCTTACTGGTGTGAGGTGGTACCTCATTGTGGTCTTAATTTGCATTTCCCTGATTATGAGGGATGCTGAGCATTTTCTCATGTGCCTGTTGGCCATGTGTTTGTCAAGAGGGGCACTATTTAAACAGGATAGTCAGAGGAAGCTACTCTGAGGAATTGACCTTTGAATAAGACTTGAAAATGGGTAAGGAATTAGCTATTTGAAGAGGTAAAGTAAGAATATTCCAGTAGGAGAGAATAACAAATGTAATCTTAAGATTGTAAACCTTTGTAGAACATTTAGATTTTACCTTCAACACAGTCTTAAGATTAATATACTGATGCTTATGAACCTGAAAATGGATCTTTTTTTCCTAATCAGACTTTTTTCAACTTTACAGCTAATTATAATTTTTATAAGAATTCTTATTTTAAATATTGCTTCTTTTCTGAATCTTGTTGTTCTATTTAATTTAGAATCATCTTATTGTGAAGGTTCCTCCTTATCATGACCAACATATAACTTTGCCTGTATCAGTGGGAATATATGTAGTGACCAATGCTGGAAGATCTCATGATGTTCAGCCATTCACTTACACTCCAGACCCAGGTATGTCAAAATAAAAAATCTGAACAAAGATGAATAATTAATTTATAATCCTTTGGCTCTGAAGACCAGACAACCAAAAAATTTACTTAGCAAAATGAATTAGTGCTAGTAGGTTTTGTGGAGTGTTCTTGGTTTTTTTTTTTTTTGAGATAGCATTATTTCCTAAAAAAATGGCCACCAAAATACTGGTTTTACAATATATTAAGGAAATCATTACTGTCTTATGTGCTCTTCTAATAAAAGAAAAGCCAGGAATGCATTGAAATAAGATTTTCTAATGTTATCATACAAGTTACTCCTTAGTAAGGTTACCATTCACTGCGTATCTCTTATGTGTAGGAAGATGAAAGTGACAGTTTTGCAAAATTACTCATAGTTTAATCTGACTGTCTTATAGGATGCATTTTGGGAGAAGTAAGAGATAAGCTTGAAGTGATTGATGATAAAATCACAAATATATACTTCTAACATTTTCTGATGTATAATTAAAAATACCAAATACTGCTAGATATTTTTAAATATAATTTTAAGCATTTATGTAAATTAGTTACTTTAGAATTTAGAGTAGTAAGAGCAGTTAAAACATTAAAAGTTTATGGGCTTCCCTGGTGGCGCAGTGGGTTAAGCAACATACTATGAAGCAAACCACAGCCACTGCAGCATGAGTTTGATCCCTGCCTCCAGCCAGGGAGGAGACCCACATGGCACAGCAGACCTCTCCTTGCCTCACCTGCTTCTCCCCTCAGCAGTGTGTTTCAGTCCATCTGCCTGTTCTGCTTCCCACTGTCTCTGGTGAATCCTCTCACCTCCCTGGACTCTGGCCTGTAATCCAACTCTTGTATGCATAAATAAATAAATCCTTAAAAAAAAAAGGCAAAACATTAAAAGTTTAGAAGATCTCTGAATAAGAAGTAGCTTATGAGTTGTGCCCCTGCATTCATTTGGTTGCCTAAAGAAAGAGAAGTTTTTTCCTGGCAAAAGGAGGGAGAACATATGAGAATTTGTAACTCATGACGTGTTGTTGCATTGATCTAGATTTGGTTTCTGCTGTGTTCGTCAGTGGTTCGGTTCATTATTGTCTTAGGTGTGCTGATAAGTTTTTCTCGAGTAGTTCAGGAATCCAGTGTGGCACAAAGGTAAAAAGGTGGCAGGGAAGAAAGCCTTGGCAGTAAGAAGTAATGTAAGCAAATCATAGTGTAACAGGGTCATCCAGGAAAAGGGGGAAGTTCCAAAATCCTGGTTCCGCCCTAAGTGGGTGGAGCTGAGAAAGAAAAAAAATTCTGCAAAGAAAAAAAAGGAAGCAGGATGGAGAGCAGCAAGGAGACCTGGAGGATGCATGTAAAACAGAGCGACATGTAAAAAATTGGGCTTGCTACTTAGTCTTAAACTAGTTAAAGCAGATGTAGGTGAGAAACCTGTGAAAAAGTTAACAATAAAAACTTTCATCTTAATTTTGATTTTGCTCTTTTCCTCCCAAATTTATCTCTTTCTAACCCTTTTCTGTGGGTCTCTACTAAAAAATCTTTTAAACGTATTAAAAACTTTTAAGCCTTACTTTAAGCCAATCCTACTTAACTGAACTTTTACCCTCAAAAAAATAAACAACTTTAAATACTTAGTAACTATATTCTTTATCCTTTCTATATTGTACCCTAATTGTATTAAAATTCCTTTCCATTAAAAATTTTATATATTTGTCTTAAAGCAAATAGCAAAACCCATTAAAAAAAAAAAAAACAAGTTTAGGGCCTCCCTGGTGGCGCAGTGGGTTAAGCAACGCACTATGAAGCAAACCGCAGTCACTGCAGTAGGAGTTTGATCCCTGCTGCCGGCCAGGGAGGGGACCCACATGGCATAGCAGACCTCTCCTGCCTCGCCCGCTGCTGCCCTCAGCAGTGTACTTCCGTTGATCTGCCTGTTCTGCTCTCTGCTCTCTGTGGTGAATCCTCTCACCCTCCCACACACACCTCTGGCCTGTACCCCAGTGCTTATATGCATAAATAAATAAATCTTTAAAAAAAAAGTTTAAAAGTTCTGGGGTGCTCCTCTCCCTACCCTATAACAATAGAACAAAGTTATAACTAATCTTGATAATTACCTTATGACATGTAAGGTATATGTTCCCCTTTTTAGAATCATATCTTAATTTCACAAATTGGTATTTTCCACCAGTTTGCTACAAATATATACCATAGTATATCACTAAAAGATTCTTAGAATTTTTCTCAGAATAAAAGATCACAAGTAGAAGTTTCAAACAGGAAAAAGGCAAAGTTTAGAATATACCGTTTTCAACAGAAATGGAGAAGATTGGTTTATGCTCAATCAAATATTTGATATTTTTTTTTTGAGGAAGGGCACAAAAATCAAAGAAAGTTTAATTTAAAACTATAGTTAGTTAATAATATTTAAAATATTTCAGTAACATATCTTGTGGGAAAAGGAAAGTACCTGTAGTGTCATGAAAATGCTGGGGTTTTGTTATTTGTTTTTATTAATTAAAGAGCTTTATGAAAAGATAGATTTATGACTTTGAAGTGCTTTGACATTAGCACTAAGAATCCTCATTTCTTTCTTTCTTTTTTTTTTTTAAGATTTATTTATTTATGCATACAAGAGTTGGGTTACAGGCCAGAGTCCAGGGAGGTGAGAGGATTCACCAGAGACAGTGGGGAGCAGAACAGGCAGATGGACTGAAACACACTGCTAAGGGAAGCAGTGGGTGAGGCAGGAGAGGTCTGTTGCACCACGTGGGTCCCCTCCCTGGCTGGCAGCAGGGATCGAACTCGCGCACTGCTGTGCCGCAGATGCTTCACAGTGTGATGCTCAACCTGCTGCACCACCAGGGAAGCCCAAGATCCTCATTTCTTAGTGATAGAAGCTGATTACTAGAAATTTCCTTTTGAAAAAACAGAAGACACATTCCAATAATCCCCAAAACTGTTAAGGTCAGCAAAAATCAGGAAATAATCACAAACAAGAAAAACCGGAGGGAAAAAACCGTTAATGGTGTTTGGGGACAGAAAAATAACATTACATCAAATCAAAACTAAAGATATTGAGTAAATTATGGGCTTTTGTTAATATTTTGATTTTAATGTATAACTATAGCAAATGTTCCTAAGATTATAAGGTATTAACAATTAGGGGAAATTAATTGTAGGGAAGTATGTGTGAAATCTGTACTATTTTCTCAGTTTTTTTGTATATCTAAAACTACTTAGAAACATAAAGTATACTCACAATAAGAAAATATTGAAAGATAAAAAAGAAACTTCCCTTTGATAAGTTGCCAAATAAAACAGCTTTTAAGTTTCCTTTTTAAAGAATGTACTAGTTGACTATATTTAACCACATTTAGGGAATCATTATCTTTATTTAAAAGGTTTCCTCTCATATTTTATGTAATCATACATAGACTCTCAGAAACTGAGTTGAACACCTAGTATGTAAACTCTCATGCTACAGTCTCTGCCTTTATGATATAGCCAATTAAAGAGTAGTCCAATATAATTTCACATTTTTATGTTTTATGAAATGTGGTCATCTCAGGTATGCATGAGAGAAAATATGATTTAAGGAAAACTTGGGCATAGGAAAATTGAACTGTCTTATTATGATATACTAATTGCTGTTGTCATTCTTTTGGGGACTATGGTTAAACATTTGAATCTTCAGTGGTGCATAATTATAGTCAGTAAAACTAAGCTCACCCTTTTGTATTTATGAGTAGAAATGGTGATTAATAAGCCACCGTTCTAAGTATTTTAAAGTTATAAGTAAAACTAGCAAATTATTAACTACTATATATCCTATTCTCTTAGTTAGACAAGGATGATAACAACGTGGAAGGGCCGATGTGAATTTAGGATTCAGGGTATGTAGGGTTCCAAACTGGAATATGCCGACATGGGAGAAAGGGAACTTCAGATTGCCATCCTTTATTTTCTGCTCCTAGCTCCATATTGTACCTGAGAGTCTTGATACACTAGCCAGTGTTTTCAAGCTCTGTCTACTCTCTAGGCCTAAGATTGCACACCTAGTCCACAGTAGTTAGGCACAAAATTTGGGGATCCTGGGTACTGTGTACATGGCCTAGAAGTAGGATCAGGGCAAAGGCGCCAGAGAATATAAACTGGCTCCAAACGCAGTCTCCTCTAACCCCTCTGACTCTGTGCTCACAAAAATGTATCTCTTAAATATGTATACACACACACATACACACACACTCTCATATGTATATACTCTCATATATACGTACACACACACACACACATTTACTCTCAGGCACTTAGGTAGTTTGCAGTCATAAAACTTTTATTTTATTGATAGTCATGAAACTTGGCTTTAACATTAAAGTTTAAAAATCATCCATAGATTTCTTTTCCATTCAAGTCCCCTATATGTCATTTGCTAGAGTTTTGTGCAACATATTAAGATAAATTATTTAACTTCATTCTTAGGAGGTGTGTACAATTTGTCTATTTACAAATAACTATGCATAGGCTCTTTATAACTGATAACATTTTACATTATTGTATCTAGAATAAGAAATTGTGAAAATAAGCTGACTCAATTCCCATTTTGAATCAAGAAGGGATTATAAAATAAGTATATTGAAAAATAGATGTTAAAATCTATCTAAATAAAATTTTTATTTGGTTACTTTAAGGAAGGACCTGTTTATTTGAAATTTTAAATTCAGGATTGATTTCTGCTCTCAACGCATTAAATTTAAAGTTGTCATAATAGATGTAGTTGGTATTAGTAGAAATACTAATCAAAGCCCAGCAGCTCTCCATTAAGAGTAATAGATTGGTTTTTTTCCAATATTTTACCCAAAATATCATGATGTTATAAATTCAATATGTTCTTCATAGTTTTTTCTAATTTAGCTCAGTTAATTGACTAATGTTTCTGAGTCAGTATTTTTTCATATAAATCAATTAGGTGGGTACATGATAAACTTTTTTCATGTTAGTGTCACAGTACACTTGATAAGTTTAAAAGCCTTTTATTAATCTTCTGCCCATCTGATATCATCCAACAAGAAGGACTTTGTAAGTTGCTGTTACTTTTGTTCTGTTTTGATTAAGTGAGTATATGCTTCTTCCTACTTGGAGATTGGTGAATTTTAAAGCATAGGCTGGTGGTGGTTAGAAAATGTAGAATTTCTGGTAAACAAATAACTTAATGATGCTTTATGAGAAAATATTTCAGTAAAAGAATTTTAAGACACTCATTTTGTTAGGAGGAATAAATTTAAATAAATAAATATATGTTTACTTTTTTTCCCCTTAAATAGCAGCAGCTGGTGCCTTGAATGTAAATGTGAAGAAGGAAATATCTAGTCCAGCGAGACCTTGCTCTTTTGAGGAGGCCATGAAAGGTACCAGGTTGATTCTTCTGTTTTTTGTTTTGTTTTGTTTTTAAATTTATTTATGCATATAAGAGCTGGGGTACAGGCCAGAGGTGTGGGTGGTGAGAGGATTCACCAGACAGAGTGGGGACCAAAACAGGCAGATCTACTGAAATACACTGCTGAGGGGAGCAGCAGGCAAGGCAGGAGAGGTCTACTGCACCATGTGGGTCACCTCGCCAGCTGGCTGCAGGGATTGAACTCAGTGCTGCAGTGACTGCGGTCTGCTTCATAGTGCATTGCTTAACCCATTGCGCCACCAGTGAGGCCCCCAGGTTGATTTTTCTAAAAAAAAGTTTAATGGATGATCCTATGTATTTTCTCTAGCAAGGCCTACTGTTTTTTTCTCTTGATATTATTGAGACACTTAGGGTATTTTCCATCTTGTAAAATACTTGCTTTACTACCAAATGTGGAGAATTGTTTTCCAATTTGATATTTCCCTTCATTCACAATAACAGCCTTAAAAGTGTATGTGAAATATAATAATAAAAAAATATAATATAATAAATATAGTCTTATCAGTAAGACTAGCAGTTGTTATTTAGACTGAAGATACCAAATATATAGTGTAGTCATTTGAAAAAGTTGTTTTAGATTTCTGTTGTTCTTTCTTATGGTATCTTCATTTACTTCCTTGTCAATCCTGAGACTATAAAGATGCCTTTAGGATGTTGTAATGTGGTAAAGCAGATTCATTTTTAGCATATTCTAGCTGTAATAAAGCTGTGATATACAGTGATGATGTTTTTATGCCATTGCTAGGAAGATAACACTTACATAATGGTCACTGAGTTATTCCTATAACTCCAGATTTTACTTACACATTTCTGCCCTGAAATTCTCCAGTTAAATTTTTATTTATTTATTTTTTAAAAGATTTTATTTATGCATACAAGCACTAGGGTACAGGCCAGAGGTGCGGGGTGCTGAGAGAATCCACCAGACAGAGCAGGGAGCAGAACAGGCAGGGGGGCTGAAACCCACTGCTGAGGGGAACAGGAGAAGTCTGCTGCGCCATGTGGGTCCCCTCCCTGGCCAGCAGCAGGGATCGAACTCGTGCTGCAGTGGCTGCGGTTGCTTCACAGTGCATTGCTTAGCCCACTGCGCCACCAGGGAGGGCCCTCACCAGTTAAATTTAAAATTAAAAATAGGGTCTCACTTTTAATTATTAAAGAAAGGGCATCTGTGCTCTATATTTTGCCAACGTTGATGCATCTATTCTTTCCTCATAAAATTCCTTGATGCTGCTTTCACAGAATAGCCAGGCTAATAGAAAACTAAGCAAGGGGTTAAGGCACAGCACTACAAAGCTATGGGCAACCACTTCGGCATGAGTTTAAAACCTGGCCAGGAAGCTAACCCACATGGTGCAGCAGACCTCTTCTGACTTGCCCATGGCTCCCCTCAGCAGTGTATTTCAGTAGATCCACCTTTTTTGCTCCCCACTCTGTCTCAGGTGAATCCTCTCATACCCACACCTCTGGCCTGCACCCCCAATTTTTAATGCATAAATAAAATAAATCTTTAAAAAAATAAAATTTAATTTAAAGTATGTATATTTAAGGAGCATAATATCAAATACTCCTTGTCAAATACAGTGTGTTTTTTTTCTGTTGTCAATGGTAAGATTCTGCATTCATATATATAATGGGTATGATACAGCTTTTATACTTTTTGATTATGAACACTTAACAGAGTAGATTCATGAAGAATTACATACTAGTAAGTAAACTGCTAAGATTTTCAGGTTAACTACAGATAAATTTACAAATCTGTACTATGGATAGCCAAAACTAACGTGCCAGGTAATATGCAAAGCTCTTTACTGACAGAATGTCAATCTTCCAAACTCTTATGAGGTAGATAGTTTTCTTATTTTATAGAATAGGAAACCAAGTTTCCAGAAAAGTTAATTAATTTGCTAAGGTCACTTAACTGTTATAGATTTTATTTTATTTTTTTTTTAAAGATTTATTTATTTATGCATACAAGCACTGGGGTACAGGCCAGAGGTGTGGGGAGGTGAAAGGATTCACCACAGAGAGCAGGGAGCAGAACAGGCAGATCAACAGAAGTACACTGCTGAGGGGAGCAGCGGGCACAGCAGGAGAGGTCTGCCACACCATGTGGGTCCCCCCCC
>JAGFMF010011458.1:502234-517849 GCA_019455555.1 Galemys pyrenaicus | reverse complement strand
GATACATATTGTTACACTACTATAACTAGGCTTCGATATATCAGTGTTTATTTCATTGTGTTAAATGTATACTTGTAAATAAATTAGCTGCAAACCTTAAAAAAAAAAGGGAAGCTATATTTTAATATACCAGTTATGTATCTCATGCGCCCTTTGTAGCATGAATAAACATTTAAATCATAATAGCATACTATAGGGTGAAATTATTGATGCTTTTTGTAAATTTTGAACTTTTCTTTGTGTGTGTGTATAGCAATGAAAACTACTGGATGTAACTTAGATAAGGTAAATATTCTTCCGAATGCTCTGATTACACCACTCATATCAAGCAGCATGATTAAGAGTGAAGATGTTACTCCAATGGAAGTAACAGCAGAAAAAAGATCTTCTCCCATTTTTAAGGTGAGATATAGTGACTGGCAGTGTCCCATATCTTAATCTCAGATATAAAAATTGCTGTATTTTGAGTGCTTTGATTTCTTTAACCCATGTTTAGGCTTTTTACATTTCCTATTTCCTATTTGTCTTTGGATGAACTTAATGAATGTAAATGCCTTTACATTCCAATAAATAACTTGCAAAGTAACTTACTATGTACATTTCTATCATGGGCAGAATTAATCTAGTAGCTAGACCTGGAGGATGTGTAGGGTATTGCTGAAAGCACTGGTTTAGCTTTTTCAAAATTAGAGGCATTTTTATTTCCTTTTGTTCCCCAATTTTATCCTGTAACTCCTCCTTTTTTTATTTGCTTCCCACCCTATAATGTTAATGGTCCACAAAAATGAAGATTATTTTTCAATTTGCTATTAATTCCTGAGCCAGAGAGTTACTATGTTCTTACCATCTAAGCATATCAATAACTGATTATTTTTCTGCTTTCATGTTTGACTGTCTTGTTTTATTTAATACTTTAAAAAATTCTGATTACAATTGTTGTCTCTGAGAATCATAGTCCTAAATCTATTCTCTTTTTTTTTTTCTTTCTACTTTTTTTAAGATTTATTTATTTCTGCATACAGGAGCTGCTAGGGGGTGCAGTTCAGAGGTGTAGCGGGTGGGGGAGTGAGAGGACTCACCAGAGACAGAGTGGGGAACAGAACAGGCGGATCTACTGAAATTAACTGCTACGGGGAGCAACGAGCAACGGGCATGACAGGAGAGGTCTGCAGCTCCATATGGGTCAGCTCCCTGGCCAGGGATGTAACTCATGCCGAAGTAGCTGCCGATAGCTTCATAGTGCTGAGATGTAACCCCTTGTACCACCAGGGAGGCCCCCTAAACTAATATGGAGTAGAAAATTATCCATGTGTATGCTTTTAGAATAATAATTTTTGAAGTGTCGTGTGAGTTCCATTAATATTTATAAATACATATTTTGGGGTTTTTATTTTTCAGACTACAAAAACAGTTGGATCAACTCAACAAACATTAGAAAATATTTCTAATATAGCAGGAAATGGATCTTTCTCTTCATCATCATCATCTTCTTCCCACTTACCTTCTGAAAATGAAAAGCAACAGCAGATACAGCCCAAGGCATACAACCCAGAGACCCTGACAACTATTCAAACACAGGACATTTCACAGCCTGGCACCTTTCCAGCAGTATCTGCTTCTAATCAGCTACCCAACAGTGATGCATTACTACAGCAGGCTGCACAGTTTCAGACAAGAGAAACTCAATCTAGAGAGGTATTACAGTCAGATGGCACAGTGGTTAATTTGTCACACCTGGCTGAGGCATCACAGCAACAGCAGCAGTCACCACTACAAGAACAAGCACAGACTTTACAGCAGCAAATTTCATCAAATATTTTCCCACCACCAAATAGTGTCAGTCAGCTACAGAATACGATTCAGCAGTTGCAAGCAGGAAGTTTTGCAGGTAGTACTGCTAGTGGCAGCAGTGGAAATGTTGATTTGGTCCAACAAGTTTTAGAGGCACAGCAGCAGTTATCTTCAGTTTTATTTTCTGCTCCAGATGGTAATGAGAATGTGCAAGAACAGCTCAGTGCAGACATCTTTCAACAAGTCAGTCAAATTCAAAATACCGTAAGCCCTGGAATGTTTTCCTCAACAGAGTCAGCAGTCCATACAAGACCAGATAATTTAATAGCTGGAAGAGCTGAAAATGTTCACCCTCAGACTGAAAACACGTTATCTAATCAGCAGCAGCAGCAGCAGCAGCAACAGCAAGTAATGGAATCATCAGCAGCAATGGTGATGGAAATGCAACAAAGTATCTGCCAGGCAGCTGCCCAGATTCAGTCAGAGTTGTTCCCTTCAACTGCTTCAGCAAATGGAAACCTTCAGCAGTCTCCAGTTTACCAACAGACTTCTCATATGATTAGTGCATTATCCACCAGTGAGGATATGCAAATGCAATGTGAATTGTTTTCTTCTCCTCCTGCAGTTTCTGGAAATGAAACTGCTACAACCACCACACAGCAGGTTGCAACCCCAGGCACTACCATGTTTCAAACATCAAGTTCAGGAGATGGAGAAGAAACTGGAGCACAAGCAAAACAGATTCAGAACAGTGTCTTTCAGACCATGGTCCAAATGCAACATAGTGGGGACAATCAACCTCAAGTTAACCTTTTTTCATCTACGAAAAATATAATGACTGTTCAGAATAGTGGTACTCAGCAACAAGGTAATGGTTTATTCCAGCAAGGTAATGAAATAATGTCACTCCAATCTGGGAATTTTTTGCAGCAGTCTTCTCATTCACAGGCTCAACTTTTTCATCCTCAGAATCCTATTGCTGATGCTCAGAACCTTTCCCAAGAAACTCCAGGTTCTATTTTTCATAGTCCAAGTCCTATTGTCCACAGTCAGACTTCTACAACCTCCTCCGAACAAATGCAGCCTCCAATGTTTCACTCTCAAAGTACCATGGCTGTATTACAGAGCTCTTCTCAGGAGCAGCAGTCAGCCAACATATTTCTTTCCCAGAGTCCAATGAATAATCTTCAAACTAACACAGTAACCCAAGAAGAACAGATTTCATTTTTTGCAGCTCAAAACTCAATTTCTCCACTTCAGTCAACTTCAAACACTGAGCAGCAAGCTGCTTTCCAACAGCAGGCTCCAATATCACACATGCAGACCCCTATGCTTTCCCAAGAACAGGCACAATCTTCCCAACAAGGTCTGTTTCAGTCTCAAGTGTCCCTGGGCTCCCTGCCTCCTAATCCTATGCCTCAAAACCAGCAAGGAACAATCTTCCAGTCACAGCACCCAATAGTTGCCATCCAGAGTAACTCTCCTTCCCAGGAGCAACAGCAGCAGCAACAGCAGCAGCAACAGCAACAACAGCAGCAGAGCATTTTATTCAATAACCAGAATACCATGGCTACAATGGCATCTCAGAAGCAACCACCACCAAACATGATATTCAACCCAAGTCAAAATCCACTGGCTAATCAGGAGCAACAGAACCAATCCATTTTTCACCAACAAAATAATATGGCCCAAATGAATCAAGAGCAGCAGCCCATGCAGTTTCAGAACCAGTCCACAGTTTCTTCACTTCAGAACCCAGGTCCTACCCAGTCTGAATCATCACAGACTTCCTTGTTCCATAGCTCTCCTCAGATTCAGTTGGTCCAAGGGTCACCCAGTTCTCAAGAGCAGCAAGTAACACTCTTCCTTTCTCCAGCATCCATGTCTGCACTGCAGACCAGTATAAACCAACAAGATATGCAACAGTCTCCTCTTTATTCCCCTCAGAACAACATGCCTGGAATCCAAGGAGCCACATCTTCACCTCAGCCACAGGCTACTTTATTTCATAACACTACAGGAGGTACAATGAACCAACTACAAAATTCTCCAGGCTCATCTCAGCAGACTTCAGGAATGTTCTTATTTGGAATTCAGAATAGTAAGAAAATTCTAATTTCTCATTTTTTAAATGTTACTGATTGAAATAGATTATTGTTACTATTAGGACACAAACTCAGTTGTTTAAGAGCACAGATTGTACTTAGGACTGAGATCACATCCCAGCCATACACTAACAGATTGTGACATCTTGAACAAGTTATTTGACTGCATGAGCCTCAATTTCCACATCAGAAATGGTGGTAATATTACATACTTGGCAAGGATAGTGGGAGGATTAAATGTGGTCATGTATGTATAAAGATATGTGTCTGCCATTTTTAAGCCATAAACTTGAAAATAACAATGACAGACAATATCTCAGACAAAAGTAAGTAGTTTCCAAGGAGGTAGAAACCAATCTTTAATGTTCATACACCAAGGAAATTTTATAGTATTCATGTTTATTTATTTTTTTTATTTAATTATATTTGACATCATTTGTATTCTCCAGGGAGTACCCACCACCATTCCACCCGTGCACCATCACCTCAGTCCCTTGTGCTCTTTCTGCCCTCATCCCCGTCTTTGCCTTCCCCTCTCCCCCATCGTCCCTTTGGTTTATCTTGGCTTTTTGGTCTTGTTGAGTTTTTTGTTTGCTTTTGGTAATAATTGCCCATTTCCTTGAGCTTATTCTTTGTTGTTGTTGTTGTTCTTTTATATTCCTCCTAATAGTGAAGCCATCTGATATTTTTCTCTTGCCTTCTGACTTGTTTCACTGAGTATAATTCCTTCTGGCTCCATCCATGTTTCTATAAATGGCCCTAGTTTGTCATTTTTGATTGCTGAACAATATTCCATGTGTAAATGTACCACATCTTCTTGATCCAGTCATCTACTTTTGGGCATTTGGGTTGTTTCCAGGTCTTACCAATTACAAATAGTGCTGCAATAAACATAGTACAGGTGCTCTTTTGGATCGGTGTGTTTGTGTCCTTTGGGTAGATTCTTAGGAATGGGATTGCCGGATCATATTGTTTCATTTCTTGTAGAATGAGGAACCTCCATACAGTCTTCCATAATGGTTGGATTAGCTTGCATTCCCACTAGCAGTGTTATAGTACTCATGTTTATGAACAAAGTTTATACTCTTAGTAGAATCCTAAGATGAATTCCAGTATACTTCAGTGAAAACCTGTTTGGGGAGCTATTAGTTGCCTCATCTTTAAAGAGTTCTGTACTGATTGAGCACAATAATTCATTGCCCCTAGCCACTAATAAATACTTTCTTGGGAGTCTTAACAGAAAGTAACTAATTAGATATCTTCTCTATTTTAAATGTCTCTGCAGACTGTAGTCAGCTTTTATCTTCTGGACCAGCTACATTGCCAGATCAGTTGATGGCCATAAGTCAGCCAGGTCAACCACAAAATGAGGGACAGCCACCTGTGACAACACTTCTCTCTCAGCAAATGCCAGAGAATTCTTCTCTGGCATCCTCTATAAACACCAACCAGAACATTGAAAAGATTGATTTGCTTGTTTCATTGCAAAACCAAGGGAACAACTTGACTGGCTCTTTTTAACTGGAGATGTAAGTATTGCATTTTAACTTCTTGCTTATTGATCAACATCAAAAAATTATATTATTCTTAACAAATTTGTGTTAAGTAATAGCATTGTTTAGATTCGCTCACAAGATGGAGTGTATAAATTACTATGAATGATAACTTATGCTCATATTATTAATACTGGCATTCCTTCTGGCACTAAACTTCTTTGCCTTGGAATGACAAAACATCTGCTGAATGTACTACATACAGCTATAATTATGTCTTATTTCTCCCTCAAATAAATATAAATACAGATATGTCTGTGGAAGTATAAATATGATAAGGTATCTTTATAGTACTCTAGTATACTTTAGTATCTATCATTCAGGGTGAGAGGAACTTTATAAATGCTTTCCCTGTCTAGTGAATTATGTTAAACTTCTTCTTTTTCTTAGAAATTCCTTGAAGAAAATCCTGATTCCAAGATGTCCTGAGATCTTGTGGTTCCATGAGGATTATTAAGCTGTTACTTTAAAAACAAAACAAAATATGAAAAACTGTGATTGAGTAAAGGGATAGATTTTACTCTGACTGCAAAAGAGCACACCTATGCTGCCTGTTGCAGTGATTAGCCACCATTGTTAATGTCTTTGTATTTTATATTCCTAATAACAGTGATGACTGAGAGTCTGTTTGTTTTCCAGCTGACAGAGTTAATTGTTGCTATTTTCCTAGGCACTGTTTCTTTTAAAGTACAGTTTAAATTTCAAAGCTGGATCACTCAGTTATTATTGCTATTAGAAAAGAACTCATATTGTCATGTTTACTTCTTTTCTTCATTATTTTCTTTCCTGCATTGTTTTAGTCATGTAGTGGCTTTTGAGAAAGTAAAGTTCAAATAGTAACAAAGGCTGTGATTTTTTTCAATACATAAAGCACAGCTGTTGGCCAAAGTGAAGGAATCTTTTTTCAGTTTTTATGGAGAAACTGAAAGGCCAATATTCTGACAAATAAGCTGTATTAAGAGCTCTATACAGATAAGAAACCTCTTTATTTTAACACAAAAGCAAACAACACACAAACTGGGAACAGCTGGAATGCTATTGGTTTTATTTTTTAGAGGTTGTTAATTTTCTGTGTTTATATTAAAGGGTTTAGCCATAACTGCATAGAAAAATAATTGTCTTGCTCTATAGGAAATGAAGGGGAGAATATATGGTAAACTGTATTCTGATGTCCTCCCATAACAGTTTAAACTGACAGAAAAAGTTTTTAGTCTGTTTTCTCCTTAATCCAGTCTTGGGCTGATATTCCCTTTCATATTCATCTGTATTATTCTTCCTCTTTTTTCCCACTTAATTTTAGACAATTAGTAGTATATAATTAGTAATGACCCTGTAACAACTCAATGGAAAAGGCCACTGAGATCTGGGATAACCCAGCAACTCCTGCAGCACGGATGAGTGGTCCTTTTTCAGGAATGAGAGGAGCTGATTCCTGAAAAACAAGAAACAATGCATTTTTCCCATGAACGGTGCTGTTCTGAACTCTTTGATTTTTTGCTTATATTAGGAAACTATAAAATTTTAATTAAAAAAAAGAGAAACTGAAATTTCTTGAAATATCACTTCTCCCTGAGCTGCAGTGAGTGTAATTCACTTGTCACCTCAGTGCTTTACAGTTTGAAATGGTCACTTATCTGATGGTTCCCACAGCCTTAGGCTTTACAGGGTCATATCATTGACTTAAAATGAAGAATTAACTCGTATTACAACTATAGAGAGCAAAATAACACTCCAGAACCTGCAGTTGTAGCGTTAGTTATACAGTTTTGGATGTTCTCACCACCCATGGGATGCCTGCTTCTCACTACAACCTGTTGTCTGGACACATGCTTACATCTTACTTTCCTTTTGGCATGTAGAAAGCTGTTAATACAGTTTAAGGCCAAATTGTGTGTGGCTTCTATATGTAGATAAGGTGTTTTGGTATTCGTGTCCATTTCATTTATTTTTTAATTGTACAAAAATAATAGCCTGTTAATTGTTTGTTGAAGGCTACTTTTCTATTTTTTTTCTATCCTAATTTAGTTGAACTTTGTGGTTTTGTGGTGTTGGTTTTGTTAATACAACCAGATTTTTCCCCCTTTTTGTGATGGTCTTCCTTGGTTCTTTAAATGTGCTCTTCTAATTAGTTTTTCTCTTTGTTATCATATATTCTTCTCTCTACCCTCAACCCTTTCTTTCTTTCTCTCTCTGATTGAGAGGCATTGAATTACGTTTTCAGTAGTACAGGCTTCTTGCCGATATGAAGGGAACTTTTCAGAAAGAGACCTACTCTGGGTCATTTAATTTTGAATACAGTTTTCAATCGTTCAAGTTTTGGATGGTTTATATCTAATGTGTGTTTCATTTTTTTGGAAAGCTATATTTTGTATTTAGGAAATGGTATACTATTTTGCTATTTGTACTGAGTTGAGTACATTGGCATAAATATAGAAATTTATATATATACATATATATAAACTATTCTTTTTTTGCCACACATTTTTGTGGTAAATTTGTGAGTTTGTCTGATGTTCTACCACAACGTGGCGTCTGATAACAGTGAGGGGGGGGGGTTTGTTATGTCTTTATTGAGTATTTAAGTATCTTTTGAAATAAATGACCTGTTCATCTGTGGCCATTCCATCAGGCAGTTCCTTGATGTTATTAGTGGGCTAAAGGCAGCTTACTGTGTGTTTGCTGGATCTTTCACTCAGCAAAATGTTAGAGTAAGGAAACCCATCCAGGCAGTTGTGTCTAATGGTGTTTCACAAGAATGAGCCATTCAGTCTTTGCTCACTATGTATTTAATATTTTATTATTGTTGTTATTGTTATTAATTGGCTTTCTGTATTCTATGCCTTTTATTTATAAAAACACTAAAAAAAACCATGTTTGTAATTTTAATAACATTTCCCCATCTTGTAATATCCAGAGCTACTTTATAAATTCTCTAAACCAAAAGCATTCTCCTCAATATATCTCTTCTCTCCCCACCCCTATCAAGAAAAATTACCCAATATAGTTCAGGTTATAAGAAAGACCAGCCACACAACCCAGTGCTTCAATTTTAAAATGTAAATTTTAAATTCTAACTGCAGAGGGTTGCCTAGTATCAGAGAAAGCTTACCCAATAGGTGTAAAAGTAAGAAAATAGAATTAAAATGAAAATGCTCTCAGTTTATTTCTGAGTTTTCTGAATTTTTTTCTAAGAGATTACACAAGAGACTCGGGAAGTCTATTTGTTCACCAAATTCCAATTAGAATGTTTATTAGCACTGCTCTGTATGAAGTGATGGCAAGAAGACTGGTTTGTGTGCTGACTTGTGTTCTGTTAACAAGAGATTTTATCATTGTAAAATGTTGATTGCCAATACCAAGTCACCAGGGACCAATTTCTGTTTTTTAATATCTAAGTTTAGAACAGAACATACACCTGAACTGTACTGGTTTGATTGAATGGAGGCAGAAACCCAGTTTTTATTTTCATAAATTTTGTGGTTATTTATACAAGGGCTGTGCTATGCTTCCAGATTCTTACTCAATAATGATGATTTTTTTTTTAAAAATCATTGTTGAATGTTCCTTACCCCTAAAGGTCAATGTTAAGTACAGCATTCTGAATATACAATTTGGTTTAAAAAAAGTATTTATCTTCTTACTGAAGAGTTGTTCAGTGGTCAGTGGTTGATACTTGTGCTAATAATGCAATTTCCAGGTTACTGTTACAGGTTATAGCTATATATAGGAAAGACTCAGTGAACCCCAAAGGCCTTGAAAAAAATTTATTAAATTCATGGCAGAAGGACCTAAATAAACTATGAACCACATTTTGTTCCTTTACATTGTTACATTCAATTGTCCTTCCTTTTAGCAACTCACATTTATGCTTGGAGCTTATCTTGTGTGTATGTGTGTGTGTGTTTGTTATTCCTGTTGTCATTCCAGTATATAGCTATATCAGTATGGGGAAGATAATTAGAAATCAAATGATGTTTCTGAGCTTTGTCATGTTGCCTTTTTTAATTGGAGTATCATATTGTTATTTTGCCAGTGCAAGCAAATCTGTTTTCGCCAGTCTCCCTTGAACAGATTTTAAAGGGCTTTGCTTATTATAGAAGCTTTAATAAGGGATATTCCTTCCTTCTTTCTTTCCTTTTCTTCCTTCCTTCTTTGTAATAGTTATATGCTATTGTTGAGAATTTCATTATACCACATTTCTTGTCTATCAGAACGTCAGTTAATGTGCTAGGAATTACAGTGTTAAACTAAGATAAATAGTATGAAAGGAAATGAGAAAGAAGTTACATCTGAGTTGTTCTCCAGAGCCCATCCTTTATAATGAGATCATTATAGCACATTATAAATGCTTACTTTGGAAAAGTAAAGTCTGTTTAGCATCAAATAATAAAAAAGATCAGATTAAATGCTTTAATAATGAAGTCTCAAATCCAACATGGTTTACAAATACTCAATTAGGAATGTTTCATCTTTCTGGTGAAATGTGAAATGACAATTCTGATATCTGTTTCTTTGTTGATTTTTTGAATGTGACACCTATTAACTTTACTCATGACCACACTTCATCCCTGACCAAAGCAGCATGTTACAACAGCTGCATGCCTTTGGTTATATGGTGGGACTCAATAAAAGTGAGATACTGTATAATTCAGCTGTATTAGAAATACAACTTAAAGCTACACCCTAGTCAATGGATTAATAAAATTTCTTAACATATATTAAAAAGTAGTTTTCTCTGCCTATTTATATCATTAGAACTAAATCATTGAGATAATGTTCATGATGTATTAAATTTCAGGATACCTATATCTTCTGTCAGTTGTCCTAGCGCTCTGATTACTCCTTTAATCCCCATTTATTTTCATGCCATTCTAGCCTCAATTATTAATAAACTTCTATTTTTACTCTACCTTGTCTTTTAGGAAATTTTTTAAATTAATATTTTATATCTGAAGTAAATGCTTACTGGAAAAGTGCCTTTTTACCGTGATAGTGACCCTTTCTTATAATTTCATTTTTCACTGTTGCCAAAACACATTTAAAAATGGCTTTAATAGGTCCCAACTTTCGACTTTTCTGTTTAGTTATTCTCTGTCTTGACTACCATAAAAAACAACTTCATAAGTTTCTAACTCTCCTTAGCGTAAGAATGACAGAAATGATACCTGCTAGAAATGTTCCTTTGAGTGAGGATAAGTGAAAAATTACAGACTTATACTGTTCAGGCATTATATAAATTAAATGTGTCATTTCAGCCAACCAATGATAGGTCTTTTCTGAATGCTAATGAAAATTTTACTATTTGTGAGATTCCACACATGCAAATGTGTGTGAATATCAGGAGGGAGTTCAAAGTGTCTTATCTTAATTACTTGGAATGTAAGTAAATGACTAACATATAGTTTAGGTAAAGCCTGATGGTGTCATTTTTTCTAACTGTATAGTGTTGATTCATTATAGTGCACTTCTAGCCCCTCAGAACTTCAGTAAATCTCCCTAGGAAAAAGAGTGTCAAAGGAAATGAAGTTATATCTGAATCCCTCTAGACCTAAGATGATAATTCTTTTTAATCAGATACAGCTGGATGAGTGTCCCTAGGTTTTTGTTAATTTTGCCTATGTTCCATCTTCTTACAACAGTGGTGGTGCCTGCAGAAAGGTCCTTCGGCAGCAGGTTAGGATAATAGTAACTTTGGGATAGAGCTGCTTTCCCCATGTGAGTATTTCCATGACTGTTCATGTCACTAAAAAACTGCAAACCTTTATGCAATATTTTTAATATGCTATTGATATTATGCACTTTAATCATTCCAAAGAAGTCAGAGTGATGTATAGTGATGACTCCTTCTTAATGACTAAATCTTAACTATTTAGAATATTTATGTCCCTTTTTATTTTGGATAGCCAACTTGGTGTGTTACAGGAATACTTTATAAGATGATAGTATAGTAGGATTTAACACTTTGAAATGTAATTTACTATAAAGGGAAATGATTGTATTTCAGAGAATCATTTTAGAAAAATAAGATTTCAACTTGCTAATCTATACGTTCAAGAGTTAAAGCTTGCCCTCTTTCTATATATTTTATGCCATGTACATAAGAACATTATAGTGTATAGTTTTGTACATGTATAGTATGTATAGACCAGTGGTTTTCAAAATATGGTCCTCAGCCCACCAGCTAACATCATTATCACCTGGGAACCTATCAGAAACTACAACAAATTGTTGGGCCTTATCCCAAATGCACTGATCCAGAAACTGGATTGGGCCAGGCAGTCAGTTTTAACAAGCCCTCCAGGTCATTCTAATATACTCTCATGTTTGAGAATCGCTGGTATAAACTATATACAATAAAGATATAGAAAGTTTTTATTCATACAGATACAGTTATACATTGTTATTTATGTAAATTCAGCTTAACCTGGTTATCCATAATCATTTATTGGCAATGGTAATTTATTTTCATTACTGTCTATGAAAATACAATATATTTTATGTACATATACAGTTAGTCTAGTTATTGATAATTTAGTTAACTTAGTTTGGCATTTTCCTACTACTTACTAAAAAGTTTACATTAAGTGACTGATTAAAATACATAGGTGCAATGTTCTATATTTCTTTTAATTGTTAAGACATTTAAGTAGCTAATATAATTGACGGGTGCTAAAGTCTCCTGTTTATCCATAAAATGGGTACATTGTGGGCAGTGATAATACAAGCATTTTAATTTTTTTTTTTCATTGCCTCTTTCTTTACCAGCAGACCACAATGTTGCTCTGGCTAGACCAACTCCTAGAACAAAATTATTTGTCATTCCTTTCCTTATATTCATATGTGTACCTGAGATAATAAACAAGATGGCTGGCCAGGTCAATAAAGCACCTTATTTAGTGTATTTTTTTAATAGGTAAAACTTCCTGAAAGTAAATTGCTTTTATGAGAACCGAAGCTGTAGAGATATTACCATCCTTGCAACTTATGCTTCAGTAAATATATTAAATAAGACAGTACATTATATAATTTGGGCTTTCTCCCTTCTCAGTTGTATACATCATGGTAAATATAAACTAACCACAAAGTAAGTAGATTTATTCATTATTTTAATCTCCCTTTGTAATTCAATACCGGCATAATTATTTTATTCTTTCGCACATCATCAACAAACAGCAGTTAACTCATGAAAGAAAAATATAATTTCAAAATAAAAATAAGTGTGTACTGACTTTATAAAAACCACTGCTGCTTGTTTTTGCTTAATGGAAGCAGTGGAAATGTAAGTGGCTTACTTTACAAACTTTGGTGCTGGCAAAAACATAGGTAAACTGTTGGGAGATGCTCTAACTACATTCCTCCTTTCTTAGCCCCCCTCTCCTCTTTCTTACTTTTTTGCATAATGTATGTTTGTACCCAAAGCATTTTATCATAACTCAGTTTATATTATCTCTTTTAAATGTTCCATTCTTAACAATATCGCTGCTGCGCCTTTTTTTCCAGAAGTAATCTGCCTGGTTTGAGATAGTTTGGTGGGGATCACTTATTATTTGAGCTAAGGAACTCAGGATCTCACACACACATGCACGCATCCATGCATGCACGCACACACTCAGATGTTTGAGAGTGGTTTGGAATCAGACTAATCTGTCCACTAAAGAGCTGTCCTTTACTGAAGTGTTCATGACTTTAGAGCTATAGACTGATTCGAATCACAGTGACCTTGAGCTAGTTTCTTTTGATCTAATGAATGTATCTGTTCACCTTATTCCCCTACTTGTAGTTGATAAGCTCCAAGTAGTTGCTGGTTTGTGTGTGTTTTTTTTTTTTTTTTTTACAACTTCTACTGAATTTTCATTCACTTCTTTTACTTATGAACTACAAATTTTTCATTAACCTTTTCTTATGTGGTTTAGCTATCATTCTGCCACTCAAATTTTTTTAAAATTTTATTTACTTGAGCACACTGATCAACCACTGAACTGCCTTCTTCCATTGTCCTGAGATGATATAACAGTTACATTTTTGTGTATATGGCTTTCATAGTTGGGATTTCAGAGCACTGACACCAGATATTTTCATTTTATTTTTGGGGGGAATTTCATTTGCATCTATGTTTTTAGCTATCTGTGATAACTTGTTAAATATTAAAAAGATATTTTGCTTCTATTGGAACATTTGTATACTCGCAACTATATTTCTGTAAACAGCTGCAGTCAAAAATAAAACATTGAAAGTTTTCATTTTGCAGTGGGTAATTGTCTTTTTTTCCTCAAACTTTGTGAATGAATTCATACCCGTGAATGTCAGTTTGAGCAATATCAGTATATGACAAATATAAAATCACTGGGAAAATCAGTAGGAATATTTTGCTATGAAATAGCCAAAATATTTTTAAGTAGTTACTTCTCTCACTGTTTTGCCAGGCACTGCACGAGGTAACTTAGTGTGACAAAATTTTTTCTTAGTTCATTTTGCTTAAATGTTTCATGTTTACTAAAACAGTATATACACATGGTAGCAAGTCATGTATCATGGAGGCTTTTGTTGAAAGCTATGTGTCCCACCCCTCAGTTACATATCCAGAGGCAGTTGCTGTTATTCGTCTGAAAGTTGTTTGAACATATATAAACTGGCATAACATGGTATATATAACAAAATATCACTTTGTGATATTTTTCATGTGACAACATGCATTTAAACATTTTTAAACATAGATATAAGTGTTTTAATGTGCATTAGAATAAAAGTCTTTCTATGTACTAGACTATGGGGAATATGTCAAATTAAGAGAAAATATTAAAGTAATGCATGGATATCATAAATATATATATCAATAAATAACTGAAGTTTCAGGTGTACTGATTTAGACAGTACCCTTGTGCCTTCTTTTTGAGGTGTTTGCGTTTCTTTTTTTTTTTTTTAAGATTTATTTATTTATGCATACAAGCACAGGGTACAGGCCAGAGGTGCGGGGGGTGAGAGAATCCACCAGACAGAGTGGGGAAGAGTACAGGCAGATCAACCGAAYRAAACACACTGCTRAGGGGAGCAGCGGGCGAGGCAGGAGAGGTCTGCTGTGCCATGTGGGTCACCTCCCCAGCCAGCGGCAGGGATCGAACTCATGCTGCAGTGGCTGCTGTTTGCTTCAGAGTGCGTTGCTTAACCCACTGCGCCACCAGGGAGGCCCTAAATTTTTTTATTATTAACATTTTTTTATTTATATATATTTGACATCAATTGTAATCCCCATGTATTCCCCATCACCATATCACCAGTGCACCATCACCTCAGTCCCCCGTGCTCCCATCTGCCCTCAACCCTACCTCTCTTCCCTCCTACCAAGTGTCCCCAATTTGTCCTTGTCTTTTCATTTTTGGTTTTTGTGTCTTTATTGTTATTATTCCTTTCCTTGATCCTCATTTGGTTCCTTTATATTCCTCCTAGGGGAGGAACAAGAGGCAATGTATTTGTATTCCAAAATGTTGCCTTTGTTTTCAGTGTTTAAAAGTTGTCTTTTGGATTTGTTAACTTCCAGCAGCATTGAAAAGAAGTAATAACCAAATAAAATTCAATAAATATAAGTAAATATCAAAAATTATTTGGTTAAAAAAAGCATATTTATGGCAAAAAAAACCCAACAACAACTCTTTATAAGATGGGACTACAAGTGACTTCCAGAAGCAGATAAAATCCTATATTACATAGTTTTAAGTTACAGTGTCCAGAAGGGAGATAGTTGTCCTGATTATTGCAAGCTGGTAAGAGTAGTACTCTGACCTCTTACAAGGAACAAACAAATTCTCAGCAGCCATATAATCAGACCTGTTAGAGAACTAGAACATTTTTTTCTTGCTTAGGACACAACAGGGACTCTGGAAGTCTGAAAACAGCTATAGTTCCTCAATGCATCACTTAGTGGTCTTGCTCCCAGAAAATAGTATTGATTGCTACTCTTGTGCTCTGTTTCATGGTGCCATTGTCCCTGCTTCTCCTAAAGCAGTATTAAAAAAGTATTTAAGGCCTCCCCTGGTGGCGCAGTGGGTTAAGCAACGCACTACGAAGCAAATCGCACTACGAAGCAAATCGCAGCCACTGCAGCACAAGTTCGATCCCTGCTGCCGGCCAGGGGGGGGACCCACATGGTGCGGCAGACCTCTCCTGCTGTG
>JAGFMF010011458.1:461854-502068 GCA_019455555.1 Galemys pyrenaicus | reverse complement strand
CCCGCTCTCTGTGGTGAATCCTCTCACCCCCCCACACCTCTGACCTGTACCCCAGTGCTTGTATGCATAAATAAATAAATCTTTAAAAAAAAAAAAGTATTTAAAAGTATAGGCTCTTGAGTTTGCCTGAATGGAATTCTGGCTCCTTCTTCCACTGTCAGCCTCTCCTTTCCTCATTTTAAAGTGGAAACAAAAATAGAACCCTCCTGGGCCTCTCTGATAGTGCCAAGGGGTTAAGTGTCAGCACTATGTAGCTGTTGGCAACCACTGCAGCATGAGTGGTGCTGACCTGCTCAGCAGGGTATTTCAGTCAATCCGCCTGTTCTACTCCACTCTGTCTCTGGTGAATCTTCTTATAATCCCCTCCACCCCACACCTATGGCCTATACCCCAGCTCTGTATGCATAAAAAATCTTTTCAAAAATAAAATAGACCCCCTCCTCTTAAGGTTCTTTCTGGCAAGAGTTAATTTATGTAAAATTACTTAGTTCCTGGCACAAAGTAAATGCCTAGTAAATGTTACCTATTTGTTAATATTACTAGCCCTGATACTACTCTGCTCTTCTGTATCTTGTACACTGAATCCCTTATCCTTTTCCTTTCTCAAGGACATGTTCCTTTAATGGTCCTCTTACCAACATTAAAACCTCTCCTGAGAGCCTCCCTGGTGGCGCAAGGGATTGGGCACTGCACTGTGGGGCTTCTGTAGCCTCCCAGCCAGTTGCAGAAGACCTCTCCTACCTCACCCACTGCTCCCTCAGCAGTGTATTTAAGTCGATCTGCCTGTTCTGCTCCCCACTCTGTCTGTCTCTGGTGAATCCTCTCACCACCCGCACCTCTGGCCTGTGCCAAGCTCTTGTATGCATAAAAAATAAAATATTTTTAAAGAAACAAGACATTATAAAAAATAAAACTCCTGAGTCATTCCACTAACATGTAAATTTGCTGTAATGTCCCTTATCTCTTAAAAAAAATCAAATTTCTTTGACCGCATACACATCCCACACGCTACTTCCTTTTTCTCTTTCTGTTCTCTCAGTAACCCATTCCAGTCTTAATTCTACTGAGATAGCTCTTCTGAAAATTACCAGTGGGCTCCATGTAGCTACATCAAAGGTCAAGTCTCAGACCTGTTTTACTTTGTAATGAGCAGCATTTGACACACTTGATCATTCCCTCCTTGAAATCCTTTCATTCTCATCTTTTTGACCTAACATTTGAAGAGCCCTAAGATCAAGATACCTTCTCTATCCTAAGTTAGTTCTAGGTGATCTCATACATTCTCAATGCTTGGATTATTGTTTATATGGTTAAGATCCCTAAATGTGAATCTCTAGCCATAGCTTCTACTTAATTAAAGTTTGTATTATACAACTGCATATTCATTTGGCTGTCTTAATAGCAATCTCAAACATAACATGTCTTGAAGTCGAATTATTATTGCACATCCTCACTACTGCCCCAGTACTCTCCAGATTTCTCCTCATAGCAAATAGCAAACATTGCAAATGGAATTTCCATTTTTCCAACTGCTTACACTGAAATACCTTGGAGGGTTTGTTTTCTAGTGCTACCATCTGGGTCCAAAACATTTTAATTTATGCATACAAGAGCTGGGGTGTAGGTCAGAGGTATGGGGAGGGTGAAAGTTTTCACCAGAGAGAGAGTGGGGAACAGAACAGGCAGACAGACTGAAATATACTGCTGAGGGGGGCAGTGGGTGAGACAGGAGAGGTCTGCTGCACCATGTGGATCAGCTCCCTGGCTGGGGATTGAACTTTGTGCTGAAGTGGCTGACAAGAGCTTCATAGTGCTGCGACTTAACCCCTGGTGCCACCAGGGAGGTCTCCTCAAAACATTTTAATAGGTTGTTAAACTACATTTAGTATGAAACAGCCCTGTTGACAGATTTTGTCGGCTAAGTCATCTTAGGCTTAATGGCCATAGTTTATTACTGAATCCTCTGATCACATCTTCCTCAGTAGAGTCCATTTTTGCCAGAATGCCTCTATCACTACCTGCACTGAAACTAATGGGTCTGTTTTGTAGAAATGGATATTATTTCATTTGAACCTTTTATAAATCCACACAAAATTGTGACAATGAAGACAACACAAATTATTTTCAAACTGAAGCACCCAGACATCTGCTGTTGTAGATATTGTAGTGGGGGGCAAACCCCAGTTCTAGTTAGTATATAGCAAGTGAGGTTCTCCAGCCAGATGCCATCATTTCATTGACAGGTAAACAAAATGTCAATTTCAGGCAGCCTTACTTTGCCTCATTACCTGTGTGTTCTTTCAGTGCACCACAAGAGGGTGGTCTTTCATCAAATACCAACAGTTAGTAGAGGTGCACTTCAGCACTTTAAGTGGGAAGAGAGAACATAATGCCAGAATTGTTCATTGAAGTCAATGAAACTCCAGGCATTTGATTTTATCCCAAGTGCCTTGGAACCAAAAGGCATCCTTAAAAGGAAAGATGTCAGTTTAGTAATGATACAGAGAAAACTTTCTAGATGTTTATATAGATCAGAAATAAAGTACTGTTTGAGGAATGCTGTTTTAAATATTGAGGGTATCATTTTCTTTCTTGAATTCGTTTATTGTAACAAACGTATATACATGTGTTGGTTTATTTCTGCAAGCATTAAATTAGAAGACTGAGATGAAGAAACTTTTATTAGTTTTTCATTTCAAGGTATTTGTACTGTATGCGAATAACAAAAGCTAAAGAAAGTTAACACTCTACAGGCATATTTGTCAGGGTATAGTAATTAAAACCAATGTATATTATAAACAACTATAAGCAACTACTAAAGTCCCTTAGGGAAGACATTCAGTCATTTCTTTCTTTGAGCAATTCCCTTCTGCCACAAACCACAGAGAGGTAATTAAAAGAACAATAGATCATCGAAGAATTGGATGGTGTCTAGTCAGATTTAGCCCTAAAAATTTATCTAAAGAAGTTAAATTATGTAGAGGACCATAGAGGATTCTAAAGGTACATCAAGGAAGTCTAAGAAAGATGCCTCATACAAAAGGAGGAACGAGAAAGTGCAGAGCAAAGGGGATCAGGGCTCAATGGATTATGTAGGGAGACTATGACTTCCTTGGTGATTGGTGGGTGTGGTGTGGCAATGTTCATCTGAAGAGGTGTGATCTGATAACTCTAAATCATAAACAGTAATATAAACCAATGTTACCTTAATAAAAAAGAAAAAAATTAGATGCCTAGTTTGGACTACATTTAACTTAGGAATCTTATTTTATGGCTTTGAGCTGGTTGTCAATTGGGATAGATTTGCCCAAGTGATGCCCCACAGAGAGGCCAAATTTCTTGCTTTTCTGCTCTTCCTGTACCTCCTTTTTCATTAAGAATCCTGCCTGGAAGTTGAGGTCAAAGAGGTTATTTGGAGCAAAGTATAGTGAGGACTCATTCCAAATATTCTCTAGGCGTTTCTTCCATCCTTCCAGGATCTGAGTTCGGGCATCTGCTGGTATGTGTCCAATACTGTATGTCAGTTGAGGTTCTAAGACTTGGAAGCCACAGAAATGCAGAATACCACTCTGAGGATATACAAAGCACAGCAGTGAGGAACAGACCAGCTTGTACCATATACCACCATTTAATCTGGGCTTCCCAAAAAAATAAACCCTAATGTGGAAATGAGAGGCACCCAGGACAGTAAGTTCATAGCCACATTCTCTCACCTGCACTCTCTGCCTACCTGTTACCCACTTTAGTCTATTCAGCTGTGTTCTTCTTTAAATGAATAAAGCCTTGAAACTGTGCCAGCCTAGGAGCCTCTGCCAAAAGTACTAGAAGTTTATTACATAAGGGAGAGGTTTTGCTTCTTGCCTGGGGACTCTTGCCAAAGCATGCAGATGTGCATTTCTCTGCCTCTTTATAGAACTAGGTGAGTCTTAATAAATTATTTAATAGTCTCCAGCATTATATAGGTGGCCACTGCATCTGCTACATTCTCCAGCCCTCTTCCTTAGAAGAGATTATCTTGAGAGTTCAATGACCACCGAAATGTCTGCTTCAGACTTCAGTTTTATTTACTGGACTAAATCATTCCTTAAGTTTTCCTGGTAGTAGTCTGTGAGTCTGTAAGTATAATTTGGAGAACGACAGGAAGATTGAAGAGAGAAGTCAGTCATCCAGAGAGAATCAGAACACCTGTCTATACAAATTAGGGTTGCATGCCCTTGTCCTTGGTTAGGAGGAATGCTGTTGGAACTTAAGGACAAATGATTTCTTCTACAAGCACACAGCCCTGTGAAGACAGATGATCCTAAAAGGAAGCTTCCTGTAGCTCTGCACCATTACTGTGCTTCTACCTTCACACATCAGGTCTGTTTTCAACTGCTATGTTGAGGTTTTGGACCCCAGAGAAAGCTCAATTAATGACTCCCCCTGAAGGTTCACTGAAAAGTAGGTACCTGAATTGGCCAGAGGATGACATTCATGTCCCCATGGACACCCTCCAGAGAGTACATGGAGCCGCTGCCACCAGTGGTGATGGAAAGCACCGTCTTCTTATTCTGTAAGAGAAAAGTCATTACCATCTACATCTCCTTGGTGACAGGAAGCTAATGAAACTGCCCCAGAGAAAAGAACACACAAGTCCACCTTAGTTGCTGTTTATGTTACTTCACACCTTGGCTCCTCTGAGTCATGCTGTATGACTCTGCAGAAATACTGGCCTGGAAAGCAGACACAGACAGGAAGCCAGGAGAGAGCCCAGGATCCCATATTTGTGGATGCAGTAAGTCAAGAGTGCATGGTCATATACTGCATGATAAGTGTTTTAACTTGGGGTATCTAGGCTGATTTATTTGTTGTTTTTATCTGTCAACCCATGGTGCGAACCATGTAATCTAGAAAATTTCAATGTTTGCAGTAGGTGAGTCTCTGTAAAATGAAGATAGAACTTCTTTTCACATTTTTATTAAGGAAAATTTCAAACATACCTAAAGCAGAGAAGTCAGTATAATGATGCATCCACCTCCAACTCTCAGTACTTGTCATTTTTAGTTTTACCTAATCCTGTGGTCCCTTTCTTCCCCTTGAACTGTTTTTTAAAGTAAGTCCCAAATATATCATTTCCTCCATAAAGACTTTATTATGCATCTTTCCCCCAAGACATCTAGAGCCTGATCTTAGTATCCAGTTGCACTCAAACTCCGTCCCCGAACAATATTTACCTTTTAGAAAAAGCAGAACCAGACACCTACCCGAAAAGGTCCTTGATCATACATGGTAGCGTACGTGTAAGCAAACCCTGCAGTAAGCACTCGCTCAAACCAGCCTTTCATGATGGCAGGGACTCCAAACCACTGTAGTGGAAACTGCAGGACAGAGGACAAAAGGGATCAGGTTAGGGATGCCCCAATACAGAAGACAGGATGCTTTTCTGCTGTCCTATGCAGTGATGCTGATGTCTCTGTGAGCCAGCTTTTCTTCAGGCCTTGGTGGTCTCTTCTGGATAACTTAGCACATTAGAGAAAAGGAAGTTACTGTCCTGGTCACTGTCTGTTTCTGCTAAAGATACTGATAATGGATGGGCCAAAAGAAATCCATTTGCAAATAAGTTTTGTTTCTGTGAAATCACAGTAGGAAGCAAGGACTCACAGCCAGGGTTGCATACAAGGTTTGCTTCAACACAATGGTGAAATCAGTATTTTCCCAAGAGCTTGCTTTGTAGAAAGTGTGGTACTGAAACTATAAAACATGTACCTTGTGCTCTGTGTGTAAAATCCTATCATTTAGAATCAACAGAACCACACAAATGACTCAGGACTAGCATTTATCAGGGAATTCTGTGAGCCAATCTTGTTTAGCCCCTTTTGCCCTTACAAAAGTAGAATACTGGTATTTTTTATCCTTGACTCCTGTTACAAAGACACTGACAACTGGAACAATGCACAGAGGGAAGAACTAGAATCTAAAAGCAATTCATGGAACTCTGAAGCTTTCTCCAGTATGTGGAGGGTTTTTGACCTAAAGCAAAGGGGCTAAGGAGGTGAGGCTTTAGAATGCAAAGAATACAGGACCTTGAGGGAGATCTGTGTGCTCACCCTGATTCTGCCACCAATTCAATGCATGGCCTTTGCCACACAAGCCCCCTAACTGCTCTATATCAATTTGCCTTACCTATGAAAAATGGGACTTGCGTAATCTCTCCTAGTTTCTTACATTCTCACATCTGTGACTCTACAGTTGTGAAGGACCAGATTTGCAGACTCTTAAGTGTGTATGCTCTCCAGTCAGAACTGAAAACATAGACTTGATTGGCTTGAAGGGTATTAAAAGTTTACTCTCCCTCAAGTTGTTCTTGGAGACATGAGAAAACTGAGCACGGGCAAGAGTGTGGTAAGAATTAAGCTGTTCCTTCCTCAGCACCCTTGATTTTTTTTTTAAAGATTTATTTATGCATATAAGAACTAGAGTACAGGTCAGAGATATGTATGGTAGGGAGGTGGTGGTAGAGGTGATGAGAGGATTCACCAGAGACACAGTGGTTAGTAGAACAGGCGGACAGACTGGAATACACTGCTGAGGGGAGCAGCAGGCGAGACATGAGAGGTCTGCTGCGCCATTTGGGTCACCTCCCTGGCCGGGGATCGAACTTGTGCTGCAGTGGCTGTGGATAACTCCATAGTGCGACACCTTAACGCCTTGCACCACCAGGGAGGCCTAGGACACTTGATTTCTATGTTGAAAGACTATTGAAGAACACTGATGATATTGGGGTAAGATTTTTCCTGCCACTTGTTGAAAAGCTATTGGCATAAACATACAAATGTGCAGTGTTTACATTGACTTTCACGCATTGCTATTTGGCAGTGTATAACCTCCTCTCATTAAAGTATTGTAGAAAAGAAAAAAACGTGTGCATTGGATAGAAGCTAAATTGAAAGACCACTAAGGCCCTATCCAGTCCCAAAGTATGGTGATTTTAAGATACAGAACTGAAGGTTATTACTGCTGTTGCCTTCGCTGCATAAGGATAAGGTGCAGCAGAAATGTGGACCAAGAAAGCATCCTTGGGGGACCTGGCTCCAAGTAATTGGCTCGAAATCATAGCCACAGGCTGGGAAGAATAAACTTAAATGGTTGGATTCTTTGCAGATGATTGAATGACTGATATCACCCTTCTTGTGTCATTTCCAGTCTCCTATGCATTTCATGTTCAGTATCAAAAAGCTGGTTGGAAATGTGGAGCCTGGCATTTCCAGGAAAGATGACCAACAGGAAGCATCTAGAGTTCCAATACTGACTGCTAAATGCTGAGACAGCTTCCAGGAGGGAAGAAGAAAGGCCATGGTTGGCTGCTCAAACACATTAAGCAGGGCAGGGCCGCTTTGGCTGCATCTTCAGCAGAGAAGTCAATCTCTTGTGCTTTACTCCAGACTAATCAGATGCTTACAGAAAGGAGAACTACCAACTTTGAGAACTACCACAAGGAATCACTATTTGGAGAAAAAATTTAAACACACTAGGGAAAACGGATCACGGCATCTTTGCTATCACATTCATATTTTCAAGGCATAATACAGCCAGATCCACCCTGTCTGTAAATCTGCATTACTGCTCCTCAGACATAATCACCCTTTAGAAAGAATGCAGTCAAGTGGGTTTAGTGACTTTTCTAAGATCTCATAGCTAATTAGGGGACAAACCTAAGGTAGTAAGAACTCATTTATTCGCACACCCCTGCTGAGGTCCTAACCTGAAAAATCACCAGGTCTGCAGCTTCTAGTTTCTTTTGTTCAGCCACAATATCTGGGCTCAGACGACTTTCCTTATAAGCTAGAGCAGCCTCAGCAGGATACTGAAAATTCCCAGGATCTTTCAGTTTACCTGCAAAAGGAAAAAGAGAGGCTGAGACCAGGACAGCCAAGGTGGGGCCAGAAAACCACCCACAGACAATTCCACAAAACTCATTAAAGCAGGAGCTGCTCCTACCTATGATATCTTTTCTGGTGATGAGTGGATTGAAGTCCATGGCATAGAGGTCTGACTCAAGGACATCCCATCCTTTCCCCTTCAAAGCTTCCACAGCAGCCTCCTTCATGGCATAGTTGAAGGATGTTTTCTCTGAATGAGCTAGCACTATCAGGGCTTTCTTGGCTATTAGACACATACAAGGCATAAGGAGAAAATAAGGTACCAACCTGCAAAGAAAACTTCAGCAACTTTACTAGACGTTGGCATATCAGTTTATCAACTGCAATATAATCTTGCCTTAAAAACCTATTTTCTGGGGGCCTCTCTGGTGACACAGGGGTTAAAATCAGATTGGTCCCCAGCCAGAGCACTAACCCACATGACGCAGCAGACCTCTCCTGTTTTGCCCCTGGTTCCACTCAGCAGAGTATTTCACTCAGTCCACCTGTTCTGTTCCCCACTCTGTCTCTGGTGAATCCTCTCATCCCGACCCCTGCACCTTGGTCTACACCGTAGCTCTTTTATGCATAAGTAAATAAAAATAAATCTTTAAAAACCACATTTTTGCCTCCTTAAAAATAAAAAAAAGGGGGGAGCCTCCCTGGTGACACATAGATTTAAGCACTGCACTATGAAGCATCTGCAGCCACTGCAGCATGAGTTCGAGCCCCGGCCAGGGAGTGACCCACATGGCGCAGCAGACCTCTCCTGGCTCACCTGCTGTTCCCCTCAGCAGTGTGTTTCTGTTGATCTGCATGTTCTGTGCCCAACTGTCTCTGGTGAATCTTCTCACACACACACCCCACACACACACATCTCTGGCCTATATGGCAGTTCTTGTATGCATAAATAAATCTTCAAAGATAGGGCCTCTCTGGTGTCACATCAGGTTGAGCACCGCACTGTGAAGTATCCGCGGCATAGCAGCACAAGTTCGATCCCCAGCCAGGGAGGGGACCCACACGGCACAGCAGACCTCTCCTGCCTCGCCCGCTGCTCCCCTCAGCAGTATATTTCAGTCTGTCTGCCTGTTCTGCTCCCCACTCTGTCTCTGGTGAATCCTCTCACCTCCTGCGCCTCTGGCCTGTACCCCAGCTCTTGTATACTTTAAAAAAAAACCTTAAAAAATGTATGCATCCCAAAAGAGCTGGGGTGCAGGCCAGAGGTGCGGGGGGTGAGAGGATTCACCAGAGAGCAGGGAGTCAACAGGCAGATCAACTGCTGCAGGGAGCAGTGAGCAAGACAGGAGAGGTCTACCATACCATGTGGGGCACCTCCCTGGCGGGGGATCAAGCTCATGCTGCAGTGGGTTGATAGCTTTGTAGTGCTGGGACTTAACCACTTGCGCCACTAGGGAGATTCCTTGTTTTTTTATTTTTAAAGATTTATTTATTTATGCATATGAGAACTGGGGCAGGTATCGAACTCGCTCTACTGTGCTGCAGATACTTCACAGTGTGGCACTCAACCATCTGCACCACCAGGGAGGTCCCAATAAATAAGTCCTTTTTAAAAAATAAAAAACGTGTAAGGGAGACATTTTGATTCATTGTTAAAATAGGCTAATTGAACCAATGATGGTGAGATACTGAATCAGCTGTCTGCAGGAAAATAAAATTATCTCCCTAGAAAGCTGACATATGTTGGACGTCAGTCTAGTAGCTGGGTTTGCCTGTAGGGGGATGGTGACGAGAAGTACAAGGTCCTTTTAGGGGGCTGGCTATGTTATTTTGCTAGTGTTGGTCACACCATTGTGTGTTCAGTTTGTGAATTTGTGAATTTCAATGTGTCTTTTTTAGGGTTTTTTAAAGTTACTTTCTTAGGTTTTTGGGGGGGAACCTGTAAGTTTTTGTTTTTATCACACTAACACAGCTTTTTTTAAAAAAATGTATCATTAAAACAGTATGAGAGGAAAGGGTGAGTTTGTACAACCTCAGGCTGGAGAATACTTCTTTGAAAGACTAGTGATTCAGAAACAAATAGAAAAAGACAGACAATACAATAGAAAAATAAGTCAAGGATTTGAACACACTATTCACAGGTGGGAGGAAATGCAAATGACAAACAAATGAGAAGGTTCACTGCCTGACTTGTCATGAAAAGCAAACTAAAATGAGATACCATCATTTTCTCATCAGATTGGCAGAACACAAACAAGAAACACCCAGGGCTATTAAAATAGCAGAACTGCCTCCTCCCTCTTGCCCTCTGATCTCAGTCACCGCCTGAGCAGCCACTGCCTGGGGCGGTGTCGGTGTGTGGTAGCTCTGGCGCTCAGCAACCGTGTCCGTTGACGTATCAGCCCCACAGGGGCTGAGCGAGACCATCAGTGCCCCCGGGCAGTGGTCCCAAGCTGGAGAATGAGGGGCCCGCGCCTCAGTACGGTGAGACTGCAGACATCTATCCGAGACACTGGAGCGCCTCGCTATTCTAGACAGCGGTGCCGAAGGGAGCAAGGCCAGCCGCTAGGGGTCCCCATGCTGATAATGGAGTGACGGGAAGTTTTGCAGCTATTTCACAAGAGGGTGGACTGCAATCAGAGCTTGAAAGCATCATAAATGGAGAGACGTGCATACTGAAGGCTTGGAAACCCTTGAAGTCAACTCTCAGAAGCAAGGAGCAGAGTGGGAAGAAAAAGCAATAAAGGAGTTATAAGAGTGGTGTGGGAGGCAGGACAAGCAGCCACAGACAGCACAAGCAAGTAACAGGGCAGAAGGAGCCTTTGTAAACTGCACGGATGTGTTCCCAGGCACTGAGTGGGAACTGATAGCTCTGCTGGGGAACTTGAACCCCAGGTCCTACATGCCAGAAGTGCAATTGGGCCTCATCTCCCTGCAACAAGTCCTCTTGGTGCCCTATTCTACAGACTGAAAACATCAGGACATTAGGATAAATGATGGAGGACGTGTACTCTACTATTTTTTTAATCTGCAAAAATTAGATACAACCCAATTTTTTACTTATGGAGAACATCTGAATAAGTGATAGTATGTACACACTGAAGAATATTATACTGTTAACAAGAATGAGGTAATTGTATGTATTCACCCAGAGAGATATTCATGACATATTGCTAAAAGATAAAATGAAGTGAATGTGAATCGAGTTTTATAAAGTGGATTATACATTATGAAATGGATTCTTTTACCAAAAAAGTGTATCTGCAGGTAGATTTGCATCTCTTGCTATAAAGGAAAACTGTGGAGTGATTACATGAAACTATTAATAATTTTCTTAGATTAAGTAAGAGATGGCCAGGGTGTAGAGGCCGTGGGGAGAAATGAAGTCTTTCTTGGAGCTCTTCTGTATGAATGTTGTTAGAACAAGGAAGCTTTACTTTTGCAATCATGCAATGGACTGGTGCTTACAATGTGCCAGACATTGCTCTCAATTGCTTTTGCAATTGTCATGGCAACCCTATGAAGTAGATACAATTAGTATCCCATATTATGGATGAGAAAACCAAGGCACAGAAAGTTAAGCAAGTTACCTCAAGTTTATAGTAAGTGGTGATGAGGAATAACTTTAAAATGCAGAGAAAGCGCTATATCCATACAGCAAGGTGCAGAGAGCAGGAAAGAATACCAAATACAGAAAGTTTACCACCACAATTTCTTCTAATACTTACTACTGGATAACCCTTAACTATTGTGACTGTGGAGGGAGGAGAAGGAGGGAAGGAGGAAAAAGCACCTGCAACTTTTTTGATCAAAGAAAAATAACTAGAAAGGTCCCTGTAAGCTTTTGGTTCTCTTGCTTGTGGTTAATTGCAATTAACCACACCTAGCCTTAGCAACTCTGACTGAGTTAAACACAGCCAAGTGGAAGGTTCAGGTCCCTCCAAGTCCAAAACGAGGATTTTCAAGCTTGAACCTGGCATTTTAGAGTCTAAAATCTCAGATTTTTGTAGAACATAGATGTGTTGAGAATTTGAATGCTATGGAGTGATTTATCTGCTTTGGAAGAACTGGAAAAAGGGAAAGGAACTCTTGAAGCTCCTTAACAAACTCCTGCCCCCTTTCGTATCAACTCAAGGACTTAACACGACTGGGAAGAAACGTGAGTATAATAAGCTCTGAAATGCATTTCCTTTATGATTTATCTGTAAATTCGTCTATTGATGTTTACTGAACACTGCTTTGTCACTTTTCTCTTGGCTCACATGTTTTTTTAGTGGCTCTATATTTGACATATTAGTTTCAGTTATGCAACATAATGATTCAATATTTGAGTGTTTGTGAAATGATCACCGCAATATACATATCCCCCATTTTTCAAAAGTTCAAGTTATGCCCTGCACTTTTACAAAAGAACTGCTTTAACACCTGTTTTATCAGAGATTTAATAACCCAGCATAATGACCCTATCCCCCATCCTCTCCTAGTCCCAAATCATTCTTTATGGGCAGACTGAGTGTTTTGAACTTGGTTGGGTTCAGTTAACTAGCTACTTACGTAGCTACATGAAAGGTTAGATTTTTCTCAGAATTTACCCAAAGAGAAACAGTAAGACCCATAAACAAATAGCTGTGGCATTAGCCTGAAAGGAGAAGCTGGAGACAAAGTCCCACAAAGGAAAACTATTCACTTCAGGCCTTCAGAGGTTGCTGTCATTTGAGTGAGTCTTGAAAAATAAATGGAGTTATTATCAGTACCTCTAGTTAAACATTCATTTCTGCCTGCCACTCACACTGTTTGCCTCTAATGGATTATTTCCCTATGTCATGTCCTGTCTCCTGTTTCTACCCCACATCCACATCCCCAACTTTACTTTCTGCCCCAGAAAGGCTAGTGTCTTACTAGTCCATCCTCTCAGTCATCACCCAGTTTACTGAGCAACTCGCATGCAGATTCAGTGCTCTTTAGTGTCCAAAAAGACACAAATACTTCTTCACAGAGCATTCATTCTGCTGACAGAAGCACACTGTTCTGGGGCCCCAGAAACTCAGGCTGGGTTTCCAATCCCTAACTTAGCCCTTTCTCTGAGATTCTAACAAGTTTGTCAACTGACACAGCAATCCCTTTCCTTCCAAAGTTGTTTTTTTTTTTTTTTAGGATTTATTTATTTATTTATGCATACAAGAACTATGCAAGAATTATGCATACAGAAGTACAGGGGGGGAGAGGAGTCACCAGAGACAGAGTGGGGAGCATAACAGGCATATGTACTGAAATACACTGCTGAGGGGAGCTGCGCCATGTCAGTCATCTGCCTGGCTGGAGGCAGGGATTGAATTCGTGCTGCAGTGGCTTCAGAGTGTGTTGCTTAACCCATTGAGCCACCATGGAGGCCCCCCACAAAGTGTTTTAAACTTACTTTTAGCAAGATAATATTCTGCACAGGTTTGTGTTTTCAGAAGGCAGGGCTGGGTCCAGAGGAAAGGAAATTCCAAAAAGGTAGAATTGTGCTGCAGAAGTGGCTTGTAAATTTTCTGTCAATTTCAGATTGAGGCTCCCCAGGAAACAGTGCCCTGGCCCTGCAGCTGTTGCAGCTTGTAGAGGATAAACTGGAGGCTATCTATGTATCAGATTAAGTTGTGGCTCTAACGTTCCTTCAGCTGAGAGCAGAGTATAGTCTCTCACTGGAAATGGACCTAATACCCCCTCACCTTTGCCCTATCCAAGCTGCTGAGTCTGGTCAAACTAAAGGGAGTGTCTACTGGGAATCTACATTTTAAAGTAAAATTGCCTATATTCACTTTATAAAGTTAGCGACTTATTCCAAGGTGTTCTAAATACTATACAGCCAAAAGAAGGCGTGACCGTGGGCCAGAGATGGACTCAGGGTCAGTTTTTAGACCTGTCTGTAATTTTTTACTTCCAAGGTCAGTTCCCCAAACGCCCTCCAGACTCTGGAGGTTGGGTAGAAACAGGAATTCTCTCTCTTAAGTCTGGTCCAGACTCATCCCAGAACCCTACAGCCTTCATTTTTTCCAGTTTGGAATCAAGAAAGAAAATGCAGGGCCAACCCCCTACACATTCCGTAGACCACTGAGTGCTCGGTGGCCGCGGCACTCACCAGCCATGACTTCCGGGTGTGCGGACTGGCTGGGTTTCCCTGCTGGTTACCGGGCAGTCCTGGCGGGGCAAGGTTCTCCGACAGCTTCAGCGGCGGTAGAAGGCGGCACGGGTGCTGCTCGCAGAGCACCGATCCTTTATACCCTGCCCAGCCCGGCCTACTGGAGCTGGGCGGGCAGCGAGGGCGGGACTGGCTTCCCGGGTCTTGGGGTGCAGGATGGAGAACCCAGTGCAGTAGTTTTAGGAAGAAAAGGTGGGGGTGTGGGGTTGGAAACTTGACACACAAGTAAAGAAGAGGAAGCGTGAGAGGTACCTCAAGGGTCTGGGTGGGGTGCCCATCTGGATCCTGAGTTGAAACTACCTAGGTGACAAGGAGGAACTTTGCTGGGATTCGGTTGGGCACAACCTCCATGCTTCCCCAACCCCGGGGAAAGTGTAAATCGCCCCATAGGAAAGGGGCAGACCGAGAGCTGGGTAGAGAGGGTGCGGTCCTTCAGAATCAGAATCCTGCTGAGTCACTGTGACTCTGAATTCGGATCTTAGGGTTGATGCTAACTACTCTATCGCAATCAAGGCGATATGCTCTGGGAAAGTAAATTTGTTTCTTTCCAAGAGTGGAATTCAGCACTTTGCAGCGGGGGAGCGGAATGTGGTGGGGTGTGCTGAGCATAGAAGGCACTTCTGGGTACAAACCTCTGCTCCTCATAAAAGAATGAATTGGTTTTGCTCCCCACGAGCTGATTGGGGAGGGGAAATAGAATAAAACATTTTTAATTTTTTTCCTTTTTATTATTATTATTTTACATTTTTTGTTTGTTTTTATGCAGTATTTGATTTCTCCCCTCAGGTGCAGTCCTGGCAAGTATCTCACCCAGCACACCACCTGTGAACCAACACCATGGTCCTTGGTCCTCTTCCTTCCCTTTGATCCCTTTTCCTCCTCCTCAGTTTTAAGTATCAGATCTATAGTTGCCTATAAATTTTGTCGGGTTTTTTTTTTTTGACCCTTTGTTCAGTTTCCCTATATACCTCATATATGATATGATCCTCTCTATATATATTTCCTTCTGACTTATTTCACTGAGCATAATCTCTTCCAACTCCATCCGCATTGCTGTCCATGGCATGAGCTTATCTTTTTTGATTGCTGAGTAGTATTCCATTGTGTATATAGACCATATATTGATCCATTCATCTGTTCTGGTGCATTTAGGTTGTTTCCATATCTTAACTATTGTAAATAGTGTTGCAGTAAACATAGGAGTGCATGTTTCCTTTCAAATTAATGTTCTTGTGTCCCTTTGGGTAGATTGCTAGGAGTAGAATTGCTGGGTCATATGATAGATCCATTTTTAGTAATTTGTGGGTCTTCCACACAGCTTTCCATTGTGGTTGTACCAATTTGCATTCTCACCAGCAGTATAAGAGGGTTCCTTTTTCTCCACATCCTTGCCAGCATTTGTTGTTGTCAGTTTTTTTAATATGTGCTATTCTTACTGGTGTGATATCTCACTGTTGTTTTGTTGTACATTTCCTTCATTATAAGTGAGGTTGAGCATTTTTTTCATATACCTATTGGCCATTTGCATTTCCTCATTGGAGAAGTGTCTTTTTAGCTCTTCTGTTCATTTTTTGACTGAGTTATTTACTTTGTTTTGTTGAGTTGTAGATCTTTGCTATAAGTCCCTTACCAGTTGTATGGAGTGCGGATATTTTCTCCCAGTGTGTGGAGTGTTTCTTTGTTTTGGTTATTGTCTCTTTTGCTGTGCAGGTGCTTTTTAGTTTGATGTAGTTCTGTTACAGGGCAGGGAGAGGAGCATCCCAGAACCCCCAAACCTGCCCGGTCTATATGGGTTCTGCCATCTGCTGCATCAAGACAAACATATGAGACCTTAATGGAAAGGAACTTTAATACAATTAGGGAACAATACAGAAAATACTAAGAATATAGTCACTAAATCAAGCATCCAAAGTTTCCCATCCCTTCGAGGGTAGAAGTCCAGCCAAATAGGATTGGCCCAAAGCAGGCCCAAAAGTTTGCTACAACTCTATAGTACCTTTCAGTGGAGCCCCATATAAAGGGTCAGAAAGAGTCAGACAAATCTGAGAAGAAAAGAGCAAAATCAAAATCAAGATAAAAGCTGCCATTGTTAAAAAAAAAAAAAAAAAGGACCTTCCTGGTGGCGCAGTGGGTTGGGCGACGCACTATGAAGCAAACCGAAGCCACTGCAGCACAAGTTCGATCCCTGCTGCCGGCCAGGGAGGGGAACCCACATGGTGCGGCAGACCTCTCCTGCTGTGCCCGCTGCTCCCCTCAGCAGTGTACTTCCGTTGATCTGCCTGTTCTGCTCCCCGCTCTCTGTGGTGAACCCTCTTACCCCCCCACACCTCTGGCCTGTACCCCAGTGCTTGTATGCATAAATAAATAAATCTTTAAAAAAAAAAAAAAGCTACCATTGTTGATGACTTCCTGCTGGCGTAGTGAGTTAAGCAACACACTATGAAGCAGACTGCAGCCACTGCAGCAAGAGTTCAATCCCTATTGCCAGCCAGGGAGGGGACCCACATGGCGTAGCAGACCTCTCTTGCCTCGCTGGCCTGCTGCTCCCCGCAGCAGTGTGTTTTTCAGTCAGTCTGCCTGTTCTGCTCCCCACTCTGGTGAATCCTCTCACCTCCTGCGACTTTGGCCTGTACTCCAGCTCTTGTATGCATAAATAAATAAATCTTAAAAAAAAAAAAAGCTGCCATTGTTAACCTCCCCATGGGTCTCTCACCCACATCTGTTCCAACCAGTTCAGGACCAAAAAGCAAGGGCAGTTTCTTCACATGTGTCTCTCTTCCACGTGTCTCCTCCAAGTCTCCTTACTCTCCATCCTGCTTTTTTCCTTCTTTCCTTCCTCCTTATCCCTGCTCAGCTCCACCCTACTTAGGGTGGGGCAAGGATCCTGGAATTTAAGTTTTTCCTGGGAACCACCCTGTTAGTCACAGCTATTTATCTTGTGTGTGTGTGTGTGTGTATAGAATGAGGGTGTAAGGCCAGATGTGCGGAGTGGGGACAGTGTATATGAGAATTTTTACCAAAGACAGAGTGGGGAGGAGAACAGGCAGCGCTATTGAAATACATTGCTGAGGGGAGCAGCAGGTGAGATAGGAGAGGTCTGCTGTGCCATGTGGGTCTCCTCCCTGGCCAGGGATCAAACTTGTGTTGTAGTGGCTGTGAATGCTTCATAGTGTGGTACTTAATCCCTTGAACCACCAGGGAGGCTCCATGTCATGATGGAGGGTTTTGCCTATGTTTTCTTCTATATATTTTATACTTTCAGATCTTACATTCAGGTCTTTTATTCATTTTGAGTCGAGTTTTGTGTGTATGATGTGAGGGAGTAATCTAGTTTCATTCTTTTGTGTGTTGCAGTCCAGTTTTAAAGAATTGCTAATCCACATAGAAGTATGATGACTTGACGCAAAAGTCCTACTTAGGACAACCTAAAAAGCAGAGCAAACATTTTTAATCTTTGCACAATAAAAATTTTAGTGAATATTTTAATCCTGCAGAACAGAGAAGAGACATTGTCAAAGGTGAAGGAAAACAAAACAGAATTTAAAGTGATAAATAGCCATCAGAAAAAATTACAAATTACAATTTAGAAAATTCAGAGAGAAGGGAGAAGAGAAGGAAGTACACAGACATTAGGGTGAAGTAACTTAGGGACAAAGTTTAGGAGGGGTACCAGAACACTCAGTCATCAAGATAAATACTTTAACACAATGTTTTAAAAATCAAATGCAGCAGACCTCCCTGGTGATGTAGGGGTTAAGTCTTAGTGCTCTCTCTTTGCCACAACCTGACTCCCATCCCCATCAAGGGAGCTAACCCACTTGGTACACACAGTGCTAAGGGGAGCAGTGGGCTGAGATCTGAGCACCAGGGGTCAAACTAATGCCACAGTGGCTGGCAATAGCTTGATAGCACTGAGACTTTAACCCCTGCACCACCAGGGAGGCCCTGCATCCCAGTTCTTCTATGCAAAAATAAATAAGTAAAATCTTTTTTAAAATCAAATACATACAGGAAAAAAAAGCGATGATAGACAAAATATAAACATGTTAAGTAAAGACAGGTCCAGTGAAGTACTAAGCCAGCCATATGGAACTTAAAGCAAAAAGAACAATCAGTTAATAAGGATCCTGCCTTAAAATTGCTCAAATCAAAGTTCCACTGAGGGCCCCGCCCTGGTGGCGCAGTGGGTTGGGCTGCGCACTGTGAAGCAAACCCTGGCCACTGCAGCATGAGTTCGATCCCTGCCTCTGGCCAGGGGCGGGAACCCACATGGCATAGCAGACCTCTCCTGCCTCGCCCGCTGCTCCCCTCAGCAGTGTGTTTCTGTTGATCTACCTGTTCTGCATCCTGCTCTATCTGGTGGATTCTCTCACCACCCCCACATCTCTGGCCTGTACCCCAGTGCTTGTATGCATAAATAAATAAATTTAAAAAAAAAACCCAAAAATTAAAATACGACAACAACAACAACAAAGTTCCACTGAGTAAAATTTTAAAAATTTACTGGCTTTAATCTATGATTCCTGAATCAGGCAGCATCATTCCACCTAGCTGACAGAAAGGACTTAAAGGAGCTATACAAAATCAAAGACTAGGCAGAAGGGAGTGAACAAACTAAGTTTAAAAAAAAAAAAGTGAGTTGTTTATTGCAGACTCGCTTCCTATTGGCTGGATTAAGATTCTGTTTCTGGGAGAGGCCAAAACTGTGTTAATTCTCATCTTGGTGATGTGGGGTTTAGCATAAGCCACTCCATTTTGCAACCCTTCTCTTGTTTTTGATAATCAAATACATTAATATTTTTAGTATTAGACTTTTTTCTTCATTAATACTGATTTTTAGGGCCTGTCGGTGCAGGGGTTAAAGACAACGCTATTAAGCAATTGCCAGCCACTGTAGCTCGAGTTCAATCCCCAACTGGCCAGGGAGCTGACCAACATGGCACAGCAGGCCTCTCCTGTCTTGCCCTCTGCTCCCCTCAGCAGTGTATTTCAGTCAATCTGCCTGTTCTGCTCCCCACTCTTGTCTCTGGTGAATCCTCTCACCTCCCCTCAACCCTCATACTTCTGGCCTATATCTTAGTTCTTATAGGCATAAATAAATAATTTTTTAAATACTGATTTTTTTTTTAAAAATTGCTACATTAAAAAATCTTGATTACTGAGTTTTCTGTCATTTTCTAAGTTTTGTGACTGAAGCAGTGAGTGGCCTTACCACCTTTTCATCCTAGTCCTTCCTAGCTTGAATGTGAATAAATTGAATGTTCTATTTTTTCATGATACAAAGTATATTTATACTATCTAAAGTTGATAAATTGAGACAGAAGCAAATGCCCATCATTAGAATGCAGTAATCTCTGAAACCATTAAATATACTGTTTTTAAGTTTTCTTACAGCAATGCAAAGTGATAGATGACTAAAATTTACGTGTATTTAAGAATTAAATACGTGTATTTAAGAATTTTAAGGGGTAGGAAAGTTCAGTGGAGGCTTCACTGGTCAGCAGGAGCTTGGGGTAGGGGGGATATGGGAACTTCAATTGGCCATTTTTAAATTTTTTTTTTTTTTTGCAGAGCAGGTTTTTTTTTTTTTTTTAATTTATGTATAGGAGAACTGGGGTGTAGGCCAGAGGTGTTGGTGGGGAGGGTGAGAGGATTCACCAGAGACAGTGGGGAGCAGAACAGGAAGATCTACTGAAATACACTGCTGAGGGAGCAGCGGGTGAGACAGGAGAGGTCTGTTGTGTCAAACGGGTTAGCTCCTTAGCCGGGGATTGAACTCATGCTGCAGTGGCTGGTGATAGCTTTGATAGCCCCAAGACTTTAATCCCATACCACCAGGGAAGCCAACATCCTTTTTTGTTTGTTTGTTTGTTTGTTTTTAAACAGATTGAGGTTAGGGCCTCCCTGGTGGCGCAGTGGGTTAAGCAACACACTATGAAGCAAACCGCAGCCACTGCAGCACGAGTTCGATCCCTGCTGCCGGCCAGGGAGGGGACCCACATGGCGCGGCAGACCTCTCCTGCTGTGCCCGCTGCTCCTCTCAGCAGTGTACTTCAGTTGATCTGCCTGTTCTGCAGCCCGTTCTCTGTGGTGAATCCTCTCACCCCCCCCCACACCTCTGGCCTGTACCCCAGTGCTTGTGTGCATAAATAAATAAATCTTTTTAAAAAAATAAAATAAACAGATTGAGGTTAAGCTTACAATACTATCTAAATTTCAGGAGGATAGTGTCACACCTTTATATATGCAAATACCTCACCATTCTTACAACAAAGCTCTGGTTCCATTCACTGCTATCAAATTGACCTCCTCTGGCTAGCTGTCCTACTCCTTTCCCCTTTCCTCTGAAAATCACAGGTTTTGTTTTCAGAGTCTGAGAGTAGGTTTTTATTGTATTTTGTTAGCTCCTTTGCCTTGTTTCCTTATATTCCATGTAAGTGTGAAAACATCCAGTATTTGTCTTTCTTTTTTTGACTTACTTCACTTAGCATGGTCCCCTCCAGTTTCATCTATGTTGTCCCAAAAGGTAGGATTCCATTTTTTTATTTTCATTTCAGCTGGCCATTTTAAAAAGTGATAAGATGTTAACTTTCAAATGCTATGAAAGGATGTTATTTCAAAGGTCTAGGCAGCATTATCCAACAGAACTCTGTATATCTGAGATTTCCAAATGAGGTAGCCACATGCCATATGTAGCTATTGAGCACTTGAAATGTGGCCAATACAACTAAGTGTAACATTTCCACTTCAGCTCATTTAATTTGAGTAGCCAGCACCTCCCTGGCTACCCTGGTGGCACAAGGGTTAAGTCGTAGCACTATGAAGCTATCACCAGTCACTTATAGCATGATATCCAGACAGGGAGGTGACCCACGTGGCACAGCAGACCTCTCCTGTCTCTCCCGCTGCTCCCCTCAGCAGTGTATTTCAGTAGATCTTCCTGTTCTGCTCCCCACTGTCTCTGGTGAATCCTCTCATCCCCCACACCTCTGGCCTGTACCCCAGTTCCTGTATGCATAAATAAATAAATATTAAAAAAGATTTATACATATGTTTCTTTGAAGAGTTTTATAATTTTAGCTCTTAAATATAAGTCCTTTTTTGTGTATGATGTGAGATAGGGGGAAAATGGTGCCCGATTTTACAGATCAGAAACTCAGGTACTGGATGGTTTTGTGGCATGCTTATGGTTCCATAGCTAGTCAACAAAGTAGTCAGAAGTTGAATCAGACCCTCAGGCTCCACAAGCCAGCTCCCTTGCTTGCTGTCAATTTAGAGTCAGAACTCTTGAGTCTAGTCGCTGGTCAGCTACAAGTGCTCTTCTGTCTGAGACCTGGTTGCCTCCTCTGTAAAACTATGGCATTGAATTGGATGCTCTTAAACACCCCTCCAGCTTTAATTTACTGTTATTCCAAGATGGTATAATTCCCATGGACTTCTTAGAGTTGGTTTCTGTCACAGGAGTATATATGAACCAGGACACTATGTGGTGACTGGAAAGTGTCCTCAAGGCCTCCCCCAAACCCCTAGGGAGTAGGCTGGCACAGTGGAGCTGTGGGAAGCTTTGTTGATTGTCTTCATTATCTAGAAATAAAAAGCAGGGATAGCAGAACCCTCTAGAGTCCCCCATCTTCCTCCCTAGGAAAGAACACAAACAGCCTCATTAGTCACCTGCTTAGGCACTGCATCCATATACGTGGCTGCTTTTTTGTAAAAGAAGTCCCCAAAGCCCCCTTGCTTTTCTCTGAGCTGCAGATGATGGACTTAGAATGATAGCCCAGAGCCATGCTTGAACCTCTCTGGGGACCCGGGCATCTGTTGTCCTGGGTGGTTCCCGTGGCTACCAGCCAAACATTACCAGAGGGAACAGGTCTTCCATATTAGGGGAGAAATGACTCTCCTGTAAATCCCATCCTGCCCTCCTGTCTCACCACCATGTTCATTATTGCAAAGAATACACACCCTTATGTTTGACTTCCTGTGGTCAAGAACGTCCTGTTGGAATTTTGGCACATGATGTACTGCATAAAGTAGGGAGGCCTGCTTAATGTAGGAGTGACTGAATCGGGCTTGGAGTCTGGGATCCGGACCCTAAGGGGCTCTCTGCTCTTGTCTTGCTGAGGTCAGAACTCAATGTTGAGATCAGAGTGAGGCAGAAAAGCAAGAAACTTATTGTCAGATAAGAACATCAGGAAAGTCCTCTGAACAGAGAGGGATCCTGTATGAGCAGCTGATGAAGGACTGAGAAGCAGTTTATGTGATCACAGAAAGCAGGCCAGGACTCAGCAATCTCTGTGTTGTGTCCCTGATGATTGGTCGAGGCCTGCTGGCACTCCTTTGGTCCATTTTCCCAGAACAAGCTTTTGTCTGTTGCTTTGGGTTTTCTGAGCATCCAGTATTTACCAGGTTAGAGTACCCTGACCCTGGCTAGTTGTCTGCCCAGCCTCTCTGCTTCATTCATAACTTCTGTTGGGCTTCAGCCACTCTGGTTAAACTGAAATTTTGGGGAATACACGGGGATTACAATTGATGTCAAATATATGTAAATAAAAAATAAATAACCTGAAATTTCTAGGGAAATGGCATGTATCCGTTGAAAAGAGATTTGTTTATTTTCTTTCATCATTGTTCATGTTTGTGCAATATTTGATTTTTCTCCTCCGGGGTAGTCCGTGTAGTTCTCCACTACCATATCACCCATGATCTATCACCACAGTCCCTTGTGCTCTTCGCTCCCCTGTTTTGACTCTTTTCTTCCCCCTCCCTAGTTGTGAAGAGATTTTATCCAATGCAGCAAATCAAGTTTTTGGACCAGGCCACAAAACTGAAGGTATGAAGGGGACCCATTTTCAAAGCTTGATCCTCTTGTTCCCACAGTTAGTCACTCGTCAGTTTTCATGTGAACACATCCAAGGCTGGGGACCACCTCTGTGAATTCCTACAGCAAACTAAAAGAGAACTAAGGAAAAAAACATTTCCTGCCTCTTGACTATTTTCTCCAAACTGGTGTGAGTCATGCTTTCCATTTACAAGCATTTATTAAACATTGTTCAAGATCCACTGCTGAACTTGATGAAGGGGACAGCTGGTGTGATACACTTCTCCATCGTCATGGCTCAGAGAATTATGGTCTCAGCATTGTTTTTTTTTTTTTTTTTAAAGATTTATTTATTTATGCATACAAGCACCGGGGCACAGACCAGAGGTGTCGGGGGCCGAGAGGATTCACCACAGAGAGCGGGGAGCAGAACAGGCAGATAACAGAAGTACACTGCTGAGAGGAGCAGCGGGCACAGCAGGAGAGGTCTGCAGCACCATGTGGGTCCCCCTCCCTGGCCGGCAGCAGGGATCGAACTCGCGCTGCAGTGGCTGCGGTTTGCTTCATAGTGCGCTGCTTAACCCACTGCGCCACCAGGGGAGGCCCTCAGCATTGTTTTAATTAGGTAAAAATGTTTCATTTATGAGAATTTACCTCCAAACACATGAGCATTCAAATATAGTGATCTATACGTTTACTCTAAATTTCCTCTGGTATGTACCGGGGTAAAAACAGGTAATAATTCAGGGATGTTGTAGGCATCCCAGAGTACTGTGTATGCATCTTACCTGTGGAGTAAGGTGGCACTGCTTCCACAGGGAATGGACTTGAATGGATTTGGTGAATGGGTTTGGGGACCTGTGGATCCCTTGTCTCTGTGTAACCACTGCTGGTTGAGGTATTTCTGGAGGTTTTGATGTCCTATAATTCTGGGCTAGATTCCAGAGACCTCTTTGATCCTCTCATCCTCTTGATGGGGTTCTATTCTGGTTCTCTTTACTCTGGAAGCTCTGTTCTTTCCAGGATTGGATCTTGCTCAGGATCAAATGCTGGCTACACCTTATTCTGAATCTATAGAGTCCTGCTGCCCAGGTCTGGGTTACAGCTAGGACACAGCACCTTCCACTTATGAACAGTAGGAACCATCAACAGGGAGAGCAAGAACAATCCTTTTGAAGTTCCTATTTTTCTTAAAGTCCAAGGTTCTGGTTTTTTTTAAAGATTTATTTATGCATACAAGAACTGGGGTACAGGCCAGAAGTGTGAGGGGTGAGACAGTTCACGAGACAGAGTGGGGAACATAACAGGCAGACTGACTGAAACACACTGCTGAGGGGAGCAGTGAGCAAGACAGGAGGTCTGCTGTGACATGTGGGTCACCTCCTCGGCTGGGGATCGAACTTGTGCTATAGTGATGCTTCCAACTGGGGATAGCAGAACTACAGGACTCATTTCTTTTCCTGGCATTGATATGATTTAGTTTTTTTTTTTTTAAGATTTATTTCATTTATTTATGCATACGAGAGCTGGGGTATAGGCCAGAGGTTGTGGGGTGAGAAGATTCACTAGAGTGGGGAGAACAGGCAGATGGACAGAAATACACTGCTGTGGGGAGAAACGAGGCGAGACAGAAGAGGTCTGTGCCGTGTGGGTCAGCTCCGAGGCTGGGGATCTAACTTGAGCGACAGTGGCTGTGGATAGCTTCATGGTGCTGTGACTTATACCCTTGTGCCACCAGGGAGGGCCCAGTAAGTTGTTTTTAAGAGACTCAGCCGTGACTTATCATTAACTACAAAGATCTGATCAGTCTTACTCTAAATTTTGTGACCTCATGAATAGAATGGAACTGGATAGGATCAAGAGGCAAAAGGGAAGGAATTAAAAGACTATGTGAGAAATAAACTAGATCTTTTTTCCACAATGAAAGCAAGCAGGTAGAAAAAAATTGTGCGCTGTTGGGGTTGGGAAGGATTCCCCTGGTTCTATCCTGAGATTCTGAGGGACATTCAAGAAAACCCTTAATATAGTTGGATCCAGCTATTCCTCCCCAAGTGACCTGTAGGGGACAATGGCAACCATCTTTTCCCGTTCCCTCCATCTGTAAAAGCACTTGGGTCCACTTTAAAACACTTTTCAAATGAGAACATTTTGGTATGCTAAATATTTTCTTTACCTGAAAAGTTGTGTCAACTCTTTATCATCTTGGGTACATGGATGTTTGTTATCCCCACTTATGTCTGTTTGTTGTAGTAGGCAGAGAAATAGAGGACAGTACTTCTTTTTTTTAACATGTATTTATTAATGCATACACAAACTGGGGTAAAGGAGAGATGTGGGGTGTGAGAGGAGTCCCCAGATTGGGGAGCAGAACAGGTGGATCAACTGAAATACACTGTTGAGGGAAGTAGTGGGTGAGACAGGAGGGGTCTGCTGTGCCATATGGGTCACCTCCCTGGCTGGGGATCAAACTACAGATAGCTTCATAGTGCTACAACTTAACCTACTGTGCCACCAGTGAGGCCCCAAGGGGGGGCAGTACTCTTAATAGGCTCTGACCATTATGCACTTCTCTCCAGTACCCTGGGCTCTGGTCTTGTAGCAGCCGAGTCTCATAAAATGGGGGTGGGAGGGGCATAGTGTGCAGTCAGCTTTCTAATGATTCCCACCATTAACCTGTGTGAAAGTACACAGGGCCTAAAGTGGAATCTTGATCAAAAAAGAGTCTTTTAAGCTATGAATTTTCATTGTCTAGCCTTATAACCAGATACCCTGTAACCGAGTTCTATGGATTGAATAGGATAACGAAAACTATAAATACTTGAGCACTCCTAACTTGGTTCAGTGCTGGAACCAGTAGCTTTTTATAGTAAGAGTACTAGACAGCCCTCTCTAAACTGAGAGGGAGTGATTTCCCATGGGGCAGAACAATACATTACCTTCAGCGCAAGAATAAACAGTAATACACACCACATACACAAAGCTATTTTTACATAAGAAAACACAAGGGTAAGTCAGAAACAACTGGAAGTGATTATCATAGAGGCTGGGAAGAGGGCAGGAAAGGAGGAATGGAATCTAGCTGGGTCTAGTTTAGATTTTTGGAACTTCTTAGTTTTCTTATTTAAACAGCAGGATGGGGAAAACCTTGTATTATTTAAAAACAGAAACAACACCCCCCCCGCCCCCACCCTAGCTATATACTAAAGGATAACCAGTCAAGCAAACATTTAAGGAACTTCTGAAGATAGTACTTTGTGTCTATACTATCACTGTACTCCGGAATCTTGTGCTCAGCAGGCCTGCTCACTAAGGAACTTAACATCACTCAACAGGCTGCACCGAGGACCGATCATCACTCAGGTAGCACTCCCACCCAAGGTGGCATGACCTCAGTCTAATTAGGAGCAATCTGTCAAAACCAGAAAAGCGACATTTTAAAAACCTGGTTTGTACTGTCTGTCACCCTCAACAAAGAGAATGGCTGAGAAAACTGTTCAGAATTGATTATCTTTTGAAGGACAGTACTGGTTGGTAAAATCTGAATTCTCTGAATTAGAAAGTAATATTAAATTTCCTGAGTGTGCTCACTGTATTGTCATTATGTGAAAAGAACGCCCTACCTGGGAGATACTCTGTGTACTTGCATGTGCAGAGAGAAAAAAACAAATAAGGGAAAATGTAAACTCTGGGTGCTTCTAGGCAAAAGGCTGTATTACACTTCACTGTATTAAACTTTTCCGAATGACAGAAACCTTCCTTTTTAAAAAGAAGAAATTGGTTGCATTTATGGTTTTATAATAAAACTTATTTTGTAGCAAGACGATAAATGTAAATGCTTGATGGGTGCAGACTGTAAGCATTAGACTTCAAATTACCTAGGAGGAAAAAATTTATTTAATGAAATAGACAGAAGCATGGCTTGCAACCACATTCATTAAAAAAATATCATCCAGCAGTTCCCTTGCTTAAAGGTTGAAGATTTTCTCCAATGTATTGTTTTTCCTTTTCATCAAATTCCCTTCAGTGTGGATGCCCAGCTGTGGAGATGCCCACTGGCCCAAACAGTCTAATTCTACCACAAAACACAACACACCTCAGTGAGTGACAAAGCAGCATGATGTCAGCCAAGACTATTTTTTCCATTTAGAATGTTCTGGAGTGGGCAGAGCTGGAAAAACAAGACACCAGAACACCCAGGCAGCTTCAGAACAATCCAGGTTTCCCATGAGAGTTTGTACTTCACCTTTTCTTCACAAACTTTTTTCTGGAAGCATTGGGATTTAACCGTCTCCTCCCAGCTCCCAAGGTCTTATCTCGGACTTGCAGTGTAGCTGACCGGCTAGAGATATCATTCTCCACAAAGGGAGAAATGCCAGCTATGTAGTCAGGTGCAAAAACATCAGTTTTCTGTCTGGCTTTTTGGGAGAGCCGTAGCTGAGGGAATCGTTGGTCTTCAGTCAGATGAGGGTTGATGGCATATTTGCCCCCTTTGGGAGTAGGAAGTGAATACTGCAAATAAGACCAGAGAGGCCATTAGAATGGCGATCCATATCCACACACTTCCAGAACCTGCTAACATAAACCTTACTTGGCAACTCTAGATGTAGGTAGGTGCCATGGCATCTATCACTCATTGCCTACTACAAGATAACTGCATGGTATGATTGTCCCAGCAGATTCTCACCTCAACTCACGGATGAAAAACACAAGAGTATTTTGACTATACACTTAAGCAACAAAAAGAATCACCAGCATTCCAGGAACCAGGTACCCTTTCCACAGTGGCATGGGTTAGCAACAACTAGGTATTTGCTAGGGTTGAGCCAATATATTACTATGAAATAAGGATACTGTGAACTTAAGTGGGCTAGATATACTCTGGTGTTGGGCTGAAATTGCTATGAACTAATCTTTAAAATGATTAAGGTAGGGGCCTCCCTGGTGGCGCAGCGAGTTAAGCAATGCACTATGAAGCAAACCGCAGCCACTACAGCACAAGTTCGATCCCTGCTGCCGGCCAGGGAGGGGACCCACATGGCAAGGCAGACCTCTCCTGCTGTGCCCGCTGCTCCCCTCAGCAGTGTACTTCAGTTGATCTGCCTGTTCTGCTCCCCACTCTTGTCTGGTGAATCCTCTCACTTCCCGTGATTCTGGCCTGTACCCTAGCTCTTGTATGCATAAATAAATAAATCTTTAAAAAAAAAAAAGATTAAGGTAAAATACTTGTGTGTATCTAGACACGTGTACATTTCTCATCTTTGTCCACTGAGGGCCAGGAATCTATGATTCCGCAGGAGAATGAGTAAACCCAGAGCCCAGACCTTTACTTCTAAAACTCATTCTCCATAAAGAGCTCTAAGAGAAATAGTTGACTCCATGAAGAATCAACTTAGTAGATTCTTAGCAGTAGAAGAGTTGGGGCATTTCCTATACCAGAAATTATGAAACCAGGACATGTCGAAGTGAGAAGCCAGCTTGAAGGGTCCCATGAACAGTCTGGGGATCAAAATAATGACAGTAATGGACAGCAGCCTACAGACTAAAATAAAAATCCAAGAGACAACAATCATGTAAATAAATGGGATAAAGGGGAAATTTCTCTTTATATTAAAATGTCAAGTAATAATTATAGACAGAATCAGAAAATCACCATTTGGTGACCAGGACTATAAAAACAGATCTGGGCAACTTTAACCAGTGAGGTGAATGTTTGATGAGAAACAATATTCACACAGTATCATAGTACCTTTCCACAAATTACTCTTTCTGCAAATGACAACTTTAAAGGAAACTTGTGGTAATGTTTGAATAATGGTCAGATTATACTTTGTAGCAAAGTTAACTTCTTGATATGAAGTATTATATTGTGGCCACTAAAAAACCTTATTAACCGAGTGAGCAAACTTAGTAACTGGGCAAATTTCATATCTCCCCTCTGGCAGAAAGCACTGAGGCTGTTGCTGCCAAAATGCATAGCTTGAACTCAACCACAAGGAAAGAGGAGGCAAACCTAAACCGAGGGGCATTTTACAACATGACCAGCTCGTATTCTTCAAAGATTAAGGTCATGAAGACAAAAGATGTGAGAAACTACTAGGGTTTAAAAGAGAATAAACCGAAAGCGGAGGGTAAAAGGGAAAGAGAGACAGGCCGATCAAATGCCATGTTAGCCTAGATCAGTTCCTGGACCAAAAATCCTCCTCTTTTGCTTTAAAGGAAGTTTCATAACACATAGATTAGGGAGTAGTATTGTAGCAATGTTAACTTCTTGATTTTGAGAATTATACTGTAGTTTCATAAGACAAGGTCTTTCTTTCAGGAAATAAACACTAAAGTATTTCAGGGCAAAGGAGCATCATGTGTACAACTCACTCTCAAAGGGTTTAGAAAAAAATACACAGAAAACTAGCATGCAAATGTGGTTAGATTAACTAGGAAACTGAAGTAAAGGGTAAACAGAAATTATCTGTCCTACCTGCAACTTTTCCATATATCTACAATCTGTTCATTTTGACTATGTCACTAACCTTTTTTTTTTTTTTTAGATTTATTTATTTATGCATTCAAGCACTGGGGTACAGGCCAGAGGTGCGGGGAGGTGAGAGAATCCACCAGACAGAGCAGGGAGCAGAACAGGCATATGGACTGAAACACACTGCTGAGGGGAGCAGAGGGCACAGCAGGAGAGGTCTGCTGCGCCATGTGGGTCCCTTCCCTGGCCGGCTGCAGGGACTGAACTCGTGCTGCAGTGGCTGCGGTTTGCTTCATAGTGCGTTGCTTAACCCACTGCGCCACCAGGGAGGGCCCTGTCACTAACTTCTTGATCTGCTCATTTTGACTATGTCACTAACTTCTTGATCGCCAACATGGGGTCCCCCTGTTAGGGTTGGGAACTGCACCACTCACCCGCAGGCCTCGAGGATTCAGCACCTTGGGGTTGCGGGAGAAGTGCATGTGCAGGGCACCATCCTCACTGACGGTCACAGACACTTTCTTCAGGGTCTTGTTTCCACAATGTGAACAGAACACCCGGCTCATATCAGATGTTGTCCTGTAGACACAGGAGGAGATGCTCTGTACTGGAACCACCAGCAGTAAAGTTCATCCCCAGAGTACGGGGAGCCACAAACCTCAGGGAAGAAATGACCAGAAAGGAGGAATGTGGCTGAGAGTCAATGATCTTATCATCACTGTACTTCCTCCAGGGGCAGATCATTGTAGCTCTAAAAACCCTGTCCCCAACTGTCAGCCTGGGCATTAAAGCCAGAGGGTTGCTCTGGAGATGCTAAGAGTTTATTAGTGAATTAGAAAGGAAGCACTATAAAAGCTTCTATGGTTGAACAGGGTGGGTGAAGGTAGACTCTGAGCCCCAATAGTGGACACTGGACAGGAACAGCTATTCCTGCTGAGGCCCATGCCTCAGCATGTGGTAGCCATGGTGTTCATCTTTTAGGAATTCTCCATCAATTCCCAGTAGCTAGAAGAGCTGTGTGAAACTACAGGAAAAGCCACGTCTTCTACATGCATGTCTGAGTGAACTAAACCTCTCAGTATGTGCTCAGAACACAGTACCTAGTACCACAAACAGCCGTCCTCCATACTCATCTTTAAGAATAGAGAATTCTAGCCGTCATTCCATCCAAACATTGCAGTACCTATTGCTGAATGATGAGGACTCTGCTCTCGAACCCACACCCTCAATCTACCTACTAAGATCAGCACTAAATAAACCCCACCCTGGATGCGTCAGATCACAGGCGACATATGTACATGGGGTTTCAGTACCCTGGTAGGGCAGAAGCCTACTCATGGAGGAACTACAACATGGTTGCAGTCTTCATGGACAATGGTGCAAGGTTCTCCACTGAGAAGCTGTAGAAGGAATAGGAGGCAAGAACATTCAACAGAGGAGCGATGGGTCAAGAATCTCAGCTACGTACTTGAAACAGCCGTGGCAGCGCAAGACGTAGCTCCGGGCCTCACGAATCAGCATACCATTCACTGCCAGGACGTGCAGCCCCATCTGAAGCAGGACATTCTGCAACCAGCGAGTTACAGTAGAACCAGAGTCACAACAAAGCCAAAGTGCCTTTCAACACGTGTACAATCAGAGCCAAAGGAACTCTACAAATCTCTAGTTCAGCTCATTAAGAGCTTCTGCTATGGAAAAGCAAGTTGAGGACGACACCTCTAGAGATACGAAATGGGATCAGGACTCAGATTTCTCTCTCATTTTAAGTGCTAGAATCTGTGCTCATCATTTCACCAAGGTTCCTCAAGAGCAACTGCTCATTTCTGGGCTGGAAACCTTCTATACTTTCTCCAAGAACTTAGTGGAGCCTGGAACATTATACACGCTCAAAGAAAAGCATCATGAATAGCAGACAAAAAATTTAAGAGACTATATAAATTTTTTCAGTATATGATTCTCTAGCCTCCAAGCAAAACTAAAAATTACTTAAGCACATAGAGAGAGGGCCTATCACAGGAAAAGCAGCATCACACAGTTGCTGTGTATATCCCTCATAAGCTCCTAGAGACACCTCATCCCTTCCCCGATCTCAGGTCTGAAGCTCAGGGCTAGTGTATGCACAGCATTTACCTGCATGGCAAAGTCTGTGGTTACACAGCCTACCCGCACGTCCCTGGGGACGGCACACTGCTCCCACTCCTGCTGGATCTGCTTGATGTTGCGGGGGGTTATCCACCCACCCCCATCACCATCACTGTCTTCATCTTTCCTTTCTTCATATTCTTCCTCCTCCTCTTCACTTGGAACATCCTCATCTTTGTCAACCTGAAACATTAACAGATTTCAGAAACTTTGAAAAAGTGTGTTGCCACTAGAAGGAAATACTACGTTGGGGCCTTTACCAGCAACTCTTGCAGGTCACAATCAATATTAGGCAAAGGGTTTCTCCAGAACAGGAAGGAACTGAATTCTAGGTCTTCAGGTTTGCCTTCTGGGTGTCCATGTTCTACTGTTTCTCGTGGGGGTTTATTAGCCTGAGGTTGAAAGAAAAATTTATAATCTGAAAAGTGAAAAGGTTACAGATGAAATGCTCTATGACATAGTCAGACCAGACAGGGCCAAACTATGTATTAGTCTAGGTGAACTTGGGCTCACTGTAAACAATGTGCGGAGACATGACAGAAGCAGAAGACAGCACAAAGAGTGATGTTTGCCTAAGGAATTACCTTTGAGGGCAGATGGAAACCAGAAATGTGTAGAGGAGTTTCTGGATGCTGAATTGATGAACTCACTTTAACCTTTAAAAAGAAAAGATAAAATGACAGCTCAAAACAAGGAAATAAAATTTGCAACTTCAACATGGAAGATTAAAACCAAACATATCCCCCTGGTTATTTGAAAGAAAAGGTACTCTAATTTTATCTATTTTTAAAGATTTATTTTGCACAGAAGTACTGTGGTGTAGGCCAGAGGTTTGAGAGGTAAGAGGATTCACCGGAGACAGACTAGGGAAAAGAACAGAGAGGTTTACTGAAATACATCGCTAAGGGGGAACAGGAGGTGAGACAGGAATGTCTGCTGCACCTTCTGTGGGTTAGCTCCCTGGCTGGGTATCAAACTCAGGCTGTATGGGTGATAGCATTAAGACTGAACCCCTAGGCCACCAGGGAGGCCTGTATTTTTTTTTTTTAACTGGAGAATAGGAAAAAGATTATTTAGTGATACCAACACCAGTAAGTTACCAATAGGGACATCTATTCTCTGTCCTTATAATACACAAGCTGTATAGACATCATTCTCTGTAAACATCATTTTCTGTAAAAATTAAAATATCTTGGGTTATACTCTTAGAAGAGTAGAGTTGCTGAGTCAAAAAATATATTTTTATGCTTCTGATACAAAATATCTAACTCCACCCAAAAGATTACAGAAAAGGGTAATTTCAGAGGTCACAATTGCTGGATACAAAATGAAAAGCAAGCTACCAGTCATATTGTGCTAAGTTTATGAAAAACGATTCCATTTACCCAAAATTTCTTTCTATCAACATTCTGGTCAAATGTAGGGGTCTGTATTTTAGACATCACTTTTAGACTCCTTGGATTGGGAAACTTTAAACTTGTTCAAAAACAAGGGTCGGTAGTTCCAACTAGTAAAGGAATGTGAGTTCACTGGTTTTGATGATTTTTTTTTTTTTAAAGATTTATTTATGCATACAAGCACTGGGGTACAGGCCAGAGGTGTTGAAGGTGAGAGGATTCACCACAGAGAGCGGGGAGCAGAACAGGCAGATCAACAGAAGCACACCGCTGAGGGGAGCAGCGGGCACAGCAGGAGAGGTCTGCCGCACCATGTGGGTCCCCTCCCTGGCCGGAGGCAGGGATTGAACCTGTGCTGCAGTGGCTGCCGTCTGCTCCATAGTGCGTTGCTTAACCCACGGCGCCACCAGGGAGGCCCGGTTTTGGCAGAGATAAAGCAATTCATTGTCAACATATTTGAAAGGAATTATATTTTAGATTATTTGGCTTCTTACTCCTCTGCTCTGGAATAGTCAATAAGGCCCAGGCTGAAACCCATTATTAGTCTCTTCAAAGTAGTTAATGTAAGTCCTGCCCTTTGAAGGTAGCAGGTTCAAAATAAAAAAGGCAAGCACCTAATGGTTCCTTCTTGTTTTTGTAAAGAATTCTATTTAAACAATAGAATGTAGTTGATTTTTACTTTCTGCATCTTTCAAATTTAACCAACCCTTCCAAGAACCTACAGTTCAAAAGAGAAAGAGAAATTCTTGCTCACTGCAATGTATGAATCTTATTTGGGTTGTGATCCAAACAAATATATTATTTAAAAAAATATATAAAATAATTGGAAATGTGAATACTAACTGCATAGTTGATAATATTGGGCAGTTGCTATTAATTTTATGTCAGTTTAACAGTGGCCATATGGTTAGTTTTTTAAAAGAAGATACATCCAGGGGCTTCCCTGGCGGTGCAAGGGGTTGAATGCTGCACTGTGAGGCTTCCGCAGCCACTGCAGTGCAAGTTCAATCCCCAGCCAGGGAGATGACCCACATGGCGCAGCAGACCTCTCCTGTCCTTCCTGCTGCTCCCCTCAGCAGCAGATTTCAGTGGATCTGCCTGTTCTGTTCCCCACTCTATCTCTGGTGAATCCTCTCAACCCCAGCTCTTGCAAGCATAAATACTTAAAATCTTAAAAAATACTTAAAATCTTAAAAATCTTAAAAAATCAAGAAGTCTCTATCAGGGAAATAATGGTTTCTGAGTTCAGAATACTGTAGTTAACAGAAATGAAAACAGAGCATGAGTAACTGAGGTGGCAGAATGACTGGGACACTGAGTTCATCAGAATGACCCCTCTCCTTTTCTGTATTTGACAGTTCCCACAATAAGGTAAACAAAACAATAAAGCCACCAACAAGCTTTCTGACAGTCAGCATTGGTAGTATAATGGTGAGCATAGCTGCCTTTCAACAATCTTCCCAACTCACCTTTTCTGGTTCTCGTTTTAGGTGAGACACCCCAACAAATTCTGCTTCCAATTGGTAGGTGAGTGCCAAAACTTGAATATCTGTGGCAGAGAGGCTAGGATAGTCTCCAGTTTTCTTTGAAAACTCAGTCACTGTAAACAAGAGATTCCCAACTTCAGTTAAGAGGCAAAAAGGTCTATGGATAACATAAGGAAACAAAGAAAAGAACTTAGGATCAGTATCCCCAAGAAACTTCTTATCACTTTCATTCATTTCCTGATATTTTCTACTCATAGTTAAGTCATTTGTATTCTCATCCACCAGGTTTACTGTTAGACCTGTCAGGAGTGCAGATGAAGGAACAAAAAATTAACAAAAAGTTACTAAGTTAGCATAATATTTACAAATGAGGGACCTCCCTGGAGGCACACAGGGTTGAGGTGTAGCACTATGAAGCTATTCTCAGCCACTGCAGCATGAGTTCCAGTTCTGGTCAGGGAGCTGAACTACATGGTGCAGCACACCTCTCCTGCCTCATCCACTCCTCCTCTCAGCGGATGTTTCAGTCCATCTGCCTGTTCTGCCCCCCACTCTGTCTCTGGTGACTCCTCTCCCTCCTGCCCCCACTCCTCTGTATGCATAAATAAATAAATCTTGAAAAAATATTTACAAATGAGGGGATTTCCTTATCTAAATGTTGTTATTGCATTAGATAGGTCTCTTCTCTCCCAGCTCTGAAATTCTTTTGATTTTAATTATAATACTCCGTATTATTAGAATGGATGATCAGATTCCAAAATGGAAGAAAAAGGTAATTCGACCACTAACTGTTGTAGTCTATGACAGAACAAAAGTATTAGGTTGCTTTTAAACAAATACTGGACAGTTTTTGAGTATTTGAAAAACAAAACAAACAAATCTCATGCCCCAATTTAACATATAGTAAATGCCAGCTGTGACTACTGTTATTATCTTGAGAATCAAAACATAAACACCTACAATAGTTTTTTGACACCTTTCTTTTCTTTTTTTAAAAGATTTGTTTATTTATGCATACAAGAACTGGGGTACAGGTCAGAGGTACAGGGGGTGAGAGGATTCACCAGAGACAGTGGGGAGCAGAACAGGCAGACTGACTGAAATGCACTGCTGAGGGGAGCGGCAGGAGTGACAGGAGAGGTCTGCTGCACCATGTGGGTCAGCTCCTTGGCTGGGAATTGAACTCATGCTGCAGTGGCTGCAGACAGCTTTATAGTGCTATGCCCCAAACCCTTGCACCACCAAGGAGGCCCCTTAACACCTTTCTTTATGCTACACTGCCATATGGGTAAGTACATAGTTCTTATTTCCTAAAAAAGCTATATTAAAAGTGGCTAAAATTTATTGGGCATTTACTATACACCAAATGCTGTGAAGTACTAGTAATGTTTCTACAGAAAGATTAATCTGTCAAAGATCATACAGCTAGTAAATTGGTGGCAGAAACTATATATATCGCAAAGGAATAGTGTAAGTGACAGCATCTCCACTACCTGCCACTAAACCCTGAAACAGAGGAACTGTCGTAGGCATCATTGTCTTCCTTGACCCTTAACAAGAGAACAAGGCTGACTCCTAGGCCAAGTGATGACTTTATAGTTTTCTTTCAGGAATAATGTAAAGGCTAAAAACGATCCCTTTTTCTGATTTGAAGGTTGTCCTCCATATCCAAAGCAGTCTGAATACTGGAAAGAAATGGGCAAGAGTAAGAGATCTGGGTCCTCTATTTTTAATCCAAACAAATTAATGAATGTTTAAAGAGCGGTAGGCGCTATGCTGAATGACATACTCCTCGTTTTATGCTTCTAGCAACCAGTGAGATAGGAGCTATTGCTATTCGTATTTTTCAGAGCAGGCAACCGATACCTAGAGTCTGAGGGATCTGCCCAAGGGCACAGAGCTAGTATCTGGCAAGGCCCGGCTGTCTCCTGACCCAGGCAGCCTATCTCCCACCGTGATCTCCTAGAACGTGCAGTTTCTAAATTTGCTGATAAAACAACCAGATCCTAAGAGGTACTGGAGTGGATCCAGTCTGCACTCTGGGCCTCATCTTCGCGGTCGACACCAGGACCCAGACGCACTCACCCAGTCGCACGTACTCCGGGAAAGGCTCCTTGAAACGCAGCTCGTAGGGCAGCACTGCGAGCCGCCTGCGCGTGGCCTTGTCCCGAATCTCGGTGACCACATCCCGGACAGTGTAGATGTTCTTTCCGATGTCCTGCGTAAAGAGCGACTCAGCTCACACCCGACCGATTCCCCGTGCTCCTTAAGGGGCCTCCAGCTCAAACCCGGATCCCCTCTGTCTGAGTTCCCTGTACCTGCAGAGCCGCGTCCCGTAGGAAAGCTCCGGCATCAGCCACAACGTGGTCCACAGGCACCATCTTGGCTGAACAAGCCGGGCGTGCGCAAGCGCGTGCAGTTAGCGCTCCGCCCCTCTGTCCCAATCGCGGCCTCTGGGAGCTGGAATGAGTAGCTGCGATTTAGTGCCGCCTCCTGGCGGCGGCACCCGCCACGCTTGGCTGCGGACTACTCGTGCGCATGCGCCACGCCGCCGCCGCCGCAGCCAGCCGGGACCAGGGGTGTGGGCGGGGTTAAACTCTGAGGGTCGCCTGAGGAGATGCTTGAGCGTTCACCCTCATCCTTTCTTCACTTTTAAATGTAAGACCTGTGTGTGTGTGTGTGTGTGTGTGTGTATGTGCGCGCGCACGCTACAAATCACCCAAATTTAGTGATCACAAACAACCCTATGAAACGGATACTGTTGTACAGGCAAGAGCCAGGTAACCGGACAGCTAGAACCAGCTCACAGGACTCTTAAGTGACTTGCAACAAGACTAACACGCAGACAACGGATTCAGGACCACATTTTTTTCTTTTTTACCCATTGTACCCACAGCTGCTGACGTAACCGCACTTCATTTTGAGCAACTTGCCGTATTCAGCTTACTATCCTCACTTCACTACCCCAAGCAAGGTGCATACCTTGCTAGTAGATAATTCCTGAAGAAGTGGAACTGATGGGGTGACTTAAATTTCCTTTCAAATCCGAGATTCTGTACTGATGAGCTCTGATCTATTAGAGATTCATACTGGCAAAATTTATCTGAATCTTCACTTGAGTTTTCACTCATTAATCTACAGCGATATTGAGTCATTTTTAACCTTTGGTCAACTTTTCACTCCTATCTTACTTATCCTTCCATTACAATTTGTCCAGTTTACATCTCCAATTCTTTTTTTTTAACTTACCTTTAATCACTTTTTTTTTAAAGAATATGGGCTTGTTTTATACATCTTAGATTTGTGTGATATTTCTTTCTGACTGGATTCAGAGTATATATTCTTTGCAGGGATACTGCAAAATTAATGCTGTAACATTGATTGTGAGTCTACAATAATAGTTATTAATTACAAAGAAAAACTGTATCTTGACAGAATGGAGAAACTTGACAGATACATCCCCAATTCTTTCAGTGCCCTGGTGGTTTCCTTCAGCAGTTGCCCAATACCTTTTTTCTTCCCCAAACATGTCTCAACTTTTCTTAACTTTCAGTCTCTGATCTCCAGAGCCTGTGGTTCCTACCCTACCTACCTTGGCTGGAATAGCACATTTAAAGGCCATTTTTCAGTTTCAAGTTTTCTCCTATCAATGTTTTGGGTTTTTAAAAGTCTTAACCTCAGTGTCTCTGCAGAATTTCACATTGCTGGTCATATTCTCTTTCTGGACAGTCTCCTTGTCACTCTGGTCTTTACCCCTGCCTCTTAATGGCTTCATGCCCTCTGATAGCATGCTCTTCTCCTGCCTTGCAAAAGCGGTACCCCCCACAGAACTGTCTCAGTCAGTTGTGACTCACTTCTCTACTTCTATCTTCATGGCCTCAGTGATCACATTGTAGGAACAGTCCCCAAATCTCTATTCTTAAATTTTACTTCTCAATCTATCTTCTGGACACATCCATCTGAACTTTCAGTGTTTTCAGTCAGAAGGAAAGTTAAAAGTGAAGTGATTATCTCTTCCACCCCCACTTAAAATTTCTTCACTTGTTAGAGTTCCTATTTTTACTAAAGTTGTCACCAAAGAAGGCATTCAAGGTAAGAGTCTGAGTCATCTTCATTTTCAACTTCATGCTTAATGGTGATGCTCTTGCTAAATCTTACTGATATCACTCTGAAATGTTAGGGTCACTGGCTCCCCTCTACATTCATTCCCTCTATTCTAATCAGTACTTAATCTCATGCCTAGAAAATAATGATCTATTTAACACTAGTTTTCCTGTGTATGGTTTCTCCTCCAATTGATTGCGCCTGTTGATTAAAAGGGAGGGAGCATTTAGGAACTGAATTCCATCATCAGAGAGGTTTAATGATGTTCCTTGGTGGTGATAATTTTGTAAACCCTAGGATGAAAGAGAAAGATGTAGTTTATTGGTTCTCAAACTGCAGTATGCATCAGTGTCACCTAGAGAACTTACAAATAAGAATTGCTGGGCTTGATCCTCAGTTTTTGATTCACTGGGTAGGGCAGGACCTGACAATTTGCATTTGTAGTAGGTTCCATGTGCTGCTGCTGCTGATTTGAGGGCCATACTTTGAGACTGTCGATTTACAGGCCTAGTCAGAAAAAGAAAATTTAAGCTAGGAGCCATTTATTTTGTAGTGAGCACCAAGAATATATATTAATATGAAACTTTTCTTGACACTAGCTTTTGCCACTTTTTATGTTTTTTTCTATTTCCTGGTAACATTAGGGAATAGACTGTTTTACAGAAAAAAGGATAATAATGGGACGAGTCTACTACAGCCTTAGAAAGACTCTCATTTATTCAACAAATATGTTTATACCACCGTGGTTTGGGTGATAAAGTAGCTGTGAATAATGTGATAGATGTATATTTTTTAAGATTTATTTATGCATACAAGAACTGGGGGACAGGCCAGAGACATGGGAGGGGGCGGTGAGAGAATTCACAAGAGACAGGCTCGGGAGCATTACAGGTGAATAGACTGAAATACACTGCTGACGGAAGCAGTGGGCAAGGCAGGAGAGATCTGCTGTGCCATGTGGGTCACTTCCCTGGCCGGATATCATGCTACAGTGGCTGGTGATAGCTTCATAATGCTACAACTTAACTCCTTCTGCCTTTAGGGAGGCCCAGTGTGTATTTTGTATAGTATCTGGGGCCATAATTTGTGGTTTGGTAGCCATATCTTAAAGGATGAGGGAGGGGAATGATACCAAGTTGTGAAAATCCAAAGGGTGTTCAGAAAATTGAGGGTAGAGGCTGTGAGTAGCACAGAGTGTCTGTGGATAGGGTCTCTTAAAGGTGAAGGGAATCCTGAAACTCTTCCATGTTTTGAAGCTTTGGCATTTTTCAATAGTGAAGAAATCTCAAAAGGATAAAATGGGTGGAGGGCAAAAGTTTCATAACTTCCAGTTATAAAACAATTAAGTTATGGGATACAATGTACATATAGTGGCTAAAGTTAGTAACTACAGTTAATAATACTGTGTTGCATATCTGAAAGTTGCTGTGAATGGATCTTAAAAATTCTCATCACACAGAAAAGTTTTGTAACTATGATATGACTGATGTTAACTAGATTTATTGTGGTGCTCATTTGCGATCTATACAATTTTTGAATCACTATGAAGCTAATACACTGTTATATGTCAATTTTACCTCAATTAAAAAAGCTTAAAATAAGAACAATAGGGCCTCCCTGGTGGCGCAGTGGGTTAAGCAACACACTATGAAGCAAAGCGCAGCCACTGCAGCATGAGTTCGATCCCTGCCTCCGGCCAGGAGGGGGACCCACATGGTGCAGCAGACCTCTCCTGCTGTGCCCGCTGCTCCCCTCAG
>JAGFMF010011458.1:445786-461804 GCA_019455555.1 Galemys pyrenaicus | reverse complement strand
CTCCCCGCTCTCTGTGGTGAATCCTCTCACCCCCCACACTTCTGACCTGTACCCCTGTGCTTGTATGCATAAATAAATAAATCTTTAAAAAAAAAATAAGAACAATAAAAAAGTGAAAAAAATCTCAAGACATCATTAGGAAAATCATCATCATTTAAAACAGTTTACATGAGCAAGTTAACATTTTAAATATATGTAGAAGGACTCAAGGTTTAACCGATTTGGAGATGTCAGTTTTTCCAATATGAGGCCCTTTCTGAAAGAGAAAGTTCTTGTTTTTGTATTCCAGTGAGGAGCAGACTCCACTTGCAGGACTGTAATATGGAGAAGCCATGAAACCATGTGCTCACCATTGGGTGAGGACAGAGAACAACTTGATGCAGAAGAAACCCCATATGAAATCAGTAAGTATCCCTAGCATTTCCCTGAGGTTTCTTGGGTGTGTCTTAGACTTTCCAGTATTTGCCTTTGTCCTTGTTTTGTTTTGTGTCTGAAAATTCTCCTTGCAAATTACTGCTTGCTTGGTCTCCAAGAAGTAGCTTCCTCGTACCCTTTTCTGTAAAGTGGTCTTTTATTATGCCAATCAAACCTTTCCCCAAGGACAGATTTTAATTCTTCTTCCTATAACATTTAGATATTTCAGTTCTGTCATTCAGTGTGCAGTTATTATTTCCATTTGTGCATTGTCATTAGAATCAGGGAGTGTGTTTTTTTTCTAGAGTTTTCTTTTAAAGTGAACACTTCAAGTTTTTAACTTTTTAAAGTAAAATTTATTTATTTATGCCTATAAGAACTGGAGTACAGGCCAGAAGTGCAGGGGGTGAGAGGATTCACCAGAGTGGGGAACACAACAGATGAATCTATTGAGATACACTGCTAAAGGAAGCAGCAGGCCAGACAGAAGAGGTCTGCTGTGCCATGTGGATGATCTCCCTGGCGGGGGATCGAACTCATGCTGCATAGCGCTGAGACTTAACTTCCCTTGTGCCACCAGGGATTTTTTAACTTTTGGGGGCACTTTTATGATGACATATTTTCAACTTTTTATGTGTCCTTGAAAATTTGAAGAAAAGCTCTCTTCAAGACCTACTATAAGACCTCTATAAGACCTACTGCAATGAGTTCAGTGTTCAATAAATGTTGATAAATTTTATTTATATAAGAAAATATTTAAAGCGCCCTCCTGTGAGCCAAGTTGCCCTTTAGGAACTGGGATATAGTTCCTGTCTTCATAGTATGCTTATGTAATGAGAAGCATGTTTTAAATAATACATATCTAAATTATAAAATATATCTTATATAACATGTGTAACATGTTACATATGTATAACATTGTAAAATTTGGATATACATCTGAAATCTTTGCACATGTACATATATAAAAACATGCACATAATCAATAGTGATAAGCCTAGAGGAACTGCAAAGGAAAAATAAAGCAAGAAGCTTAGCAGGATAAGGAAGAGTTGAAATGCAGTTTTCAATAAGGTGACCAGAAAAGGTTTCACTGAGACAGTTGAGCAAGCATCTGAAAGAGATGAGGGGATGAACTGATTATTTGTGGGAAAGAACTTTCCAGGCCAAGGGAGAAGCAAGTCTAAGGGGCCTGAGGCTATAGTGACAAAAAGCACAGTATTATGGGGAAGAGTAGCTAGAGATGAGATGAGGGAACTGAGGGGCATGTCAGGCGGCATCACATATAAGGCCCTATCGAAGAAAGTATGTTTTAAGTTTTATTCCTCTGAAGCACAGTGCTAGCAGCTTTGCTTAACTGCTTCTCCCTTTGGTGAACTTAGTCAAAGGTCACCAAATTGAAGGGACCCTTTTGGTGAACTTAGTCAAAGGCCTCCAAATTGAAGGGCCTTCCCTAAGTCCTCTAGAAGAGATTAATGAAACTCTTGTTAGTGGAGCTAGAAAAGTTTTATGGATGGAATTAATGTAGGATTTAAGGTATTAAGAGAGGGCTGTATCTCCTTGAAACACTGTCTCCTGGATTTGGAGTGGGAATAGGATAAGTATAGAATGGCAATAGGAAAAGTCTTGCTCCTTAACTAATTTAACTTATGCATCTAATAGGATCCATCAAAACTCAGGGACCCCAGAATAACAGAATAATTTGTGCACAGCTCTTAAGATGTATTAGGCAATTGATGTTAATTTTATTTTATTTTTTTTAAAAGATTTATTTATTTATACATACAAACACTGGGGTACAGGCCAGAGGTGTGGGGGGTGAGAGGATTCACCACAGAGAGTGGGGAGCAGAACAGGCAGAATGACTGAAGTACACTGCTGAGGGGAGCAGTGGGAGAGGCAGGAGAGGTCTGCCGCGCCATGTGGGTCCCCACCCTGGCCGGCAGCAGGGATCGAACTTGTGCTGCAGTGGCTGCGGTTTGCTTCATAATGCATTGCTTAATCCACTGTGCCACCAGGGAGGCCCTGATGTTAATTTTAATCAATGGTGTTTAAAGATGAAATACTGAGTCTTGATTCAACTTGTTAAAGATGAAGGTCCAGGCAATCCGTAAGGAATATTAATTTAAAATGGATTTTTCTAATTCATAAAGCTTTAATTTACATTGTAGATTAGGTGGTTAATTTGGTGTGGTGGGACATCGTAGGGACCCAAGTGAGGGTTTTGAACCTTTCTACTTTTGCTTAATGTCACAAGAACAGATGCTCCACAAAGACCACAATTTTTATTTCTAGAGCCTAGAACACTGCCTGGAACAAAATGGGTGCAGAATCAATAGATTTAGCAAGCAAAAATACAAGATGTCCCAGTAAATTTAATTTTTAGATAAAAGACTACTAGTATGTGCCATGCAGTATTTGGTACATATATATTACAGGGCTATTTATCTGAAATTCAAATTTATTTGGGAGTCCTGAATTTTATCTGAACTTAACCCTACTAAGACGCTCAATATGTATTCCTTTAAATGACTGACCTTCTCTTACCTGCAAAATGGGGCTAAACTATAGACCCGCCTCCCGTGTTGCTGGGAGGAGTAAATGAAGAGCCTGGAGCTCAATGAGCCCTTTATTTGCTTGTTCAAGGACTATCCAGGGAGAGGAAAACAATTCCATTTTTAAACAAAAAAGGAAGGAAGGCCTCCGCCTGGCCAAAGGCCTGGGTTGCCCACACCTGCGGCCCAGCCAGCCTCTTCCGGGTCAGGTGACCGCGCGCGATCACGTGACCCGGCCCGAGTGCGGGCGGTGGAAGGCGGAAGTGGGAGAGGAGTTGGGAGCCGCTTCTGTGGCCGCCGCAGGTAGCAAGCGCGGGCTCCAAGGCGCGCCGGGCGCGCCGGGGGTAGCGGGGAGGCCTGGGGGTGGCGAGCGGCTCGGGGTGGGCCGGGGGCGGTGCGGCCGGGGCGCCGGGGGGCGGCGGCTTCCTGTGGGAGGGGCCTGGCGCAGCGGTTCCGGCCTCCGAGGAGGGGTGTCCCGGCTCTCGCCCGAGCGGGGTGGGCGCGTCGCGGGCTGGTCGCAGGGGCTTCCTGGAGGTGGTCCTGGTGCGGCGGTTCGCGAATTCTTCCGGACCGGGCAAGAAGCTTAGGTGGCAGGGCTGGAAATCAGTGACCCCAGTTGAGGGACCGGGACAGGAGGAAGGGGCGACTTGGGACTCAACTGGAAAGGGACGCTTGTGAATGTTCGTATGACTAGGAGGAAAAAGAGGGAGAACTCTGGAAGAAGATGCCTACTGCATCCCAACCGAGAGCGTCGTCTTTTCTCTTTGGAAATGATTGTTACCCGAGACTTCGATTTCAGTCCCTTTCAGTTTTTAAACTTCAGGAAGGATCACAGAGTCTTAATCATCTTGCTTTCGTCACACCCCCTTAGTCCTGCTTGGGTAGGGTTTCTCCTTGGGAACCTAGCCCTTCAGCTCATCTTTCTTTGAGATTTTCCTAGAACAGAATAACTTTGACGTTTCCAAAGAGTGTGGGCTCTTTGCTCTTGCCATAAATGACTTTTGCCCAAACTCTTGACCATGACCTAACCCAGGACTTGAGCATTACCTCAGTAACATAGCAGATGCTGAAGTCTTGGACAGTGTCAACCTAGACTGTTTTGTGACTTTTCTTTTTCCTCCAGTTTAAATTATTCACCTTCCTTTACCATGTGATTACTTATCTTGACAAACTGTAACTAGGTAGGGTGATTAAGAAGTCTCTGTTGTGTTCCTATGAACTATGACGCAGATCATAATTTTGAGATTAAAGCTTTTCATCATCTTTTCCTTTGTTTACTAACATTTGGGGAAATGAAATGTATTTTATGGATGTGGTGTAACTGGAGTCAATATTCAAATTGGTCATTCTCAGGAGCCAGAGTTGTTTTGGGTTACAAGGAGGGGGAAAAGTACTTTGTTAAGTGTATTATGAGTTAAGGTTTTCGGAGTATTTGAAAAACATTTTAAAATGAATTTTTGTAACAGTCCTGTGAGCTAGCTTGGGAAGTTGTCTTACTTCACAATGAATAAAAGGTCCTAATTTGCTACTCTTTCAACTGGTCTAGTCCAGAGAGACTGCAAATCCCTCAAGGGCATGGTTTATCTTATTTGGCTTGTTTAGCTACTAACTGGGTGCCTGGCATATTGTGGGCACTTGGCAAATGTTTGGTGAATAAACAAATTTCTAAACGTCACAGAAGGTTTGAACCTAAGACATACCTTCTTTTGGTCAGGTAGACTTGCCGTTTTCTGTGTAATTGGTCCATATGAAGAGGGTAGGTGTGGACAGAGGCTTGGGTTGACCTCTCAGTCTCTTGCTTAATTTCCACTTTCCTCATTACACAGAGCTTATACCAGTGTTTCATGTTGTCCTCAGGATACTGTAAAGGTCCATATTATTCCCAGCTTACACATAGGAAACTGAGGCTTAGTGAAATCCTCCCTTTAAATTCCAGAACAATGAATGGCTGATCAGGGACTCATGTTCAAACCTTTTATCCTTAAGCCTATTCTTTTGCATTTATAGAGACAATGTGAAGTTCTAGTTTAAAATATTTTTCCAGATACAAAATCGCAGTCAAAATTGTGAATATAGACTGTAGCTGCAACTGGGACCACCCTGTTCTATACCATAGCCGCTACTTTCTGGGAGAACAGTCTTTCATCAATGGATATTTATAAGCGCCTGGTCTATGCCACACATTATTCTTCAGTCGCACTTTCCACTGGTAGTCACTAACCACATGGTACTGTTGAGCTCTGGACGTAGGTTATGAGTGTAAGATGCACACTGGAGTTTGAAGACTTACTATGAATAAAAGGTAACATACCTCACTGGTATTTTTCCTACTATAGTAATAATGTAACATATGCTCTGTGATCACTTTTTAAGTTATTGGGTTAAGTACAATGTACATTGAAGTTAACATCACCTGTTTCTTTTTACTTTCAAAAATGTTTCCTAGGAAATTAAAAATTATGTTGCACAGGCTGCTTTAAATAAATACTGGAATGTAATAGACAAGAAAGGCAAAAATCTCTGTGAATCTCAAATTTTAATGGGGAAAGGCAGGCTAGGCGAAGTAACCAAGTAAAATGCTTTTTTAAAAAAATAATTGAAATATTTATTTTTGCTCATAGAAGAAATGGGGTGTAGGCCAGAGGTGCATGGGGAGGGGTTGGTGAGAGGATTCACCAGAGATAGAGTGGGGAGCAGAACAGGCAGAAGGCAGAATTACTGAAATACACTGCTAGAGGGGCAGTGGGTGAGACAGGAGAGATGTGCTATGCTTCCTGGGGTTGGCTTCTGGGGTTGGCTTCCTGGCCAAGGATACAATGCAGGTCGTAGTGGTGATAGCGCTGAGACCTTAACCCTAGGCCACCAGGAAGTCTCTAAAATGCTTATTATATTGTATTAAGGGAGAGACATGCAAAACAGTGTTTGTGGGATTGCAATTTTGAATAAGTTCCTTAGAAAAGCCTTCCTGAAAGGTATGAGTGAAGATCAGAAAGAAGTGAAGGAAGGAACTGTGTGGGTGAATGAGAACAGAGTGGTTCAGCCAGAGAGAATGGCAAATCCAAGAAATGGCAAATCCTCTAGAAAAGGAGCATCCATGGCAGATTTGCAGACCAGCCAGGAGATCAGTGTGGCTGGAGGGTGATGAGATAGGGGGAGCAGGGAGGATGAAATCAGAGAGGTGTAAAGGGCAGATGGGTGGGACCTGGACTGTTGCATCCTTAGATTTTGGTCTTTACACAGAATGAATTGAGGGCAGTTTGAACAGTGGCATGGACATTGTCCATCCATTCCTTTAACAGGCTCACTGTGTTTTGTTTGTTTTTAAAAAAGATTTATTTATGCGTAGAAGAACTGGGGTACAGGTCAGAGGTGCGGGAGGTGAGAGGATTCACCAGAGACAGATTGGGGAGCAGAATAGGCAGTGGGTAAGGCAGGAGAGGTCTGCTGCACCATGTGGGTCTCCTCCTTGGCCAGGGATCGAACTCGTGCTGTGGTGGCTGCAGAGTGCCTCAGTGCTGCACCTTAACCCCTTGTGCCACCAGGGAGGCCCTCATTGTGGTTTCTGCATGCAGAAAGTAAAGGGGAGCAAGGCTGGAAGCAGGGAGAAAAGTTCAGAGGCTCTTGCTGTAATCCCAGTGAGGGATGATGGATCATGTGATGGTGATGGAGGTGGCAAGGAGCTGTCAGAACCCGAGTGTATATTGCAGTACAGTGAATAGTGGGTGAGTTGAGTTGGATGTGGGAGGTAAGAGGAAGAAAGGAACTGTATTCCTTGGCATGAACACCTGAAAGGATGGAACTGTCAACTGAGTGGGGACAGGGTTGGGCACAGCTTTGTTCATGTTGATTGTAAAAAGCCAGTAGTAGTTCAAGTGAAAGTGTGGTGGGCAGTTAGGTAGGGAAGTCTGGTGACAAGCCCGTGCTGAAGATGTTTGTGTGGTATCTAGCTCGGGGAAAGGATTGAGACATAAGGAACTGGGCGAGTCAGTTATGGAATTTGTGTGGATTGGTATCCAAGAGTGGTGCTAGCACTTACATTTCAAAATAAAATCTTAGATTATACTGTTACACTCATAGGTATTTTAAGTGCAGCAGAGTATTTGCAGTACATCTTGGGAGACTTATTTTTCTCTCCTTTTCACTTTTTATTGAAAGATCCTTTAGAAAACCACAAGCTAATGGTTTTCTTTTTACTTGAGGAAGCTACTCTTCCAAGTGTGTATCTTTGACTTGAAATCAATTTGAGTGTCCATTTCTGGAAAAGTCTGAACTTCAGGTTTGACTTCAGCCAATATAGAGACCTACAGGTAGGCAAGGGAAAGAGACAGCCAGGAGGGATGGGGAATGAACTTTTTGAGTTTCAAATACTGGTTTGTATTGAATAGGTGTTATTTGGAAGGTGTCCTGCCTATTTATAGATTTAAAACAGAACCATACTGGGGTGAAGTGACTGGCATGGGGGCATGTCTGTCAATAGGATAAGGAAGAACTGGGATTTGAATCTTGGTCTTCTGTATCTAGATCTTATGCTTATGTCTGTAAGATCTGCTGTATTAGATATTGGAGCATAAACACCCATTGGAATCAAATCAGTGATGCTTTTTTTTTTTAAAAAAAGATTTTTATTTATTTATACATACAAGAACTGGGGTACAGACCAGAGGCGCAGGGGATGAGAGGATTCACCAGAGACAGAGTGGGGAACAGAACAGACAGAGCTACTGAAACACACTGCTGAGGGGAGCAGTGGGCAAGACAGGAGAAGTCTGCTGCGCCATGGGTCCCCTCCCTGGCCAGCGGCAGGGGTCAAACTCGGTGCTACAGTGGCTGTGCTGTGCTTAACCCACTGTGCCACCAGGGAGGCCCCAGTGAATGCTTTTGAAGGACTTTGGGCGATTGTGGATGCTCTAAGTTCTGAGAGGTGGGAACAAAAGGGAAGAACCAACTGAATCTTTTTTAGAAGCTTATAGTTCCCTGCCCTTCTTGTAGTTCCCCCTTCCCCCATCCACTTGTAAACAATGACTTAAGTTAACTGTTAATAACTACTTATAGGAAAATACTAAACATCAAGACTTGGCAGTCCTGACCTCAGGCAGGTCTTCCTCTGTGTCACCCATGCCATTTGCTTCCTGTTTTGTCTTGAGATCTGCTTTCCCATCTCTTATTATTACCCTGTAATTCCACTTCCAATGCTTTGACCTCCCAGCCCCTCCCTGTGTCTCTTTTTTTGTGCTTGGTCTTTCTACGGATGTCATTTGGCAAAGTTTCATTCTGTTTGATTGTTTCTCAGTATGGGCTTTCGGAGAATGGAAGGTAACTCAATGCAGAGGAAAGAGGCTAAGAAAGAAGCATTAGTGTTGGAAGGAACTGGAAAAACACAGGAGTGTCATGCTACGGAGGAATTCTTTGAACAGTTCCTTCTCTTCTACAGCTTTCAGGCAGGGGGTGCAAGGTGGATCTGTAGTTATAATTAAGAAGCTCTGCCTGTTTCTGCAGCTGGCTAATTAAAAATAAAATCTTGGTGCTGGTGAGTGCTTTTTGCTCCTTCTGCCCTGGCTCATCTGCTATATGGATCCTTTTATCTCAAGAACAGTGTTCAGTGCTTTCTTAACTCAAAGCTGGGTCAAGAATTTCAGGAATCTCTGAGCCTAGAATTCTAGCAAGAAGAACTAGTTCAACTTGTAGTTAACAGTAGAAGAGCACTTACTGTGTGCTGACTACTCATTCACTCCCTTCAATAATCTAGTAAGGTAAGTACTATTAATAGTATAGGTCCATTTCACAGCTAAGACAGATTTAGAAAGGGTCAGTAACTGGACCCATATCTCATAGGGTGATTTGTCTCCAAAAGATGGACTCTTCTGAAAAGTACTTGCTGAAATTGGTTAACAAGAAGCATCAGGTGCTTCAGATAGTGCATGAGTGATTTGCTGTCTCCTGTAAAGCTCTTGGAAATTTCAATGGGAGCCTTTCAGAGCAAGATACCCAAACTCCTGGTGAGGCATGGGCCTCATGGCATTCACCTTTGAATTGCCAGGGCCTGGTACCAAGTGGGGGCTTTGAGCATCACTGAGAGACTGACCCTGGCTTAGGATTAGACAGGGTGGGTCAGAGGGGCCTGGAAAGGATTGCAGAAGGCTGACTGACTTCTTGCTGAAGGTGCTCTTGACCACTACAGTCCTGTGACTTTAAGGGTCAGCCTGTATTAGCAGCTCAGATGTTGAATTGTCCATTGACTGATGAATGTATAACCAGTACGTATCCTACCCATACAGTGGAATGTTTTTCAGTCTGCAAGAGGAATGAAGTCCTGATCCATACCATAACATGGGTGGACCTCGAAAATATGCTAAGTGAAAGAAGCCAGACACGATTGTAGGACTATGCTAAACACTTTGTTAAGTGTCTAAGCCAGACCACAGAATATGATTGCATTTATTTAAAATGTCAAAATTGGCAAATCCATACAGACAGAAAGCAGATTAGTGGTTGGCTGGGGCAGTTGGGGCAAAGAGGAAGGAGCAATGCCTGCTAATGGGTATGGACTTCATTTTGGGGTGATGACAAAGTTCTGGAAGTAGATCGTGGTGATGGTTACAGAACTCTGAATATATTAAAACCTGAACCATGTGCTTTAAAATGATGAATCTATGCTATGTGAATTCTGTCTTAATAAACATGAAAATGAAAAATGACCCATTCTGTTTGAATGCACCCTGTTCTATGGAGATCAAATCCAGATTTTAGTGCAGGCAACGGCCCCACTATCATTCCTCTGCTGGCTTGACTGCTAGGGCGCTGCATGGTATTGCGCTTCCTCCATTGTGCCTGGTTGAATACGTAATGAAATGTTCACACTGTCTCTGTGATAAGGCATTTCATGTATTTTAACCAAAAAGGGATGATGATGGGTGTTGCTGTATTTCTGGATATCTCTGCAATCTGTAGGTGGACCCTTCAGGTGGTTTTTTTTGACTAATGAGAAGGACCCAGTAATTATTACCCTAATTAATATTTTCTTTTTTTAACAGCCAGTGGGTTATGGCAAGGAAAGCTGACTTTCCCGCCCCCCCCTTATTTAAAAGTAAAGGTGAGCAGACACTGTTTGTTTCCTTCAGGGTGAACTCAGAAGCTGGTTTTCAGGTTGTACCCTGGTCTGTCTCAGAGCTAGAGAGCAGCTCCCCTTTTGGTTGTGAACCCCACAGTGATAACCCAGGCAGGGCCAGGGTCGAGCCCAGCATTGCAGTAAGGAAATTGGAGGGGCAGAGTACCTAGCAGTGGAGGAAAGAAACAACAAAAAGGAGGAGGAGGAAGAGGATGGTAAAACTTTGGTTGGACCAGAGGCAGGCTGTCTGCTACTCTTGTGATGTAGCTCTCTTGCTCCATCATGTCACTACAATAGATTCGTCTTAAATTCTCAAAAGCTAGTCGGATGCTGTAGTTGCTTCAATACACTGTTTTGAAGTAGAGCATGAAAAATACTCTATTTTGGTAATGGAGTATGTTTTATAAGTGGAATCACAAACATTTTCAGCAAGATGATGCCCTCCCCGCTCTTTCCCACCCATGACTGCAGGGTTATTAAAGGACATGTCTTATGACCAGGGTCCAGATGGACTTGGCACTTGGGCATCCCAAGGAGGAAGAAGTGTTGCTGATGTACAGAGCATTTCCAGCTTCAGCCTGATGTCATGAACTCCACCTCCAATAAGTCTTGGTTTCAATTGTATTTGTTTTCTTTCCCTAATCTGTGTAATAAATTACCAGAGGCTTGATGACTTAAAACAACGGAAATTTTTACTTCACAAGTCTGGAGGTCAGAAATTCAATTCAACAGGGCCATGATCCCTCTAGACTCTAGCAGAGAATTCTCTGCCTCTTCTGCTCCCCCCTCAAACCTGACTTGTGTACCTCAGTCTTTTTTTTTTAAAGATTTATTTATTTATGCACACAAGCACTGGGGTACAGGCCAGAGGTGTGGGTGGGGGTGAGAGGATTCACCACAGAGAGCGGGGAGCAGAACAGGCAGATCAACAGAAGCACACTGCTGAGGGCAGCAGCGGGCGAGGCAGGAGAGGTTTGCTACGCCATGTGGGTCCCCTCCCTGGCCAGCGGCAGGGATCGAACTCGTGCTGCAGTGGCTGCGGTTTGCTTCATAGTGCATTGCTTAACCCGCTGCGCCACCAGGGAGGCCCCTGTACCTCAGTCTTATCTGACCCTCTCCCTTGCGTCTGTGTCTTATACCCTTTGTTTCTTTTAGGGTCATAGGTCCTACCAAAAATCCAGGTGATCTCACATGCAGATCTTTAATTACATCTTCAAAGACCCGATTTCAAAATGTGGTCACATTCACAGGCCCCAGGCATATTTTTCTTTAGTGGGGAGGGTGGGCACCATTCAACCCTCTACACTAATACAGTGGAGATGGGACGCTCTTGAACCACAAAGTCACCCTGTAACCAGATGAAGCCTTTTCCTTTTTTCAACAGTATTACTGTGGTTTTTTTCGTTCATTGCTCTGGGCACTCACTTGGGTTCTTTCTGTCCAGAAATACACATGCATCCTTCAGCTTTAGAGAATGCTTTTTGTAATATTTCTTTGATGATTTCCTACTCTTTTTATTTCTGGACTTACTGTAAATCAAACATTGGACATTTGAAAGGTATTCACTGTTTTAAAAAAGTCTTTTATTTATCATCTTATTTTACTTTTGGTTTACTTTTTAGTGTATGTTTTCCCTTTATTTATCAGCTTTGTTTCTGCAATCACAGCTTTTCTTTCCAAGAACATTTCCTTATTCTCCAATTCTTTCTCTCTTTCTCCCTTCCTCTTTTTCTACCTTCTTGTTCTCCTGCCTTCCCTTCCTTCTTTCTAATTCTTTCTTTTAATCTTTTATAAATTACAGCCTGTTCTTGTTTCATGGATGCACTACTTCCTCCTATCTCTGAATTGTTTTGGATGTTTTTAGTTTCTGTTTCATGTAACTATGAGTTTTATTTTATTTTTTTTTGACATTGAGATATAATTCACACATCTTAATCTCTGCCACTTTATTTTTCTTTAAGGATTTATTTATTTATGCATGCAAGAACTGGGGTACAGACCAGAGGTATGGGAGGGGGTGAGAGGATTCACCAGAGACAGAGTGGGGAGCAGAACAGGCAGACTGACTGAAATACACTGCTGAGGCAGGAGAAGTCTGCTGCACCATGGGGGTCACTTCCCTGGCCAGGGATCAAACTTGTGCTCCAGTGGCTCGAATGCTTCATAATGCGGTGCTTAATCTGTTGTGCCACCAGGGAGGCCCCAATCTATGCCACTTTAGAGTCTGCAAGTCATTGGTTTTTAGTATATTCATAAAGTAATGCAACCATCACCACTCTCTAATTCCAAAACATTTCACCACCCCAAAGAAACTTGTGCCACTAAGAGTCACTCCAGCCCTCCAGCCCTCCAGCCCTCTTAGCCAATGGCAAACTCTAATCTACTTTGTGTTCTGGAGACTTGCCCAATCCAGGTATTTCATATAAATGAAATCATACAATAATTAGGTATCTTTGTCTGGCTTCTTTCACATAGCAAATGTGTTCAAGGTTCATTCATGTTATAGCATGAAACAGCACTTCATTCCTTTTAGTGGCCAAATAATATTCTGTTGTATGGATAAGACTATATTTTATATATCCACTTATCATTTGAGGAACATTTAGATTATTTCTGCTTTTTGGCTACTATGATTAACCCTGCTATGAAATTTGCATACAAGTTTTGTGAAGATACATGTTTTCAGGATTTTTTTTTAATCTGCCCAGAAATGAAATTGCTGGGCATTATGCCAATTCATAGAATTGGCAGAGGAGCTGCCTAACTGTTTTTCAAAGCTGCTCACCACTTTTCATTTACTATCAGCAGTGTATGAGGATTCCAATTTCTCCAAATTCTCCTCAACACACTTTTTTGTTTGTTTTGTTTTTGAGAATGGTGAAGTGGTTTCTGTGATTTTAATTTACATTTCCCTAGTGACTGTTGATGTTTAGCATTTTTCATGTGCTTGCGTATATTTTTTTCAGAAATGTCTAATTAGGTCCTTTGCCCATTTTTTGAAAGTTGAGTTATTGGTCTTTTTACTGGTGCCCTTTGAAAAAATTTTAAGTCTTAATCAAGTCAAATGTATCTAGTTTCTTTTTGGTGGTTTTTGCTTTTTATATCTTACCTTAGAAACCATTTCCTAATCTAAAATTAGGAAGATCTGCACCTGTGGCTGCTTGTGAGTGTTTTATCATTTTTTGCTTTTATATTTAGGTCTTTGGACCCATTTTGATGTCATTTTTGTTTAAGAGGTGAAGAAGCAGTCCAACCTCATTTATTTGCACACATCCAGCTGTCCCAGCACCCTTGGTTGAAAAGACTATTCTTTTTCTCCCCTAGAATTGTCTGAAATCCTGTCTAGAATCACTTGACCTCAGATCCATGGGTTTGTATCTAGATTTGCAGCCGTCTTTCATTGGTCTACATGTCTGTCCATACGTCAGCACTACTTGGTCCTGATCACTGAAGCTTTGTAGTAAATTTTGAGATTGAAAAGTATGAATCCTCCAACTTCATTTTTCTTTTAAAACATTATTTTGGCTTCCTTGCATTTCCTTAACCATTTTAGGATCGGCTTGTCAATGGAGTCTTTTTTTCCTCTTTGTTTTGCTATCTGGCTTTTATGTCTGAGGCTTATTTCAGATAGTTATTTCCATTTAAGTGTGAAGTACCAACTGGCTCATCTGTGAACTAGGACCCAAATAGGGGGAGGTGAGAGTGTATATGTGTGCGTATGTGGGGGTGGGGGGCTAGTGACCACTCACGTACACTTTCACATACTTCCTTGGGTCGTTGTGGTACTTTGTCCCTACAGCCTCCGTTATGTCTGTGGTCCTCAAGTCTGGTTTAGCCTATCCAGGCACTAAAATTCAGTTCTCCTGCTTGGGAGTAGGTAGTAGTGGTGACGGTCTAGCTGTTTGGGTGGGGAGGGGAGTCTGGGGCTCTGTTTTCTATACAGCCTTGTCCTAGTCCTTGTACTTTTAGCCAACGTACTTGCTTTCAGAAGTACGTATTGCCACCAACTGCTGACTTCCTGAGATTCTGCAGTGCAACTCAACTTGTTGTCTTCCTCCACTGCAGGCAGTTAGAGTTGTTTCAAGCCACTTGCCACTTTCCAAAATTTCACTATATCTCTGTTGTTTCCTTTTCTGTTCTTTTTTAGTGGGTTTATATAAGGGAACAGAGAAAAATATATGTGTTTTATCTGTCATATTCATTGGGAGACCCTGGAAGACTCTAAGGGAAAAGTTGTTATCAAGGAAGTTTTCCTTGTATCCATTGTTGCCACACCCCCACCACTATGTTCTGTTCTAGAGTTCCTTTCTTTATATATATATATATATTTTACATCCTTGTTCATTTCTGTACAATGTTTGCTTTCTCCTCTCAGATGTAGTGTCCATAGAATTCCTACCACCAATTCACCCATGCACCATCACCATAGTCCCTTGTGCTCTTCCTGCTCTTGTTTTGACCCCTCTTCCTCTCCCACCAATGCAGCATGTCTCTGATTTATAGTAGCCTGTTAATTTTGTTTTTTTTTAATTGTTACTGTTTTTCCTATGGATCCTTTATTTGGTTCCCCTACATTCCTCCTATAAGCGAAACCATCTGATATTTTTCTTTTTCCTTCTGACTTACTTCACTGAGCATAATCCCTTCTAGCTTCATCCATGTTTCTGCAGATGGCATTAGTTTTTCTTTTTTTGATTGCTGAATAGTATTCCATTGTGTATGTAGACCACATTTTGATTCATTCATCTGTTTTTGGGCATTTGGCAAATTTTACCTATTATAAATAGTATTACAATAGACATAGGGGTACAGGTATCCTTTTGTTTAATGCTTATATGTCCTTTGGATTGATCCCTAGGAGTGCAATGTTCCTAGAGTTCCTTTAGGAAGATGGATGTTTTATATCATCACTCAGTGCACATTTACCTATTGATGTATATTTATTGGAACAAACTTTATTAAATAATACTTTTCTTTATGTACGATGTACCCTAATACTTTATTGTATTTGATTTAAAAAAGTGCTTGTCAAGGTTTACTTTGAGGATAAGTTCTGAGAACAATATATTTATTACTTTTTTAAAAATAAATTTGCAGCTTTAGGACTTAGTTTGGGTTTTCCCCAACCCCTACTAATAAATACATGACTGCTTCAGTAATGAATTTTTTTGTACCTCTAAACCCTATGATGATATTTTAAGTGTTGTTGTTCCTTCTCCTCCTGCTTGCCCCAGGCTTATACTATTTGTTTGGAGTAGTTTGATTGCAAACATTTCCCATCAGCTATTAGCAGAGAAACTTGGGCTCTTGTACATTGTTGCTGAGAAGGTGCAGAGTAAATTCTAGATCTCAGATTTCAGAGCTTCCTATAAGGGCTTTGAATCTCTTGCCCTTAGAAGCCACGTCTAACACAGGGCCCAGAAGCAGTTGCTAATAGGTTGAAAGAACTTTGGGGTGAGGGTCTGACTTTCCTCCTATAATAATGTTTTGTTTTTTTTTCTTTCTTTATTCATGTTAGGAAAGGTTTTACAATTCAAGATAGCTGCTATGTAATGTCAGGGTGGCATCTAGCTAATTGAATTTGGAAAGGTAAAGACAGATAAAACCTCTCATGATAGCATGAATTATTATTAATAAACAATGGACTGTAATGCTTAAAGAGACATGAGAAAGAACTCAGGGGGGTGGTGTCTACTCAATTTCTCATTCTCTCCCTGTTGACTTTGGCCCTGCTGAGCCTTCTTTAGAACTTATCAAATTAACTTTGCTTATGGTTCAGGAGGTTTGGTCTTTTCCCCATTTAACAGGCAATATGGAGGCTTCAAGTTTCATTATCTCAAATATTCTTCTTGGGCCTCCCCGGTGGCGCAGTGGGTTAAGCAACACACTATGAAGCAAACCGCAGCCACTGCAGCACGAGTTCGATCCCTGCTGCCGGCCAGGG
>JAGFMF010011458.1:379932-413545 GCA_019455555.1 Galemys pyrenaicus | reverse complement strand
CTCCCTGGCCGGCAGCAGGGATCGAACTCGTGCTGCAGTGGCTGCGGTTTGCTTCATAGTGTGTTGCTTAACCCACTGCGCCACCAGGGAGGCCCCGCAACTCTGTATTTCTTTGTCAGATTATCTACCTATTTATATTTCTCACACAGATTTGTGAGGTTCCTAAAAGTAGAGACTATGTGTATTTTCATTATAACCCAATTTTTTTAAAAAAGATTTGTTTATACATACAAGAACTGGGGTACAGGCCAGAGGTGTGTGTGTGTGTGGGGGGGTGAGAGTGGGGAGCAGAACAGGAAGAGCCACTGAAATACACTGCTGAGGGGAGCAGCGGGCAAGGCAAGAGAGGTCTGCTGGGCCATGTGGGTTCCCTCCCTGGCCAGGTATCGAACTTGTGCTGCAGTGGCTGCGGAAGCCCCACAGTGTGGCGCTCAACCCCTTGAGCCACCAGGGAGGCCCTATAACCCAATTTCTTAGCACAGTATCTGGCAGTTAGTACCCAGATAATAATGCTTCTTAATGAAGAACTAGAAAGTAAGAAAAGAAAAACGTTTATAAATTGGCTTTGTAAATTGAAGCTCTTCTCTAGAGGTATTAATGCAATCTGCAGTAGACCAAAACTTTCATTTTGGGATGGTTAAGGCTAAATTCCTAGCAGCAACACAAAGGAAAGGTTCAAGGCCAAGTAGACTCTTCTTTATGTTCTATGTTCTCAGAAGACCCTGACAAGCTGTGAGTGATGGGGGTTAAGGGGAAGTGAGATGAAGCAGAGTGAACATTGTCTTCCTCCCCAGGAAGCTTTCACAACTTGATGCTAATTGGGTCAGAAAGCTTTTTCTTTCTAGGGTCAGGCTAGGCTTGGAAGCCAGAGACACTGTAACAGTAAATTGTGGAAGCCTTTGGCTTCCTTTACTGCAAAGGGAACATGAACGCACATTCTCCTTAAAGCTGGGTAGGCTCCATTTGGGGAATGGAAAGACTGTTTACTCCCTTGCCTTTCTCCCTCCACTTCTATTCCTTTCTGCAGCAGTATTTCATAGCGTTGTGTAGAAGAAATACTGAAATGTCCTGCTTGTGTTCATTTTCTTTTGATGGGACTAGAGGTCAGAGGAAAGCAGGAAAGAGGAAGGTTTATTTGTTCCCTGAGCTGCTATTTTCAGGTCATATCTCCATTGGCTTCTGAGACTCTTGACACAGAGGGCTTGGTGTCCCTTAGAATCCCACTTTAGTATCTGGTTTTATTTTCCCCAGCTTTCTAGTTAAACCCTTAGATTTATATTCTTTTTTAAAAAAAGATTGTTTATGCATACAAGACCTGGGATGCAGGTCAGAGGTGTGGGGTGGTGGTGAGAGGATTCACCAGAGACAGAGTGGGAAGCAGAACAGGCAGATTGACTGAGGTACACTGCTTGAGGGGAGCAGTAGGCGAGGCAGGAGAGGCCTGGGATTGAATTTGTGTTGCGGTGGCTGCGGATAGCTTCAGAGTGCTATCCCTTAACCCCTTGTGCCACCAGGGAGGCCCACCCTTAGGTTTGTATTCTGTGTTATGAAGAAAAAGGGAAAAATGATTCTTTTAAAAGATGAAGGCATACACATCAGAAATTTGGTGGTGAGGCAGAAGGGATTTGATCAGTGATAACTGATTGTGAAGTAGAAAGGTCTTTTAGGCCCTCCCTGGAGGCATAGGGGTTAAGTCTCAGCTTTATCACACCATCACTGCTGTGGCCTTAGTTCAGCCCCTGGCCAGGGAGGTGAACCACAGCAGACTTCTCCTGTCTCACCCACTGCTCCCCTCAGCAGTGTATTTCAGTTGATCCACCTGTTCTACTCCCCACTCTGACTCTGGTGAATCCTCTCACTCCCTGCACCTCTGGCCTGTACCCTTGTTCTTCTAGGCATAAATGAATAAATTAACCTTTAGAAAAAAATAAAAAAGGCTTTCATACCACCTGAGCTACTTCCAGGCTGGAGCTGCAGACAGGAGCATAGCTTGAGAGTCATGCTTAGCCTGTTTTCTTCTTTTGTTGGAACAAGGAGGGCAACTTACATGCCCTGTTTATCACTACTTATTAGTACCATACGCAGAAAACATAGTAAGGAGCCCAAGTCAAAAAGGGTGAAAGAAACTCTTAGAAAAATATGACTCATCCTTGTTCCACCTAGCAACTCTTTCCAGTAGGAAATGATTAACCTGAAGCCACTCAAAAATCTGAGACTGAAGAGAAAACAAGAGTGGGAGTTATCACCAAGGATGCTTGACTGGTATATTTTCTACCTACTTGTATTCCAGAATGTGTATGTGATATTGAATTCTTGTATGCATTTTAGTTATAGTCACTCTTTGTGCCTAAGGTTTGCTGGCTTGGGAAAAAAAAAATAAGAAAATGCCAAGCAGAAACATTAGTGGAAAGAACAGTTGAAGAACAGTTGACAAGCTCTGATGTCTGTCACTCAGCTGCACAGCCAGCTCCACATCCATTCTTGATTCACCTAACTGGATTATTTTTATATGCACCGTAACATAATTCACCTACAAATATTTCAGTATGTGTCTTTAAAAGATAACCCATAGTCATACTACCGGTTTCAGTTCTAAAACCTTGATGGTGATAATTTAATATCATTGAGAAATCTATTGGGGATTTTTGTTTCCCCAGTTGTCCTATAAGTTTTTTCCCCTACCATTGGTATGTTTGCATTAGGTTCCAAACAACCTGGGTAGTTCTCTTCTCTCCTTCTGTACTTTCTCTTTTTACTCCTTGTAGTTCATTGTTGGAGAGACTCAGTGGGTTGCTTGGAATTTTGCTGTTTGTGTCCCTGAAGTTGAACATGTCCCTCTGTCCCTCTCTGCTTCCTGTATACTCATAGATGGCTCTTGAGGCTGGGTTCTTTTTCCTTTTTTGATTGTTTCCATCAGAAACAATCTTTGCTTGTCCTTGCTATGACAGCTTTTAAAGGAATATCCTGGCAGGGTCTGTGAGATATTCCAAATTCTTTGCCCCAGATTCTCATATCCAGTCCTACTGCAGTCTCTTCCCCTCCATAAAGCATCATTACAAGGTATCAGCAACTGGTTAGTCCTTATAACAGAACTGAAAGGGGCAGTCCTATAACTGAAATATGGTTGCTGATGGCTACAGTAAACTTGAGTTCAGAACTCTGGCATTCTTGGTGGAACTGGAGTCTTTTGCCAACAGAATCTTTTCATTATATGTATGTGTTCCATTTGGTGGTGATGGATTCTGACTTCCTCCAGAAATGCTTTTGGCTGGCACTTTGTACTGTCTCTGTCTACGATTTGCCCAAAGCTTTTAATTCCAAGAGACTGGGATGAAATGGAATCAAGGTGGAGAGATGGTGAGCTTCCTCTGCTAAATCTGATTTTGTTTTGAAAATGGATTTACTGTATCAAATTTCTCATCAGTTACTGGATTTTTGAGCCGTGCCTCCAAAGACTCTTAGGAAGACCTGGAGGAGAAAGGCGCTTTGTGGTGTCCTCAGCGTCAGCATGGCGGTAGTGAAACCGGAGGGCCCCAGAGGCGAGGTGGCTAATGCTGCTATTTATAGCTGAGCTTCCAGTCTGTGCTTTCCAGCCACACTTACTCCTTTCAGCATCCTCCTTATGCTCAAGTCTGTCACTCAATTAGCTAATGGTTTCTTTAGTCCTATTATACATTGTAGGGCTCCCCTGGCTCAGGTGTTTGTTTTTTTTTTAAGAGAATAATGGGGCATTCTGTTCGCAGCAGTTTAATTTTTTAATAGCCTTACCAGTTTTTAGAAAACATTTCCCCAACTTTTTATGATGGAATTTCAAACATACAAAAGAATTGAAAGAGTAATACAGTGAACACCCAAGATCTAACATTTTTTAACATTTTACTGTGTCTGTTTTAGCTCTCTGGGTGAACCTGTGGAGAAGTGCATTATTTTTTCCTCAACCATTTTCAGAAAAACTGTAGGTATCATGACAATTTACTGCTAAAATCTTCAGCTTCTTCTCCTTTAAGCCATATGAAAATAAGTACAGCTATCAGCATAATCTGCTCTTACGTTTCCCACCAATAAGAACATCCTTACGTAAAACCATACATCACTGTAGAACCTATGAAAATCAACTAATTTCAGACATCATCTACTATCTAGCCTGGATGTAAATTTCTCCATTTGTCCTAATAATACTTTTTTCAAACTTAGGTTTAAAATCCATGTTTCTTTAAATCTGGAGGAGTCTCTTTCCTCTCCTTCCCTTGTATTTCATGACATAGTCTTTGGGAAGAGTCCAGAGAGTCACCACATAGATGTTCCATGTTGTGTGTTTGTCTGTTTGTTTCCTCGTGATAGCACTGATTTTATTTCTCTGTCCCCTTATTTCATGTAAACTAGGAAGGCGCCTAGTGGCTTGGTTGGATTCATATGAAATGCTCTTATCAAGGAAACTTGAACAGTGATGTTGTGAGTTTCCTCCTGCCTTCTATCAGGAAGCATATTGGTGTCAGCTTATTTTAATCTTAGCAACGCTCAGTTTGATCACTTACCTCGATGGTGGTAACCAGAGCTCTCTTTGACTATTTAGCAAATGGTACAGTATAGACCGATGGTCTTCTCTAATATTTAGCTCCTCCTGCTGGCTCTTTTTTTTTTTTTTAAAGATTTTATTTATTTATGCATACAATAGCTGGGGTACAGGTCAGAGTCCAGGGAGGTGAGAGAACCCACCAGAGACAGAGTGGGGAGCACAACAGGCAGACTGACTGAAACACACACTGCTGAGGAGAGTAGCGGGCACAGCAGGAGAGGTCTGCTACGCCATGTGGGTCCCCTCCCTGGCCGGCAGCAGGGATTGAACTCGTGCTACAGTGGCTGCGGTTTGCTTCATAGTGCGCTGCTTATCCTACTGTGCCACCAGGGAGGCCCCTGATGGCTCTTTTTGAAGGTCAAATGTATCTCAAATTGTTGTATGGTAACTTTGGGTCCTAACAGTATGGAATGACTTTGCTGGAAACAATACATGGGTAAACGAGACAGCAGAGCTAAATTGGAGCCTTGAGATGAGACTGGAGAGAAAAACCCAAGTTATGCCTCTGGCTTCTTTCTGAGGACCTTGGCAATGTGCCTGTCAGATGCAAGTTGACATGACCAGGGAGAGACCTTGACTTCCTCTGCCTTCAGTATTATCATTCCTGGAAGGAGGGAAAAAATTGTCCATTTGTAAAATGGTCATCTTCCTGGGAAGCAAGAAAGAATTCGAGGAACCCTTCATCCCAGCATGTTTCCAGCAGCTGTGTAGTGACTCTAGGTGACCAGACCTCTGTAGGAAGAATCATAGAAACAAGGCCACAAGACTGTCATGTCGGTTGTGTGGCTTACCTTGGAAGATTATGTGGCATTTGTTGCTGCAACCTAAAAATCTTGGCGGGTAAGAGAAGATTAGACCAAGTTAGGCCAAGAGAAATAAAGTCTCCAGTATAAAAACAGGAATATCAACAGGGAGAGAATAAAAATGACAGCTTCCTGAAAACTTACTGGGTAACTTCAGTTATTTAGAGGTGTCCTCTAAAATATGTCCTCTTACTGCTTCTGTTTTGTAGGTAGGGAGATCAATGCTCAGGTTAAGTAATTTGCTTCACGCTGCACAGCTACTAAGTAATAGAACTGAGATTTGAACTTAGTCTGCCTGGACTGGATAACCTCTGTACTGGACTTCCTGCTAGGGATGTATGCCCTGGATCTCAACATAACAGAGTAGGGAGATACTCAGTAACTTAAAAAAAAAACAACATAATAACTGTAGTTATTATTATTGGTAGTGAACATGATCTCATCATTTCAGTGGATCAGAATTGGGGAGCAGCTTAGCTGGACAGAGTGACCTCATGAAGGCTATTGTTAGCTGGGCTGCAATCAGTTGAAGACTGAACTGGGGCGTGATGGGGGGTTCCACTTCCAAGGTGGCTCCTTCACATGGTTGGCAAGTGGCTCTTTCCCCTTCTGCTAGACTTTTTGAAGGAACTAGTTTTCAGATTACATGTATCATCTTGTATAAATTTATAGAACTCACAAAACCCCTCAGTGAAACTGGCCGCTAATAGTAACAAACTCAAGAGACTAGAGAGATCCATTAGAGGGAAGACATAAGGGGAAGGTAGAGATGCTTAGGAAAACTTGAAAACCTCAAGGGGCATGCAACTGGTTTCTACTTTTTATTATCTATTTATTTTCTTTCATTCTTTACATATATTTGACATCAAGTTTAGTTCCCATGGAACTCCTACCACCATTTCACCAGTGCACCATCACCTCAGTCCCTTGTGCTCTTCCTGCCCTCATCCCAGTCCCTCTCCCTGCCCCACCCCTACCCCGGTGTCTCTGATTTATCATTTGTTGTTGTGTTGTGTTTTTTTTATTGTTCTTTTCCTTGATACCTTATTTGGTTCTCTTATATTTCTCCTAAAAGTGACACCACCCACTATTTTTCTTTTGACTTATTTCACTGAGCATAATCCCTTCTAGCTCCATCTATGTTATCATTAGTTTATCTTTTTTGATTGCTGAACAGTATTCCATTGTGTGTATAAACCACATCTTCTTGATCCAGTCATCTTAATTTTGGGCATATGGGTTGTTTCCAAGTCTTACCTATTATAATTAGTGCTGCAATAAACATAGGGGTAGAGGTATTCTTTTGAATCAGTGTTTTTGTGTCCTTTGGATAGATCTCTAGGAATGGAATTGCTGGGTCATATGGTAGCTCCTTTTTTAGTAGACTGAGTTACCTCCATACAGCTTTCCTTAGTGATTGGATTAGTTTGCACTCCCACCAGTAGTGTAGGAGAGTTCCTTTTTACCTTATCCTCTCCAACATTGTTGTTGCTTTTTTTTTTTTTTTAATAAGTTCCATTCTTACTGGTGTAAGGTGGTATCTCATTATAGTTTTAATTTGATTTCCCTGATTACAAGGGATGTTGAACATTTTTTCATGTGCCTATTGGTCATTTGCTCTTCCTCTTTGGAGAAGTGTCTTTTAAGTTCTTCTGCCCTTTTTTTTTAAAAAAAGATTTATTTATTTATGCATACAAGCACTGGGGTACAGGCCAGAGGTGTGGGGGGGTGGTGGGAGAATTCACCACAGAGAGCGGGGAGCAGAACAGGCAGATCAACAGAAGTACACTGCTGAGGGGAGCAGCGGGCACAGCAGGAGAGGTTTGCTGCACCAGGTGGGTCCCCTCCCTGGCTGGCAGCAGGGATTGAACTCATGGTGCAGTGGCTGCGGTTTGCTTCACAGTGCGTTGCTTAACCTACTGCGCCACCAGGGAGGCCCTCTTCTGCCCATTTTTTGACTGGATTGTTTACTTTGTTTTTCTTGAGTCTTGTGATTTCTTTGTATATCTTGGTCATCATTCCTTTATCAGTTGTGTGGATTTTTTCCCAATCTGTGGGATGTCTCTTTGTTTTGGTTGTTTCTTTTGCTGTATGGAAGCCCTTTAATTTGATGTAGTCCCAGCTGTTTATATTCTCTTTCATTTTCTTTGCTTTGGGAGATATGTCTTTAAAGATGTTACTGAGATGTATGTCAGGTTTCTACTTTTTCATAGTAGATCCTTGACTGGATGCAGATGTTTCTCACCTACGTTCTTAAGAATGTAGCTATAAATGTCTGTTTCTTAAAGAGACTTGGGGAAGACTTTTTTGGTGGTAGTGGTTGGGGTTCACGGAGGTTGTGTATAGGAAGTACTTGTAGAGATACTTATTTACACATGCCCTGCCTGTTTCTAGAGAACAATGAGCTAACTTACAGTAATATACCAACAATTAGAAGATTAAAAAAGTGGATGGTGGGTGGTGAGGGAGGTTAGAATATATGGTATTTTCCCTGGCCGGCTTTGTAAGGTATGGGAGGCACGGAGGGACTGTGTACCTTTTGGAAGTCCTCATATATAGGGGCTCCCTTTTGGTGACTGTTGAATGGCAATAACTAGACAGCAGTTAGTGTGTGAGTAACTCAGGGCTCAGGGTGGGGGTAGGAGCCCCAGTCAGGGTTTGGAGCTTTTGCTCCATGTCAGTCTGTTCTGCTTTTATGTATCGATTTCCTGACTAGCGTTCCAGTGGCTGGGGTTTCTGGGTGGCTAAGACCCCTGCTTACCTACATCACAGAGCTAGGGCTTGACTGGTCTCCCCCTACCAACTACCCCAGGGTCCTGTGACTATGGAGCTGGTTTGACTGTTTTGAGCTTTTATACCTTTTTTTTTTTTAAAAAAAAAAAAAAGATTTATGTATACAATAGCTGGGGTGTAGGCCAGAGTGTGTGTGGATGTGTGTGTTTAAGGATTCACCAGAGACAGAGTGAGGAGCAGGACAGGCAGATCCACTGAAATACACCGCTAAGAGGGGAGCAGCGGGCAAGAGAGGAGAGGTCTGCTGCATGTTGGGTTAGTTCCCTGGCCAGGGGCCAGGGATCGAACTTGTGTTGCAGTGGTTGTTGATAGTTTCATAGTGCTGAGACTTAACCCTTTGCAGACCAGGGAGGCCTTGAACTTTTGTAGCTTAAAAATTTCCTTATAAAACATTTTTAGGATAGAAAGAAAAAAAACCCACTTCCTATTTATTTATTTAAGGTTTATTTATTTATGCATACAAGTGCTGGGGTACAGGCTAGAATCGCAGGAGGTGAGAGGATTCACCAGAGACAGACTGGGGAGTAGAGCAGGCAGATCGACTGAAATACACTGCTGAGGGGAGCAGCGGGTGAGGCAGGAGAGGTCTGCTGCGCCACATGGATTCCCTCCCTGGCCGGAGATTGAACTCGCGCTGCTGTGCAGCAGATGCTCCACAGTGCGGCATTCAACCTGCTGCGCCACCAGGGAGGCCCCCCATTTACTTTTTTAAAATATTATTTATTTATAAATATATTTTACATCAGTTTTCATTTTTGTACAATGTTTAAACTTTCTTTTCTCAGGTATAGTCCCCATGTTATTTCCACCACAGTTCACCCTTGTACCATCACCATAGTCCCTGTGCTCTTCCCTCCCCAGTTTTGCTTCCTCTCTTGCCTGTAGAATGTCTGTGATTTATAGTTGCCTGTCAGTTTTTTTTGTTATTATTTTTTCCTCCTAATACCTTATTTAGTTCCCCTATTTTTTTCTGATGAGTAAAACTATGGTTTTTTTTTTTTTTAATTTGATTGCTGGATATTATTCCATTGTGTATATAGACCACTTCTTGATCCAGTTATCTGAATGAAATGAGGTTATTGGGCAATTGGGTTGTTTCCACATCTTACCTAATATACATAGGGGTGCAGGTATTCTTTTGAATTAATGTATTTGTGTCCTTCGGGTAGATTCCTAGGGGTGGAATTGCTGGATCACATGGTAGCCCATTTTTAGTAGTTTGAGGGACCTCCGTACAACTTTCCATAGTGTTTGGATTAGTTTGTATTCCCACTAGCAGTGTACTAGAGTTCCTTTTTATCCATTTCCTTGACGGCATTTGTTGTTGCTAGGTTTTTTTTTTAAATTATGTGCTATTCTCGCTGGTGTAAGGTGGTCTCTCATTGTGGTTTTGATTTGCATTTCCCTGATTATAAGTGATGTTGAACATTTTTCACGTATCTGTTGGCCATTTGCTCTTCCTCTTTGGAGAAGTGTTTTTTTAGCTCTTCTGCCCATTTTTTGACTGGATTGTTTACTTTGTTTTCATTGATAGCAGGACTTCTGCATGAGAGTTCTTTGTAGACCTTTGTGAGCAGTCCCTTAATCAGTTGTATGGGGTGCAAAAATTTCGCTGTCACTAGTGTGTCTCTTTGTTTTGGTTAATGTCTCTTTTGCTGTACAGAAGCTTTTTAGTTTGATGTAATCCCAGCTTTGTATCTTTTCCTTCACTTTCTTTGCCTTGGGGGATGAGTCTTTAAAGGTTACTGAGATGTGTTATTGTAGTGTTTTACTTATATTTTCTTCTGTATATTTTATGGTTTCAGGTTTTATGTCCAATTCTTTGATCCATTTCAAGTTGATTTTTGTGCATGGTGTGAGGTAGTGGTCTAGTTTCATTCTTTTGCATGTGGTGGTCCAATTTTCCCAGCGCCATTTATTGAACAAACTGTCCTTGTTCCATTGCATATTCTTTGCTCCTTTGTCAAAGATTAGCCATCCATATAGGTGTGGCTTTATTTCTGGGCTTTCTATTTAATTCCATTGGTCTGTGTGTCTGTTTTTGGTCTGTTACCATACTGTTTTAATTATTATGACTTTGTAGTATAGTTTGAAACCTGGGCGTGTGATAGCTCCATTCTCCTTTTTAGTCAGGAGAGCTTTAAAACCACCCACTTTTTAATGCAAAACAAGAAAAGAATAAACCCCACAACTAGAGATAACTCCTGGTGACACTTCCTTCAGGTGTCCTGACCAATTTCCCTCACTTTTGCCACCTTTCTTTATATCAGACAAGAGGATCTTGCTTGAAACTACTCCTTTTTTTCTGTGAGCCATCAATATTTCTAATTAGGGCCCTCAAATATAAGCAAACAAATTAATAAGTAATGTAGGAATTGTTTCTAACTAACCTTATGACATATACCGTCAAGAAACGCAGACAGCATAGTCTTTACCACCAGCCTAATACAGCTGACAATGAGTCAGAGCCCTTCCTGTCTTTTGGTCTGTGCTGCAAGACAAATTTGTTTTTTTTTATTTATTTTTTATTTTTTTAAAGATTTATTTATTTATGCATACAAGCACTGGGGTACAGGTCAGAGGTGCGGGGAGGTGAGAGAATTCACCAGACAGAGCAGGGGGCAGAACAGACAGATCTACTGAAACACACTGCTGAGGGGAGCAGCGGGCCAGGCAGGAGAGGTCTGCCTGTGCTATGTGGGTCACCTCCCCAGCCGGCAGCAGGGATCGAACTTGTGCTGCAGTGACTGCGGTTTGCTTCATAGTGCGTTGCTTAACCCACTGCGCCACCAGGGAGGGCCCATGCAAGACAAATTTGAAGATGTGGGAAAAGCGTTGCCAGGGAAGCCAGAGTAGGTGAGATATGGGAGTTTACTATTTACAGGATCTTAACTCAGGGGTGAATTTGCTTTAGTCCATCCATGTTGCCTTTTGTGTCCAACAGTGGAGAACACACAGCTGACCCTGAACCTGCAGACGGAGAACAAAGGCGGTGTTGTCTCGGGTGGTGAGCTGACAATTTTCCTGGACGGGCCAACTGTTGATACGGGAAACGTGCCTAATGGCAGTGCCGTGACAGAGGGTGAGTGCCGCCCTTCTCCCCAGGGTTGTGCCAGGATGGGGAAGGGCAGGGTAAGGGATAGGAGGTAGGAGGAGGTGGCCAGAACTTGGTTCTCCACAGGTATCTGGGTTGGGGTATCCCTCAGCTGGTCCTGGTACATAACACACCCAGTCTCTTATTAGCATCCTGGGTAAGAATCATGACATCATGTTTTCAAGGACTGCATTCTGATAAAGGACCAAAATAAATGTCAATACTTTGTAAGTGTGTTGTGGTTTAGTTTGAGAGCAGAGAAAAACATCTTTTCATCCTACATGGACCTAGAAAATAAAACATCTTTATAAACTGTTGCTTTTCCCAATACAGTTAAGCGTCCTGGGGATGTTGAAGGTGTCATCTATGGTTGGGAAAGGGGACTATGTCTTACAGAGATTCACCCTAACAAAGTACAGGCAGAAGCAGGGAAGTTGTAGTGTTCCCCTCTTGTCTTGAACATAGGCAGTTTGTTTCTTTTGATCTAATCTGAAATTGGTCACCTTTAGATCTAGCAGGAAATTATTTCATGAAGTCTGAGGTCTGAAATGGGTTGGGTTTCTCCATAATTTTTCTCATTAAATGAAATGTAACTGGTGCTTTTCAGGCTCAAAACAGGCTTTCTGTACCTTCAAGGGAGTGAAATTTAATTCAAGGGCGATTGGGTAGACTGCATGTCACAGTGATTGGATGGGTCTTGACTGCTGAGAATCCAGCCTCCACCTGACTGAGTGGTGGTTGGCTATTGCAGGTTCTTGGAGGAAAATCTGCATTATTCACACGGTCAGCACATGTATCCATAATTGAGCATCTGGTATGTACTTGATTGGACCAGGTGTTAGCCAGATGGCAGTGGGCAAAGTTCATGTGGTCTCTATTCCCAGGAGCTTATACCTACTTGTCAGGGATAGAGGGTGTTAGACATTAAACAGGGAAGCACACAAATTGTTCTATAACTAGTGACAAAAAGCTATGGAGGAGTACAGGGTAATATGAGATTTCTCTTCTTAAGGAGCAGCTCATCTATCTTTGGAGCATCAGGGAAGGTTTCCCTGGGGAAGCTGAGACTGCTAGAGAATGAGGCATTTAGACAGGGCATGGTCAGGGGCTTGTGGTAAAGGACTCTTGAATGAGAGGTGGCTAGCTGTATGTGAAAAGGAGGTGGGAACAGGCTTGACCCATGGTGGGAACAGAGGTGATCAGGGTGACTGGGTTATGGGGAACAAGGAAGGGGGGGATGGGACGTGAAGCCAGGGAGCCAGGTTGGCTCAGATCCTGCACCTTGAAGGGTCTGGTAAGGATATTGGACTTCACTTTAAGAAGCAGAAAACTGGCGCAAGGTTTTGGCCGAATATCTTGATTTGACTGGAATTGACTCTGATTTGACTGTTTACCATCTGGAGCAGTGCCCCAGTTTTTTGTCCCCACTTTGCAAGGTCCAGATCTACTCTCTGTCTCATGTTGGTGTGAGCAGTTCACTTAATGTATAAAACCAGCAAGCTCTAAGTGCCCTCGATGTTATTGAGGGATTTGGAGAAAAAAGCTATTTCCTAGGTTTGAGCCCCACTGGTCTGTGACTGGATCAGATAGCACCGAACTGTCTCTGTTCCTTCCCATGCTGGCAGCTGCGGCTTGCTAGACTGTTGATATTCCAGGTGGTGGTAATTCTAGTACACAGTGAGCTCTGTCCCTGTAGACACATCTGAAACAAGGGCTGAGTCTCTCAACATCTCTATCTTCTTTTGTGATGGATCCCCTTTCTAGGATCACAGCCGTCTTCGAGAGAATCTAGTGGGACAGCTGTCGCCCCGGAGAACCGGCACCAGCCTCCCAGCACAAACTGCTTTGGTGGCAGATCCCGGTAAGAACCAGCCCTCTTCACCCTCCTCCCCTTTGCCTTGGGGATGAGGAGGAGCTGGGAAGGTGCTTAGAACTATTGAAAAAATGTTGGGAAGAGACAAGAAACAGTATGTTATAGCTGCTAGAAATTTCCAGAGAGTTTATAACTGACTCAGGATGTCAAGGAGGCCCAGAGGGGAGTATAAAAACTCAAGATTCTTGGAAGGTCAGAGGTTCCTTGTTGAAGATTGGCTAAGTTGGTTATTTGGATAGGAGGAACTGTGTGAACAGAACTGGACTGCTTTTTTATACATCAGGTGCAGGGGCTGTGTTATCCTGCCAGTATACACATAGGAAAACTTTGAGCAGTGGTGCTTTGTGTGTGAAATTTTCTGTCTGTGCATTTCTGTTTTGGGGTGGGAGGTGGTTTGTGGTTCCCTCTGGTGTGTTGATTAAGACCTCTTGCACCTAGAGTCAGTGTTATATTATTCTTGTTACATGTATGACGAATAACTTCATTTCACTTACAGAAGTGCACATCTTACCCTTTTGTTACTGGTGCAACCTTACATCTATGGCAACTGAATTCTAAGACAGGAAAATTGCTTTTAAGTTTATTAGTAAAATGGGGGAGGTGATGGGGACTCATATATTTTATTAAATTGATTTATTTTCTTACATTGCTGTTAATTTTTGGACAGTGTTTGAATTCTCCCTTCAGGTGTGTTCTCATAGTTCTCCTACCACCATAGCACCCAGGACCCATCTATTGTTTACTGCAATGTACAAAAACTCCAGACATTTTAAGTAAATGTTGACGAAAAGAATCATATGCATGTGATTTGTAAACCTTTATTTTAATCTGTGGAGCATTGGTAAAATAGCTGGTAAAAATCTTCCCAAACAAATCCCAGGGAGTAGGGAAATAATGCTTTGAAAAGCAGAGTTTGAGTTCAGCCAGTACCCACAAGCATCTTGAAAGATCTCTTTGGGACCGCATTGGTCTCTCTGAATTGGGTTATTTTATTTTATTTTTTAAAAGATTTATTTATTTATGTGTACAAGAGCTAGGGTACAGGCCAGAGTTGTGGGAGGTGAGAGGATTCACCAGAGGCAGGGTGGGGAGCAGAACAGGCAGACTGACTGAAATACACTACTGAGGGCAGCAGCGGGCGAGGCAGGAGAGGTCTGTTGCACCATGTGAGTCCCCTCCCCGGCCAGGAGGTAGGGATCGAACTCGTGCTGCGGTGGTTGCGGCTTGCTTCATAGTGTGTTGCTTAATCCACTGCGCCACCAGGGAGGCCCTGAATTGGGTTATTTTAAGGGCATGTGAGCCTTTGGTGCCCAACAGGTGTTCGGATTAAAAGAGGTTGGACGTTTGGATCTCTAAGCCCAGGTGCCTTTCCCTGTTCTCTTTCCCCCATGTCTCTGCAAAGGTGTCATCTCACACCCTGAAGGCCAGTTGCATTTTTCTGCAGCTGACTGGATGAGTCTCCCAGGATATTAACTGTCAAAGTCAACTGGCAAATCTGTGTCAACAGAGAAATGATAGAACCCAGAACTAGGAAAAAACAGAATCCCCAGTGAGTGGCTGGGAGGAACACATCAGCATTTCACACTTGAGAATGAGACCTTCTTCATTGTGGGGCTGATATCTGCCATCTTGGGCTTCTAGCTTATTTGGAAAGTGTGTGTCAGATAAAAGCAGAGTTCAGTCTTTAGCAAGTTTGGGCTTAAATTCTAGATGCATTTATTGCTCTCTAGTTGATAGACTTTGAAATTCATATATCCTGACAGTCTTCCTTTCTATTCGTTTGTGTTGAAGGTTGTTGATTGTTAGAACAGTAGCCTAACTTCCACAGAAACACAGATGCTTTTTTTTCCCTTTTTCTTTATTTATATATATTTAACATCAGTTGTGGTCCCCGTGGATTTCCCACCACCATCTCACCAGTGCACCATCACCTCTGTCCCATGTGCTCTTTCTGCCGTCATCCCATTCCCTCCCCCTGACATACAAAGTGTTTCCGATTTGTCCTGTCTTTTTGTTTTTGTTGTGTGTATTTTTTTAATTGTTATTATTATTTTCCTTGGACCCTTATTTTGTTCCCTTATATCAGATGCTTTCTTTCCTATAACTTGTGTGTATATTCAGTGCTACTTCACTGTTGGTGGGCAAAGTGAATGCCATATAATTTTAGCCGCCTGGGAGTCCTTGTTCTGCCTCCCTCTTGCAGCCTTATCCACATGTGGCTTCATATATCTAAATATTTATTCTGTGTTCATATGGAACCTGCTGCTGTTCAGCAGGAAACACTTTTGAAAATATCACCCAAAGGCAGCGTCTTTTGCATCCTAAGAACCCCATCTCCCCTTGCTTTCACAAAGGTCCATGTGCAGTGCTGGTGTAGATAGGAGTGAGGAGCTTGGAAACCAGAAGATACATATTGAGTTCTGGCCTGTTGTTTACTTATTCAGTGAAACTGAAAAAGCTGCTGAACCTCATGGTACCTCGTTTTTCAGGTGGACACCCCCTCCTCATGTATTAGGTTGGGCAGGAACAATCACCTGTTTTACAGGTAAATGTGGGAATTAGCTGACACAAGTTATGTCAGTCTGAGGGCTTTGCATGCTGGGTATGCTCGATGAAGGTGGCAAGGTAGGAGTGGTGGGAATTTCTTTGCACCTGGAGACTGACTGTTGTGCCTATACCCCAGCCCCAAACTTGAATAATGTGGCGGTACTGATGGATTCTCATCAGAATCATACTAAGGAGGGTGATTGATGATACCAACCATCAGAGGACAGCCCTTGGTTTCCTGGGGTGGACAGAATAGCTGCTGCCTGTTGCCTCCCAGACTAAATATTTAGCTTTTGCTATCTGAATGGTCAGTTTTTCTCAGACTTAGGTGCTATTCCCCATGATTCAGGGTGCTCTGACATGCCTATGAAGTTGAAGATTACAATGTCAGAGCAGCCTTTTCTTTTTTTTCCCCTTATTTTATAAATTCATAGAACTGGAACTGTGAAAGAGGTTTATCTTAGAGATTCCTCTATGCAGCTTCATCACCAACGGAGCCACCCTTTGCTTGCTAAGCAAGACCTTAAAGCTCCCTCTCTCAGTGGGATCTTGCCTGCTTCTTAAGAATAATCCAGCAAGGGCCTTCCTGGTGGCACAGGGGTTAAAGTTTCAGTGCTATCAAGCTATTGCCAGCCACAGCCACTGCTACTGTGACATGAGTTTGATCCCTGGTCAGGGAGCTGACCCACACAGCGCAGCAGACCTCTTCTGTCTCTCCCGCTGCTCCCCTCAGCAGTGTACTTCAGTATATCTGCCTGTTCTGCTCCCCACTCTCTCTTTGGTGAATTCTCTTATGGCCCCCCCATCTCTGGCCTGTACCCAGTTTTTGTATGCATAAATAAATAAAAATAAATCTTTTTTTTTTTTTTTAAAGAAAATCAGGCAAGACTTCTCCAGTTCTTTGACCACCTGGTCTGCTGCATGGAAGGCAATGTGGGATCACCATCCACAATCTATGACATGTATTTGCAGCAGACAATGTCAGTGTGTATTCAGTGGGTCCGGCTGAATAAGGAAAGCATTGATGTCATAAATTGTGGTATAGGCCTACAGTAAAATTCTATCCCATAGTAAAAGTGGGTGAAAGATAGTTGCATCAGTATGGCAGAATCTCAGAAATATAATATGGAACAAGAGAAACAGGTCACAGAAATAAAACCAATGTATAATATGATGCAATGTATACAAAGTTTAAAAAATATAATTAAACCATATATTTTATGACTGCCTTCATAGGTGGTAAAGGAAGGTATAATTTACTCTGCATTCAGGGAAGGGTCATCACTGGGGGATAGAGATGGGAAAATGAGAAAGTCACAGGAGAAAAGCATTTAGTTACTGGGAGTGTTATTTCTTAGTCTGGGTGGTGGGTCCCCAACTATTTATCTTCTTTTTAATAAGTATTTAATATATTCTGTGTACATGGCATAATCACAATAAAAAAAATAAAAGGAGAGTCATCTAAGAAAACTGAGCAGTGATGCTATGAGATTGGAGAAATTATTATCTGGCATTGAGATTGACCGATTTAGGAACTTATGCTTTCTCCAGGCTGGATTATGAACACTGCTTTCTCTACTGCCCATTTATCTGTTTAGCTGTGTGGCCAGCGATTCTAAACTGATGCTCCATGTTGGCCTCATAGGTCACATCCTTGTCATTTAGAAATCACAGGCACCAGAATTTAGGTAGAGTTGGGGGTGGGTTCCAGAGGAAAGCTGGTGACTGCCGGAAAACATGTGAGAGCAGCTCATCTTGGTGGCCTCACTGCTGCTGTTTGGTGTTTGGTTGGCATGAGGACGATGATGGGGCTGCCATTCTTTTTGTTAGTGTGCCATCCTCTGCCCTGTGTCCTCAATGTTCCCTATGTCATTGTGGTAGTGGAGAGTGCTTGCTGTATTCCGACGGCCCCAGGAGAGAGCATGCTAGTTGGCACAAGGAGTGCCTGCCACACCCTTTAATAATCTTGCAGTATTTATTTTATTTTTCGGGAATAAGGACTGGCTTTGGGAACCGGGCCTAAGTCAACCCAGGTTTTGAAGATCTGGTATGTGCCCAGTATTGTGCACACGCTGCTCAGGGCTGGCCAGAAGCACTGCCCCTGCTTTCCAGTGAGTTCACAGTCTTGGTGATACACGAGGTGCATGTGGAACAGGCACAAGAAACTCTGAGTGCTGTGGAAGCTCTGAGAGGAGAAATTAGTGTGTGGAAAGGGGCAGACTGGGGAGGGAAGGGCGGGCTTCATGGAGATATTTATGTCTATGTTCAATGCAAGGTGGGTAGATGGAGGGAGAAAGATTCTGCAGGGGGATCCTCGCTGGTCTGAGCATCTCTCCTTAGCACCACTGTTAGGTGAGACACTGTTGCCAAATTGCATCTGAAGAGTGGACTGCCAGGGACTATGAGAGGCTTTGCAACTTGCTGCTTCTTTCTTGAACCTGCGGTTTGTTCTCTCACCCCAGCTATTATATGAAATCAGAGAGTTAAGGTGGATTCAGCTAGTGGAGGAAACCTACAGGTCTGTCCATAAGTGCTGCTGTTCCTCCAAGCATAGATGTGAGTTTCTCTGACTTAATAGCTGACTTCTCAGTCTAGAATTCCTGTAGGTTTCCCATGGTCGTACAGGGAGATGGGACCAAAAATTAGAAGAATGCATTGAATTTGCTATTAGGTTTATCAAGTTTTTCATTAATAGGTCTAAAAACTATGAAAGGGATTTTGGTTAAGAAACCATTTTTAGGTCCTTAAACAATTTTCTTTTGTTAGGGGGGTCTATAGATAAGTTCTTTTGCTTCACTGTGTATGTTGAACATGCATAAATATATATGTATGAGCATGTGTGTATGGTGGAATAGCATAGAAATGTGCGTTTGTGTGCACAAGTTTCATGTGAAGGGTTTATGCATGTTCCTCCCTCATCAGCTGTCAGTATCAGCCAGTGTTGTTCAGAATCTGTGTTTTTTTTTTTTAAATTTTTTATTTTTTTTCAGAATCTGTGTTTTAACAGGCTCCCTCCATTGAGTCTCAAAACCTCTTTAACATAGGGTTTTCATTCTCTCTCCTTTATTTGTTCTCTTTTTGTGTTTCTTTGAAAAAAAAAAAAAAAAAACAACATAGTAGATTTATTGACTCCCCTGCCTTGGCATTAATCACCTCAGATTTAAAAGAACTATCATCTTAGCGACTTATAAAGCTCCAAGGTCTCTAGTGAGCTCTAAATAGCTCATCAGCTATGTCTGCAGACAGCCTGTCCCAGAAAGGAAAGGAAAATAAACTCACTCGGGTGTGAGTCTGCTGGGAACACTGCTGGAAACACTCCAGGGAGTCTTGGGGGGGGGTGGCCTGGGGAGTTTGGGAAGCAAAGCTAATGAGAAAGAGGGAAAGAGGGCCCCAGGCCATCCTCTCAGTCATTGTTGGCCACTGCCGCTCTCCCCAACTGAGCCTGCTTGAGTTGGAACTGTAGTTATTTGGAGATGTCACCCTGTCAGCATGAAACTTCATCAAGCACCTGTACAGTTTCCACTCAGGCCTTCCACCCAATCACTTTTTACTTAAAACCTAGTCATAGCCTCATTACAATTGCAGGGGAAGAGAAAGGAGTAAGAAGAGGAAGTAGTGTCATTCATTTATGCATTCGTGGTACAAAGACACAGCCCCTGTGCACAAGGAGCCTGCAGGGCTCTCTTCCCAGCAGCTGGCTTATGGGAGTAGGGTTGAGACTGTGCACAAGAATCCCACTGCATGTCCAAAGCATTGAGAAGTGATCACAGAGATTAATTTCACATTCAGTTATGTTTTAGCTTATTAGTTGCACATGAATTATGCACAGCATGCTATAATATACTAACTTATCATATTTTATAGGTATTTATTGAGCCTCTCTCCTATGTAAGCCTAGAAAGCGTAGTGTGTGCCAGAAAACTGGTCAAGAACTTTTCACAAACAAGGATGACATAAGGCCAATGTCCACAGTTGAAGGCAATATTCATTCCAACAAACATAATGTCAGCTTTGAGCTAGAGTGCAGTGATAAAAAAAAAAAAAAGATAAAAAGTCATGGTCCCTGACATTAAGGTCCTTTTGGGTGACAGATATACAGGTGACAATTAGGGTTTAGTGGGCTGTGCCCTATAGTGGTGAAGGATGAAAATAGTGGAAAGTCACCTAAACGCACTTGGTGGGAGAGGGGGCTTGGGGAGACCTCACAGGTTTGAGCTATACTCTGAAGGGATTTGCAGACAGTGGAGGAGCAGTTGAGCGTTATTCCCTCATGCAGAGGATTATCTGGGTGAAATTGACAAAATAAGAGACTATGACATATTTGAGGAAATAATGTTAATATTTAAGATATTAGGGATGATAGTGGTAGCAATCTGTGGATGTCAAGCGAAATCCAGGGTGCACCTGCCTTTATTTGTGTGTTTAGAGCGGTTTGGTTCATAGCAAAATTGACTGAAAGGTACAGATAATCGTCACATACCTTTTGCACCCACATACACACAGCCTCCTCTACTGTCAACCACAGAGTGGTGCCTTTGTTATAATTGATGAACCTGTGTAGTCTCGTCTTTAACCGCCATAGTCCACAGTTTACTTTCGGGTTCACTCTTGGTAGTGTACATTCTGTGGGTTTTGACAAATGGGTAATGATATTTTTCCACCATTATAGTGTAATATAGACTAATTTCTCTGCCTATTCCTCCTTCCCTTCCCCCTTAATGCCTTGTAACCACTGATCCTCTTAATGTCTTCATAGTTTTGCTTTTTCCAGAATATCTCATAATTGGGATCATAAAGTATGTAGCTCAGGTTGGCTACTTTCCCTTGGTAATATGCATTTAAGATTCCTCTATGTCTTTTTATGGCTCAGTAACTTAGAGCTGACTATATTCCATTGTCTGGATATGCCACGGTTTATCCATTCACCTACTAAAGGACATCTTGGTTCCTCACAGGTTTTTCATCAATTATGAATAAAGTCATTATAAACACCCTTGTGTAAGTTTTGTGAGGATTTAAATTTTCCACTCCCTACGGTAAATATCAGTGAATATGATTGCTGGGTCATGTGGTAATAGTATGTTTAGTTTTATAAGAAAATGCCATTCGGTCTTGCAAAGTGGGTTTATCAACTTGCTTTCCCACCAGCAGTGAATGGGAATTCCTACTGTTCCACATCCTCACCAGCCTTGTTCTGATGTTGTCATGTTCCAGATTTTACTCTAATTCTAGTAGGTGTGTAGCTGTATCAGGTTGTTTTAATATGCCTTTCCCTACTGAAAAATAATATGGAGCTTCTTTAAATATGCCTACTTCTGTATCTTCTCTTTGGTCAGGTGTTTATTCAGATCTTTTGCCCATTTTTTAATCAGATCGGTCCTTGTTCTTGAGTTTTGAATTCTCTATATATTTTAGATGACAGTTCTGTGTCAGAGCTGTCTTTTGCAGTGTTTTCTCCCAAGCTGTGATTTGTCTTCTTACTCTCTTCACCACCTTTATTTATTTTTTAAATATAAAATCATATTTGGGTCTCCCTGGTAGCCTCAGTGCTATCACCACTGTGGCCTGGGTTCAATTTCCAGCCAGGGAGCTGACCCATATGGTACAACAGACTCTCCTATCTCGCCTGCTGCTCCCCTCAGCAGTATATTTCAATAGATACTCCTATTCTGCTCCCCACTCTGTCTCTGGTGAATCCTCTCACTCCCCCTGCATCTCTGGCTTTTACCCCAGTTCTTCTACACGAAAAAGAATTTAAAAAAATAGTATTTGAATACATTTATACCCTTTTTTTTACATATCATTGTTGGCTACTTTTCTGTTACAATGGCAAGATTAAATAATTGCAGCAGAAAGCAAATGACCTGCAAAGCCTGAAATAGTTACTCCCTGGTCCTTTACAGAAAGGCTGTTGATTCCTGCTGTAGGAGATGATAAGAAGGTAAGGCCAGTTCACAAAGAACCTTTTATACTGTACTGAGGTCTTTAGATCTTATTCTTTGGAGGTATGGAAGCACTGAATTTTGAGCAAGGGCATGATGTGATATATCTGTGGTAAAATATTTAGGAAAGTATCTGATGCGCATATTTGAGATGTTATCAAGTAATGTTTATTGCTGGAAACAGAAACTGCTCTAGGTATTTTGAGCAGAAAGGGATTGAATACGGGGAATTAAGTGTTTTTGAAAGTCACTGGATGAGCAGAAGGAATAGAAGTGAGACCCTCCCCATCCTTGGTGTCAAGGTCATGACTCTGCAGTTCAATCCAGATGTCAGAAAGCTGCTGCCACCCCTCTAACTGCCTTGGCTTGAAGCTGGTGTTCAGGCCATGAGATGTGGAGTCTGCTGGAACCCCTGGTCGTCATCACCACAAGCAGAGTGGTGTGTGCTTTCCAAATCTCCAAGAGCTTCTCATTGGTACAGCTTAAATCACTTTCAAAATCTAGCTGCAAGGGGAGTCTGAGCATCTTCTAGCCTCTGCAGTGTGGAGCCAGGAGAAGGGAAGCGTGTGGAATAGCAGAGAATGGTAATGTGTAGCAGTGGAGCTTGAGACTAGACTCAGGAATCGATAAAAGCATTGTTGAGATAGGAGGTGATGATTAGTTGTGGGCAGTGTCGGAATGGAGAGGAGATGGGGAATTGCCTGGGCCCTGTCCCTGTGAGCAGGGCTGGTGAGTGACTGAGACCGGGCAGAGGGTGAGGAGGGTTGTAATGTCTCATAGACATAAGTGCAGGTGGGGTAGAGTTTATGAAGCTGTGGCTTTAAAATAACACCCCTCTTTCCCTCCCCCTTAATAGTCAGCATTGATGTTTAGCAACCTCTGTGGAACAGCGGTACTGGGTGGTCCTGGGGCAGTCATTCCTCTGAAAGTGAATCTAGAGGAGGAGGAATAAAAACCAAACTTCAAAGAGATTCAGAGCAAAGTATTCCATTTTGCCTATTGAACATTGGGGTCACTATAAGGGGTCATAACAGTTGCAAGCAGAGGGGTGATATTTTTACTCTGACCAAGTCTGTATTTGGATCCTAGGACCTCTCAGTCCTAGAAAATTAGGTTGGAAGAGAAAGAATTTAGAGGGAAGCAAATAAAAAGAGTATGAGTCTTGGAGAAATGGCTTTTCAGTCTTGGGAGCCCGGGCAGCTGGGGTATGTGGTGATGGAAGACCAGAGCAGAATGGACTGTAGATGCTTTGGGCAGATGTGGATGGCAGGGAAAGGCCTTACTGAAGCCAGGGTGTCTGTGATTGTGGTTTGGCGTGATGAGGTTGTACTCCTTTAGGAGTCTTTTGACACTTGGTGGCTCCTTTTGAAAGTGCCACCATCCAGGGCAGTGGGGACTGGGGTTTGGTTTGGTGACAGTCGTTACAATGGTGTACTCAATAGTTCAAATTGGATGAGTCCTTTCAAATGCTGAAATAATTCTGTATTCTGGGGTCTGGATTCAATAAAAGTCATAGATCTAAAATATAGACTTTGTATGGCTTTATGTTTCATATGTCACAGGGTTTCCTAAAGTTATATCCTTCACTTACGAACATATAGGGAAGATACTGGTCTCAATATTCTTGGGGACTTCCAATCATATTTCTGTTTATGTGTCAGTTCACTTCATTCTGGCAGACGTCTCTCTCACTCTTCCAGAATTATCTTCCACATAGGGCTACCTGCCTATCTGCAGGTTTTACCTTGTGGACTAATCCTGTCTGGAGATGTTCTGTGCCTTGGCTTCTATAATAAAATGTGGAATCCCAGAGCTTACCTCTTTTTTTATGTTTTCATTATTTTTTTATGTTTTATTATTTAAAAAAATCAATTTGATGCATGTAAAATACACATGAATGTATTATGTAAGAGCAGGATACAGTATTACGGCAGTCAAAAGAGATGTTATTAAGGTATCCTTGAAGCAAAGAATCAGAGACGGAGCAGTTAGCCCAAGGATGTCTGGCGAAGAACATTTGGGCAGAGGGGCAGCCACTGCAGTTCTTTGCAAAGGCATTAAGCTGGGAGGTTGCCCTTGGAGTTGAAGGGTGTAGGGACTCCCTTCTATATGAGTGAAGAGGGTGATGGGAAGACGTGAAGAGATGATAGCAGTAATTGGTGGACCTGATCCTATCTATGAACTTCTACTCTATTTATTTCAAGGTCTTTTTACAGGTTCCCTAGAACAAATTTGAAATATGTCTAGTGAGTGAATTGAACTTTTTCTCCTTATCTCATGACCTCTTTTTTTTTTAAGTTTACTTTCTCTTAAAAAATGTATTTAGTTTGAACAATAAAATGTTACATCCTGCATCAGTATGGGTGACTGAAAATATCTCTGCTAAGAGCAGTAAGGCAGACACGAAAAGTTATATTCTCTATTCCTTTTGTTTGTTTGTTATTTCTTAAGGTTTATTAGGAAAAGGAGAGAAAGAAATAGAGAGGCACCTGCATAGTCACAGGTGGGCAAAGAGAGCTGCTTCTATAATTCCTTCTACTTAACTTCCTGGGAATGGAGTGGGGAACCAAGAAATGTCTGAGGGCCATGGAAGAGTGCTGCCTCTTGATTGCAGCAGTGGTGGTGGTGATGTGACAACATATTTGTTAACCGTCATTTAATTGTGACTTTAAAAAGGTGAATTCTGGCGCCTCCCTCGTGGCACAGTGGGTTGAGCAACATACTATGAAGCAAACTGCAGCCACTGCAGCACGAGTTCAATCCCTGCTGCCGGCCAGGGAGGGGACCCACATGGCGCAGCAGACCTCTCCTGCCTCACCCACTGCTCCCCTCAGCAGTGTGTTTCAGTCAGTCTGCCTGTTCTGTTTCCCATTCTGTCTCTGGTGGGTCGTCTCACCTCCCTGGACTTTGGCCTGTACCCCAGCTCTTTATGCATAAATAAATAAATCTTTAAAAAAAATAAAAAGGGTAAATTCTAATATATGTAAATGATACCTGAAAAAACATTTAAAAGATCTTTTTGGTTTGACCTTAGTATAGGTACTCCAACTTCCTTTTGACCTTTTTGGTCCTTATAATTTAAGGTACTTTTGCTCATAACCACATTTAACTGGATTTAAAAAATACCGTTGTGACATTGTCGACCTTAAAACTGTCACAGTTAGTCCATACTAGTGTTTCTTGGGATTTTTAATATCTTTGGAATTGTTTTCATTCTCTTGCCTTTTAATTTCTGTTCATTCTGCCTTCTGTTTCCCATCTTGAGACTTACTTTCCACTGCAAACCTGGTTTGACCTGCCTCGATGAGTTGAGGGTGCCTTTGGCTTGCAGACTATTTGATGACAGAGTGTGAAATTTTGCATGTAGATGGTGTGAGGGGAACAAGAATTTTTCCCCCTGGTTCTCTGTCTAAAGAGTTAGTTTGGCTTTGCCCTGTGTTTTATAACATGTCTCTGTGCTGCTTTGTAATGCTTGTAAATGACCTTAGAGAGTCACTACTGACAAAGTGACAAAAAGCTTTGGAGATGAACTCTGTGAAAACATAGAGTAGGATATAGTGTAATTAATTGTTATTTTGTGGCAAAGGGGAGATTAGTTGGCTTTGTTCATTTTCTTTAAAGTTTTACCTTTAGAGACAGTAAAAAGACTTCATTTTAAACCAAATCATAAACTTTTGTTTCACACTTAGAAAGGAATGATAAATTAGGTACTCCTAAGGAATTACTTTTTCCTCTTGCATCTACTTTTTTTGAGAGGTAGAGGGACAGTGATGCTGGGTTCCCAGCCAAACACCATGTCTGAGGCATCTGTACCTTATTCATCTCTGTGTTCCTAGCAGGGCCTAGAATAGTGCTTTGCTGCACGTAGCAGCGGCTCAGTAAATATTTGTTGAGTTGAAAGAATCTTGTGTTCCTACATTTCATCTGCCAGGACTTTGGGGTGGGTCTTGCTACTGGTTTACATTCCTTGGCACCCCGACTCCTAAGAAGGGATGGTTTCAGGGGCACTGGGTGTGGGGGAGACTCCCTATCAAGACCGCCTTGTGCTTTCCAAGGCTTAGCCTAACAGCCAAGAACGTGGTAAGTTCCTGCTGCTCATTCTCTCCTGTTTTATCTGATTTCTCTTCATGATCTATAGTTCTATATTGAACCCTTTTCATGGACTGTTCTTTTCAAATTCTTGCAGCTTTTAAGGTTAATAGTGGAATCAGAGGAGTTGACACATAAGTATGTCTGGTTTGGAAGAAGAATGTGTATAGAGTTCATGTATCTGAACCCTACTAGAAAAGAATGTTACTTACCTCTAAAAACTGTACTATCTCATATTTAGTTGTCCAGAGTCCCAGATGATTGTTGAATCTTAGACATGTGTGTCTCATAAAGAGCATCCCACTAAACTGCTGTGCCTTTGAGGTGAGCACCAATTATAGAGGGCAGTGCCATAAGTATATTTATGCCGTATGTGCTCCTCTAAGTAGAATGAGGTAGGGTGTTCAGCAAGAAACTGAGCCAAGGCTATTGCTTGAAGTTAGTATTTTTGTCTGTGGAGACTGATAGTTATTTGTGTTGAGAAGATGCATTGCTTTTCTATTGCTCTGTAACAAATCACTACAAACTTAGGGCTTAAGACAACCCCATTTTTAGGTCTCAGTTCTGTAGGTTAGAAGTCCAGCACAGTGTAGCTGGTTGGATTATCTACTCAGGGTCTGACAAAGGCCAAAACTGAGATGCTGGCAGGGAAGACTGTGTTTATCTGGGAGCTGAGATGAAGAATTTGCTTCAAGGCTCATTTAGGTCATTGACTGAATTCAGTTGCTTGAAGTTGTAGGCCTGAGGTCTCATTTTCCTGCTGGCTACCCACTGGGGCCTCTCTCAGCTCCTTAAGGCTAAAGACATCCATTCTAATGCAATTCCTCCATATGCAAGCAGGCAAGAGTGTGTCAAATCTCCTGCCTGCTTCAAATCTCTCAGATTTTCTCTTCTGCCCTCCACTTTTGACAGCTGCCTGAGAAAGTGAGCACTTTTAGGTGATCACATAATTGGATCAGGATAGCCTGGGCAAGTTCCCTTTCTTGAGGTCAACTTCTATAAAGCATACAACAGTGTTAGAGTCTCCTCAGATGCTGGCTTTAGGCATTAGAGTGTGGTATCTTTGGGAAGAGGGGTTATTTTGGAAAGTCTACTTACCACAGAAGGTATGTCTCTTAATCACCATGTTTAATCACCTGCCCAGTCTTTACCTGTTAGAGTGTACGTAAAAAATGCCATGAAATCGGGGCCTCCCTGGTGACACACTATGAGGTGAATCACAGCCACTGCAGCATGAGTTTGATTCCTGCCCCCTGCCAGGGAGGGAACCCACATGGCGCAGCAGAACGCTCCTGCCTTGCCCGCTGCTCCCCTCAGCAGTGTGTTTCAGTCAGTCTGCCTTGTTCTGCTCTCTGGTCTGTCTCTGGTGGGTCCTCTCACCTCCCTGGACTCTGGCCTGTACTCCAGCTCTTGTATGCATGAATAAATAAATCTTTTTAAAAAATGCCATGAAATTGTATTTTTTTGGATTTGGTGTTTATCTTGCAATTTTAGTGTATGTGTGTGAGCACAAAATGAGTCTAATGAAATGATTTTTATTTCTAGATCCTGATATTGGGAAATGTTTTCCCATTTAGTGCTAGTCTTTCTGGAAGATAGTAGCTTGATACTTCTGTGTCCAACAGGCCATCTTTTGTCATGTATTCCATTCTTTAAAGAGGTGGAGGAGATGGGGAGGTGATGAGTGACTGGACTGCCAAGAAAATAGGAAATATTTGAGATTCCAGGCCTGAGAGTCCTTTTGGACATGATAGCCTGCTGCTTTTATTCACTCAGTATATATTTTTTGATGCCTACTATAAGGCCAGGCATATCTAGGTGCTGGTATACAAACCTCCCTGCTTTCATGGACCTCCTTGGAGATAGACGTTAAACAAACACACAAGTATATAATCACAAACAGAAGTACCTTCCTGAAATGATTAAAATGCTGTACAAGATAATGTGTGGGGAGGTTTAGACTAGATTTAGACCTAGATCTGGATTAGGAGCCAGCTGGGTGGAGAGTCCAGAGAAGAGTGTGTCAGGTCGGTAGATCAGCAAAGGCTCTGAATTTTCCTCAGGAGGTTAGAGGGCCATTTTTTTAAAAAAGATTTATTTATTTATGCATACAAGCACTGGGGTACAGGCCAGAGGTGTGGGGGGTGAGAGGATTCACCAGAGAGCGGGAAGCAGAACAGGCAGATCAACAGAAGTACACTGCTGAGGGGAGCAGCGGGCACAGCAGGAGAGGTCTGCTGCACCATGTGGGTCCTCTCCCTGGCCATCAGCAGGCATCTAACTCGTGCTGCAGTGGCTGCGGTTTGCTTCATAGTGTGTTGCTTAATCCACTGCGCCACCAGGGAGGCCCGGTTAGAGGGCCATTTTAAGGCCAGTCTGTTGAATATACTCTTGGGAGCTTACCTTACTCCTGTGACTTCCTATCTTTGTGATGTGTCGTGTCACACATGTACCCTTGTGACTCAGGTCAGACCATCTCACACCACAGGACAAGTGAATTGGGCTTTCATCCAAGTTTTAGGGGCCTCAAGTGGGGATTGAATGGGACCTTAACAATCCCTCTGAACTTGAGCTCTCTCTCAAGTGTGAGAGGGTGCTGGGGCATCCTTTTCAGTCAAGCCCAACATCCAACCTGGATTTAGATGTAATGAGTCAAAATTGATCATACATTCTCTCTAAATTTTGAGTCTAATAAAGTTTCCACCAGGTTCTGAACTCCAGCAGTTTGGGCAAAAGTAAATCATTCATCTTTCTGTAAGGTAGAATGGACCTGGCAGCAGTTTTATTTTTACCTTTCCTGTAATTTCTGAGGCTGGCAGCCTAGAGGCAGGGTGTGGAGAGGAGCATAAATTACTCTGGGAAGGCTTAGAATGGTCTCATTTTAACTCTAATTGTGCCTTTCCCTTCTCACCTCTCCCTTTTTTCTCCCTCCCTGTTTTTTTCTTTTCCTCCCTAATCCACACTTGAATGAGGATGATGCAAATTAGTGTAAGTTTACTTATTGATACCTCTCTGAATGGAGAACGGGTTTCTTTTCCCATCACTGTTTCCCATTCTTTTTCCAGGTTTCTATTTTAAGTGCCTTTTTTTTTTTTTCCTTTTTTTCCCAATTCTGTCTTTCTGGAAACAGGCCCAGCCTCACTCAGTTTGGTTTCCATGCAGCTATTAAAAGACAATGCCCAACTCTGAGCACAAGGAGGTGCCACCCTCTGGGCGCTGATCCTCCCAGGCAGACATCGATTCCCTGGCTGGGAACATGAGGAGTTTTAAGTTTATTAGACAATTTTAACTTCTGTGGCCGATTTTGTTGTCACTTTTTAAGTAGAGGAAAGCTCACTACCAGTTATACCCTGAAATTTCTCTTCAGTTGAGCTCAAATTTTTTTTGAGATTTATTTATTTATATATATAAGAATTGGAGTATAGGCCAGAGACTCAAGGGTTGAGAGGATTCACCAGAGACAGAGTGGGGGAGCAGAACAGGCAGATCTACTGAAATACACTGCTGAGGGGAGCAGGGGCGAGATAGGAGAGGTCTGCTGCACCATGAGGTTTAACTCCCTGGCTGAGGATCGAACTAGCACTGCAGTGGCTGGCGATAGCTTGATAGCATTGTCTTTAACCGCTGTGTCACCAGGGAGGTTATGAGCTCAAATATTAACAGATATAAATCCCAGGCCAAAGAACCTCCCTTTTTGTGCTGGGCCTCTTTTACCAAGATTGAAAATTATGCTGGGAACCTGGTGTCTGGTTACCTACAACTTCTTGACAATTGGAAGAGATGAGTCCCCAGGCTTTGAAAAGTCCCCACTTTTATTGCTGCACATTCTTTGCAGAGTCCCAAATAGTGCTTAAAAACTATTCCCATCGGGCCTCCCTGGTGGCGCAGTGGGTTGGGCAATGCACTATGAAGCAGACAGCAGCCACCGCAGCACGAGTTCGATCCCTGCTGCCGGCCAGTTGGGGGACCCACATGGCGCGGCAGACCTCTCCTGCTGTGCCCGCTGCTCCCCTCGGCAGTGTGCTTCTGTTGATCTGCCTGTTCTGCTCCCAGCTCTCTGTGGTGAATCCTCTCACCCCCCCACACCTCTGGCCTGTACCCCAGTGCTTGTATGCATAAATAAATAAATCTTTAAAAAAAAAAAAACTATTCCCATCAAGCCCTCTTGTTTTCAATTTTCTTTTAAAACTTTTGCTCACTTTTCTTTTTTAATGGAATGGATACTTTTACAGTGGCTGAAACACACAAAATGCTTTTTAAGATTATTATTAAATTAGGTTTGTTGAGGTATACATAAAGTTCACGCTTGCAGTGGGCAGTTCTATGGGTTTTGACAAAAGCCTTTAGTCTGATAACCACCACCATAGTCAAGGTAAAGTTTTATCTAACTCAGAATGCTTGTCCATTGTAGTCTGTCCCTCCTTTCCCCACTAGGTGCTGGCAAACACTGATTTGTGTGCTTGCCCTATATATAATTTGCCTCTTTCTGAGTGTTAAGAAAATGGAGTGGTGCACTCTGTGGCCTCCCTGCACTTAGCACACTGTGTTCAGTTAGCATAATGCATTTGAGAATCATTGATGTGACTGTAAGTAGCGGTAGTTTCTTTTGTTTGCTGAGTAGTACTCCACTGTATGGACATACCATAGTATGTTCATTCATTAGTTGAAGGACTTTGGATTGTTTGCAGCTTGGGAAATCAGTAATAAAATCACTGTAATCATTTGCCTTCAGGTTTTATTTTAATGTTTGTCTTCACTTCTCTGACTCCAGAGGAGTTGGGTGCTGGTTTGTCTGCTAAATTCATGTTTAACTTTGTAAGAAACTGCCTTCCAAAGTGGCTGCACTTTGTTTGGCTCCCTGTCCATTTTTTGTTTTTCTTCTTTTGCTTTGTTCATTCTAATAGGTGTGTAACAGTCTATCATATTTTAACTTCTTTTGTGATGTTGAACACCTTTTCATGTGCTTATTTGCCATCTGCAGATTTTCTCTGATAAGGTATCTGTCTGTTATAGTCTTGATTATCTTTTATATCGTTTCCTTCTGATTATTTAGTTTTTGCTGTTTTTTCCTCTTCTTTCTCCTCCCTCTCTTGTTATAAAATACATTCTGGATCTAAGTTGTTTATTAGATAAACATTTGGCATGTATTTTTTTCCAGTCTATGAATTGTGTTTTCATTTTCTTGACAGTGTCTTTGTAGTGCAAGAGTTTTGAATTCTGGTAAAGCCACCAACCACTTTTAAAATCACTTTCCACACAAAGGATATGCCAGACTTAATGGATCTCAAAACTGAGCCACCACCAATTTTTGATTCCACTTTTTATTTAGCAAAAAATTTTGTGGTCTGGCTTGTGATCCATCACTTCATTTTGCTTTCACTTACGTTATCTTTGGTAAAACTGGTTTCCTTTTTTAAAACAAAGAAAGCTTTGTTCCATTTAATTATCCCACATAAACGGTTGCCTGTGTGACAATGGCCTCCAAAGCTATACTGGGTGATGAGGCCCAGTCATCAGCCAGGCCATGCTCCCACCCACTGCCCCCCTACATAGTGACTCTGAAACACCAGCATTGTCTTGGTGTGATGCAAATTTGAGCAGAATTACTACTCACTGCATTTCCACTAATGTAAGCTCCTTGATGTCAGGGATTCTTTATGTTTTGCAAGAACAGGACCTAGTGTTCAGGAAATAACAATTGCATGCAATTCGGTGGCCTTCTTGAAGGGCCAGACTAGATGTCCCAGGTGCCCAAGGCTATGGCCCTCTGGGTATTGCCAAGGACTACAGCCAGCACTGTGAACAGCAATCTGGAATACCCTGTACGGGGGAGGGGGCAGTCTTTCTGTCATCAGATTGCAGGGAGAGTTCCAGAGTCCCAACCTTGATTGACTTTCCTTAGGGAGGCCTCAGTTTCTAAGGGATTAACTTAAAGAAGGACACAGCAGAGTTCCAAGTGGATGTGCTATAAAGAGAGCTGAATCCGTGTACCTAGGTGACTTGAAACCATCTGTGGAGTTGGCCCTATTGGCATAGATGATCTGCCTTCTTCTGACAGTTTTGGGAGCTGCATCTCTCCTTTCTCGTGCCCAACCTCCTACCCCCCACCCCCACCCAACTCCCCAGTTGGTGGCAGTACCAGGCCAAGGTTGAAGTCATTGGCAGGACTGAAGCCAGGGCTGTCTGTGGTGGGGCCCAACTCTTCTCCACCCATCACCCCCACTTTTGTCCTGATACTATTTTGGCTTATGGTATGTGGTTTCAACATCCAGGCCAGCTTTTAATCACGACACAATCCCATCTTTTAAGGATTGAGTGAGTCCTCCAAGAGAGGAAACTACTGAAGAGAAGATTTTTCTCAAATGGTGAGGCTTTCTCTTTCTTCTAAGAGTCTTATTTTAAAGGTAATTCAAGAGGAAAAAAGTGGGAACAAATTTAGGGCAAGGGGAGAATCTGGGGGAAATGGGCAAGGTGTGTGTATGTGTGTGCGCGTGAGAGAGATTGGGGAAAGTGTGTGTGTGTTTGTGTGTGTGTGAGAATGTGATTTTCTAGGGAAAGGGTGTGTGTGTGTAGTGTATGTGATTGCATCTGGAGGAAGGGTGGTGTATGTGGTGCGTGTGTGCATGTGGTGGCAGATAGTGGGATGGCGGTGGGCCATGACCAGGGAGGTGGCAATTCATGCAAAGTGGTCCCAGCTGCCCTGGTTTACCGGCTAACCCCGGCTCCACTCCAGCCTGCTATTCAGGGTGAGCTGCTATCATTAGTGGTTAAACATTTCTGAAAGTATTCCCTCTCAACTCTGACCGCATGCCCTTTCGGGGAAGGGAAGGAGGAGCCAGGAGAGTAAGGCGACCCACCCTGTTGTTGCTCCCAGTTGCTCTGCAGGCCAAGGAACCTGGGCGACTGGGAATTGTCCTAGCTACTTAGAGTCTGCACGCATAACAGGACAGATGCCACATTTTCTGTGCTGTCCATGCGTCCTGCTGCTCCTTGAGGGAACCAGCCCTCTGCTGTGGGCTGTGAGTACCTGATCAGAGAAACTTTCTTTCCCTTTCAAGGGGATTCTTGGCTGAAATCAGCCTTATATTAACCAATTTTGTCTCTCAAACTCACTGCCCTCAACACATATACACACATCCGTGGCCACTTTCCCTTTGGAACGAGTCTGTACTTGTTCTGCTTTCGATGAGGAATTGTGGTAAAATGCTCAATACTGACGTTTCTTCCCATGAAGTGGGGACTTTGAAATATTTTTCTTGACTGAGGTGTGGTTGACAGGTTTTGATTTATGAAATTAGCTAAGGGAAAAATAAGATGGAAAAAGAGAGTCCAAATTAAATCTTTATTTCCACAGCTTAGTTGGGCTCTCTCTCCATTTTTAACTGCCACGCAGTATTATAGTACAAAAGACACCAGGGCTTGGTACATTTCTTCTTCTTTTTGTGTTGTAATTTTGGCCCAATAAAAATCTTTCTTTTTGAAAAACTGTTTTTTCACTTACTGAAATGTGTGCAAGCTCGATGAATTAGACAAGCAAAACAGGAAATACTAAAGGCATCCATTTCTCCAACACCCAAAGATCACTGTTAACATTTTGGCTTATACCTATTTTGTCAAAAAAATGTTTCATGTGCTGGAGAAGGCAGTCTTGGGGACACTTCATAGTTGCCTAGTAGCTTCCTAGCATTGTTGTATTGAGATTTGTTCTAACATACTGAACCTGGTTGTCTCACCAGAAGACATGTTCAGGTAGGGATGGAGTCCCCCAGCAAGGGGACTTTCTTTTTTTTTTTTTTTTTTTAAAGATTTATTTATGCATACAAGCACTGGGGTACAGGCCAGAGGTGTGGGGGGTGAGAGGATTCACCACAGAGAGCTGGGAGCAGAACAGGCAGA
>JAGFMF010011458.1:350052-379912 GCA_019455555.1 Galemys pyrenaicus | reverse complement strand
AGGGGAGCAGCGGGCGAGGCAGGAGAGGTCTGCCGCACCATGTGGGTCCCCTCCCTGGCCGGCAGCAGGGATCGAACTCGTGCTGCAGTGCGTTGCTTTGCTTCATAGTGTGTTGCTTAACCCACTGCGCCACCAGGGAGGCCCAGCAAGGGGACTTTCTACTAGAGGTCATATAATCTCACCACTGGCCAAGACCAGTGGAAGTATAGTCTGTGAAGATTTCAGCTTAATTAAGTGCGTGCTTGCCAACCTCCACCTAAAGAGCATGGCCTCTTGACCCTAAGCCACTGGGTTTGAGACTTTGCCCTATTGCTTACTTTCCACAACACTGTCTGTGTTTTCATATTTGTAAAATGGGCACAACAATAATAAACTTATTCCAGGATTGCCATGTTAAATGAGATCACACACACACACACACTCTAAAACGTACCATACCTGGAACATAATATTCCAACCCAGTGAATTTTATATGCTTCCATAGTCATTGCTACTACTGATGCTGTATATGGTATTCTCACCTCCCAAGTCATGTGGTGTCATGGTATAGATTGTTCTCTGAACCTCTGTTTCTCTGCCAAGAGAGGGTAGTGTCTTTCTGAAACTGTGCTGAATAAGTTACTTACACTTGGTAAACACCAAACAAATGACTAGACTTTCCAGAAGAGTTAGGAGAGTCAGGGGGAGGGGAAGGAGGAGAGAGCCTTTCCAAATAACAGGAAGGTACATACCTCTCTCAACAGGAGAATAGTATAGGTATCTATATATTTCCTACAGGGAGTCTGGCTGACTTAGGAAGCCTCCATTTGGTTGCATGCTGTCCTGAATTCTGCTCTGTGTTCCCCTGTTATGTGCAGGCAGATGATACTGAAATGTATCATAAAAGAAATTACATCATTGGTTATATTTCAATTTACTTTTGTTTATGGAGTTAGAGAGTGACTCATTTCCATTCTTCTGCATGGGGCTATCCAGTTTTCCCAACACCGTTTGCTGAAGAGATTTTCCTTTCTCCATTGTGTGTTCTTGGCTCCAGTGTTACAGTATATATATATGAATTTATTTCTGGACTCTTAATTCTGTTCCATTGTCTATTTTTAATCAACTACCAGACTGTTCTAATTACTGTTGCTTTATAATATAATTTAAAATTGTGTAACATGATGCCTTCATTTTTCTTTTTTCCAAAATTGCTTTTGCTATTTGGAGTCTTTAGTGGTTTTATATATTTTTTTAGGTTTTTATTTTTTTTAAATTTCCTTGAAAGATACCATTGGAATTTTGATAGGGATTTCATTGAAACCATGTATGATTTTCAGTAGTCTGGTCATTTTGACTATATTAATTCTCTCCATCCATGAAAATGGATATTTCTTCATCTTTTTTTGTCTTATTCTGTATGTGTTAACAAAGTCTTACAATTTTTATTATATAGATCTTTCACCTTCTTTGTAAATTTATTTTAGACATTTTTTGATGTGATTGTAAATGAGATTATTTTCTTAATTACTTTTTCTTGTTATTTGCATATAGGAATGCAAAAGATTTTTGTGTATTTAAAGCCTGCCACTTTTCAAATTTTAATTCCTTTAACTTCTTGTGGAATTGCTCTGGCTAAGATGTCTAATACTAAGTTAAATGAAAGTGGTTAAAAAAAAATGAAAATGGTGATAGTGGTCACCTTTGACTTGCTCCTGATTTTAAAGGAAAAGCTTGCACTTTTTCATTATTGCATTTGAGATTGATTGTAGATTTGTGATATATAGCCTTTATTATATTTATATACATTCCCTTCATACCCATTTTGTTAAGTGTTTTTATCCTGAGCTGTGTCTAGTGAAATGTTTTCTCTATGTCAGTTGATGTGATCATTCTTCATTTGGTAGCAGTTAAATCATCTCATTGTTGAAAAGTAATAGTAATACTAAGTAGTATAATGATTTCTTTGTCAAAACAGTTGAACTGAAAGGCAGGATGGCTTAGACATTTTCAAAGAATGAATGAAGTCATTCACTGAATGAATGAAGGACCTTGAGAACGTTTACTTCCTATTGCCTCCTGTTCCTCACAGATGTCAGATAGGTTCTCTGTTGCTAGATCCCACCATCTTTGTGATCTACATCCCTTTCTGCACTGTTCCTCTTTCAGTCATTTTTTCTAGATAAAACGTGTCAATGTAGGTGTTGGCCAAGGTGGCTTAATGACGCTACTTGTCTCCTCTTCCCAGAGGAAGAGCCTTTCTAGTTTTAGAGAAAGGGATTTGGATAAATTTTTGGACACTTTTTGCCTAACAAGAGAAATATTTCATCTGTAGCCTTTCCAGTAATCTTGTTTATTTCTTACATTTGAGCCCAATAAAAATAATGTGATGGGCACAGGATATTTTGCCAGTTATTTCAGATGTGGGGCAATTCACTCTGCATTTGTTTACTTCAAATGGAAAAGTTTGCACAAAGCTGCCTTCTGGGCTTTGACCAGGAAGGAAGCTTACCTGGGTGTCTCTGTGTGGAGCCAGCTTCCATTGAGTAAAAGACTAGAGGGGCTAACGAATGACTTACTGCAAGTAAATAGCAAGGGAATGTAGTAACTTAGGTGGGATTCATGTCTTATTTTTTCAGTTTTTTATATCTGTTTGCTTTATACTTTGAATCCCTAGGACTCACAGACATTCAGGTGGTTCAGCCAGAACAACCACAGCAAGCAGCGAGCAGAGCCCGGGTACCAGCAACCGGCACCGCCAGCCTATCAAGAACCCAAGCCATAGTGGCTTGGCCAATGGCACAGGTGAGTGACAGCCCAGAATGGCGGCCTGGACTGATGCCGTGGCCTCTAACTTGTTCTCATTTAGAGTCAGGACCCTGCTTGCTGTATCAGAATGTAGGGTGGGTGAGAGGAGACTCCAATACTTAAATGAATTTGTATCCACCGATCTTTCCATAGGCCCATGTTCTTTCATCTCTGGTGTATTCTGTAAAGCCAAGGTCATTCTCCATTTTGCACTCTCCTGAAATATTCCTTTACACAGAATAAAAAGTGTTGCTTTTTCTATTCATTTCTTATCAACATTGACTTTCACTTGGGAGAAGATATTATTTACACCTGACAAATCATTTATTTTCTTCATTTAAATCAAAGTTCAGACTTGGAGAAAGAAGACTAAGTATTGTTGTTAAGAAAGAGGTTAGAAATGATGGGAGCACTGGTGAGCAGGTTGGGATGTTGACTAGGGCAAAGCTAGGGCACCTGCGGTGGTCATTCTCTTGAGTGTGTCTGTCCCCTCTGAGAGGTGATGACCAGCTCTCCCACATCATCGTGGGACCTTGCTGCACTTGGCTCAGCTTCCCTGTCAGCAGGCAGCGAACGTCCTACTTCAGAACAAATTGGTTTTAGTCATCCTTTCCTTCTGTCTCATTGGGATGATTTTTAAAGGAAAAACCAGTTTGTTTTTCTAAACTTCTTGAAGATTATCAGATATCTAGTGACTGCTAATCACTTGCTAATTTGTCTTAATTTGGGGCTCTTGGGGAGGGACATGGATGTTTGATTTGATAAACCGGATATATGGGATGTGGAGGTGTCTAAATTGGTCAAGTGACAGTGAGATAATTTTGTAGCTGCTGATGATCGTAGAGCTGTGGCATGAAGAACCAGATATCCAGAGCTGTAGAGCTTTTCACAGAAGCCTTGTGCAGGCATTGCCACTGCCCTTTGTATGACAAAATATCGAGTGGGAAGAATCAGTTTGGGCTTTCAGTTCTCTGGAAGCACCAAATGAGGGTTGCAGAGCCACTCTGAGGCCCAGTGGTGTTTAGTTATACTACTGTCTGTGACAATGGTGACAGCAAGGGGTCTGCTGGGCCCTGCCAGACTCACTGTGTGTGTGGTGGCAGTTCTCCCTGCAGTTTGGGGCCTGACTGAAGGAATTGAGTCAGCTAGTTTCTCCTGAGGTAGATGAGGTAAGGTAGATGAGGGATTGCCATCTCTGCTCACCTGGCACACCCATGCCAGTCACATAATCAGGTGCTGTGCCATCCAGTCAAAAATTGTCAGGGTTTCCCATTTGCATGAAGGGGGCAGCAAACTGACAGTCATAGATTATGTGACAGAAAACCGTATGCAACTCATGAGTACCAGTGAACCTACTTTTCTTAGAAAAAGTAGTGGCTAGTAGACAGAGGAGGAGACATTTTCAAATAGGGAAGGTGAACTGGCCTTTGGGGACCGTCATTTCTTGGAGGCCACAGCTGCACCATTGACCACTCTTCAGGCACCTACATCATGGTGATGCTGGTTTCCCTCAGCCATCTCTGCTGTTCCTATACCAACTGTTGGTAAACTGTTTTTACATGGCAATGTCTTTGAATCACTGTCCTTGGACATTTATAAAGATGCTTTCCCTGTGTTTATTTTTAGGCACCTTTGCATATTGTCCTCTCCAGGAACATTATGTTTCAGCAGATGAGGCAGGTGCTGGCCACATCTTGAGAAAGCTATGAGTCCTTAAGCTCAGATTGCCTTAGAAATGTTTCTGGTAGTGTATCTGAATGCCCAAACTGTTCCCAAAGCCCAACATGGGAAACGTTGTAGTTGCATTTGAGGGATTTTGCTTGTTGAAAACTAAGGCATTGACCGCCATCTGGTCTGTCTCCTTTTGCTGTGCTGTATATTCACTGTTCCTCATAGACAGCCTATTCTTCCTTGACTCTGCACTGTCTATCCAGGGTGCAGAAACATCTCACCTTTCCTCTGGGTGGTAGACAGAGACACCCTTTTTCGTAAGCAAGACTAGAAGGGGGCTTGGGGATGTGGGTGAGGACATCTCCATCCTTAATGAGCTGCTGGTAGAGCCATGAAGACCAGTCCCAAGGTAGAGGTGGTAGTGAGCTGTGCCTCCAGGAAATGTTTCCACAGACGTATAAAATTAATTTAGCAAGCCTTTTGGCTGTGCTCTGCAGTTAGCATGAAAAAGACATTTGGGGTAAAAATGAAGCTGAGCTCCAGGTTTTGTTTTTTTTTTTTTTTCATGATGTCACAACTGTAAAGCATCCATTTTTACAAACTGAAAGCGAATGGCAGCCTGTCTGTATAAATATAACTTTTCTAACTTTTAGATGTGGTAGAATTAAGAACTAGCCTAATGGCACAGCACTTCATGAAGACTGGTGTGCAATGACTTATTTTCTAATTTTTTATTGAAAATATTATCCAAAAAAGTTAGAACTGCTCCCTTAAATATGATTTCCATTCGCAGGTTGGGACTCACATTGACTGTGGTCAGATTCTGATCCTCTGTGTACGGTACAGTCCCAGGGACGTGCTGGGCCTTCGTTTTCTCATTAATAAAACTCTAGTACAAGAGTATTTATTTTATAGGATTGTTACAAGGGATAAATTATATAAAATATGTAGAGTTCCTGGCACAATGCCTGGGAATAGTGAGCTCTCATGGCTAGTTTTGATTTTTCATGATTAATGTCATGCAGTTACAATTATGTAGTGATTATGTAGATTATAACATGTAACCCACAGTTCTCTTTTTCACTTTGTTATTTTCTACACAACTTCAATGTATCAAAGTGTTCTTAATTACTTTTCATTGACCTCAATTTTTTCATAATTAATATGCTGAAATTCATTTTTTTTCCTCAATTCTTTTTTTTTTAAAAAGGTTTATTTATTTATGCATACAAGAGCTGGGGTACAGGGAGGTGAGAGGATTCACCAGAGACAGAACAGGGAGCAGAACAGGCAGATAGACTGAAACACACTGCTGAGGGGAGCAGCAGACAAGGCAGGAGAGGTCTGATGCACTATGTGGCTCCCCTCCCTGGGCAGCGGCAGGGATCGAACTTGTGCTGCAGTGGCTGTGGTTTGCTTCATAGTGTGTTGCCCAACCCACTGTGCCACCAGGGAGGTCCCTATTTTTCCTCAATTCTTGTGTATATTTTCCTGTTGTAAAGCAAAATCCTAACGTAAACAACTTAGGACACAGTTTTGTTTTTTGAGTGAAACTCTTTAAAAAAATTTTTAAAATAAAGTTCTTGAATTAAAGCATTTGAGTTTGAAGAGTGTTTTAAAAGTTTATCACCAGATTGTTTTCCAGAAGGACTGAGTATTAATCGTATGTTCAAAAACAATGTAAGCTTTTTGTTAAATGGTACATGAGGCTTATTTATCTTGCAGTTTCCTTGTTGATACTCATTTATCATCTTACTAACAGGTATTAAGTGCCACCTCATTGTTTAACCTTGTTGCATCTCTTTAGTTATTAGTTACTCGATTGTTTCTTTCCTTGTGTGGCTTTTTTTATAGTGTTGGATTACATGTCCTTTGGAGATTTGGAAGTTTTATTTTAGAGGTTTATGTACCCTAGGTACAAGTTTTAGTTCAAGTTGTGATAAAATATACACATCATAATTTAACCTAATAAAGCATATTATAATTTAAGCTATCCTTATGTGTATAGTGTAGTGGCATTAAGTTCATTTACAAAGTTGTGCAGCTACACCACTATCCATCTCCACAACTCTTTCATCATCCCAGACTGAAACTACCATTTAAGCAATAACATTCTCTTCTCCATCCACTGGTCCCAGCCCCTGGTAACCTCTGGTCCACTAACTTAAGTCTTCATGAACTTTCTCATGCCAGGAAGCTCCTGTTATTAGTGGGATATTTTGTGCTTTTATCTCTGACTTATTTCACTTTGCATAATGTTTTCAAGATTCCCCCATGTAGCATATATACAGATTCAACTTTTTTCCATGTATACACATTTTATTTATCTGTTAGTTTGTTAATAGATATTTGGGTATGTCTACCTTTTGGCTTTTATGAATAACGCTGCTATGAACATGGATGTGCAGCTATCTGAGTCCCTGATTTTAATTCTTTCGAGTATGTACCGATGAGTGGAGGTGATAGGTTGTATGGTAATGCCATGTTTAACTTTTTGAAGGAAACTCAAACTGTTTCTCCAGAGTAGCTATACTGTTTTCTATTCCCACCAGCAATGAATGAGGGTTCGAGTTTTGCTACAGGCTTGCCAAACCTTTTATTTTGCTGCATTTCCCTCCCGCCACCATCCCTTATACTACCCCTTTATTCGCTTCCCTTCCCCCTTCTTCTTAGCGTCAGAGCCTTCAGGATGTTCATTAATAGTTCACTCGTTTTTGAAAGTGCTTTATGTTATCAAATTGCTGTGTAAATTATTCATTATTTGTTTTTATTGTTCTGATTAACTTTACTGGACATAATTCTCAAATTCCATCCATTTTGTTGAAAATGTCTGCATTTCATCCTTTTTTATGGCTATATCCAAGGTGTGAATATACCATATGTTCTTGACACAATCATCTGTCTATGGATATTTAGGCTGTGTCCATGCCCCCTACCTATTGTAAACAATGCTGATGTCAGCTTTAACACTTGTTATTTTTTATATTAGCCATCCTAGTGGGTATCTAGCTACAAGTTTTATCTGTAATATTTATGATTATAAGTTTTCCCCCTACACCACTGTTTTATACTTTACCTCTGACTTTTGTAGAAAAGGAGTTTAAAAAAAATTGTGTCTGAGTATTAAAAACAAAGTGTGTAGTTTTACCTATGCTTCAATAGTGAAAAGGCTTTCATTTTTCAGGTGGAATGAAAAACTCCATTCTAGTTTTCTTTTATTTTCATGGGACTTATAATAGTGTATAATGGTGAATTTTTCCTTCTATATTAAAGTCATGTTACTCTAGAAATATGAAATAATTTTTCATATTTTTTCTCACTGTGGTTTTTTACTTAGTGTTTATCGCTTTTCACATTCTTATGTGCAGTGAGAATTCATTTTTGGAATCTTTAATCATCCTGTTTATTGAGTTCCAGTTTTGAGCCAGTCCCATGTGATTTTGATTATTGATGTATTATGGTATGTTTTTCTAATGTCTGAAGGGCTAGTCCCGCCTTACGGCTTTTTGTGCATGATATTTTTTGATAGTTTATACGATTTCAAAAGGAATTTCAGACTTTGAATTCTTAGCAATGTAGCAAAACATAAATGGAAATTGTGTGAATCTTATATTGGCCAGGAAGGGATTTAACTTTCCCATCAGGTAACTTCTGGTGACTTAGTCCTTCTAGAAGTTTTTTTTTCTTTCTTCCCATCTAATATAATTGCTTTCCGTTATGTAAGTTTCGCCCACTCTATGTCATGCTAACTAGGGAGTATTTTTCTAGTTTGGGAGGGTTGCTGTGAAAAGCCAAGTGATCACTGGGTTGTATTGGAAGTGGATTGCTTGTGTTCATGCATGAGAGATACTGACTGCTTTCCTGTGGATCTTATGTTACGAGCGGATCTTCAGTTTTAAAAAGCTTCACTGTTGGCGATCGCCTGCTGTGGGGGCTGAAAAGATGTGTGTTCCAGCCCGTTCCCCACCACACACACCTAAAGATCTTGGAACATGCAGTTTGCTGGCAGCATGTGTAGGATTAAGGAAAAGAATTTCCTATTCCTAATTTTTTTTTCCTTTGGCTAACTGTGAGTAGAGTATGTCTTCGTCCTGAATGAATATCTGATTCATAAAGTTAGAATGTTTAACCAACACCACAAGGGAACCTTGTGAAACAACCACTGTTGCAGAAACCAGCTTCTTCAACTGCCATTTTACCCACTTACCCCATTTACCCTTCCACCTTCATAGCAGCTTTTCTCCTCGTTCAGGAAAGCCAGCTAGCCATCCTCACACCCCCTCCCACCTGATGCCTGGATTTGAATACTGGTTCTGCTTCATGGCACCTCTGAATGCTACCTCTGTGAGACTCAGTTTTATCTTCAATCAAATGGGAAGAATAATACCCTCTTTGTGGGGCTATTGGGAGAATAAATGAACTCATCAATGTGAACTTGCTGAAGGCAGTTTAGGATCCTGGGTTGGATGTTGGAACAGTAAAAGGACATTAGTGGCAAATCTGGTGAAATCAAATAAAGCGTGAAGTTTAGTGAATAGACTGTACTGATGTCAGTTTTTTAGCTTTGACAGATGTGCTATGTTTAAGTAAGGTAGTCATATTAGGGAAAATTGGGTGGAGGGCATACTAACTTGCAACTTGTTTTAAAAGGAGAATAAGAAACAGTGGTCAGCGTGTGAAAAAGTGGTTGGTGTGGCAAATGAATTTATCACAACAAACAACTGTATCCAAACATTTATATTAAAAAATTAAACATTAAAAAAGATAGAAATATCTTAAATATGTATAAACTCAAGAGTCCAAGAGTTCATAATGAATTTTTAATAAGACAAAACTTGATTATGCTCTTCTTGGAGGAGACAAGGAAATTAATTCATTATTCTGAAAATCGATAAATAAAAGGAAAGATTCAGCCTTTTTTTTTTAAACACAAACTGAACCTCAGGATAACCAAGTAGTTGATAAGGGAAATTTTTCTCAATAGGTATAAGAGATTACTGTTTTACCATATCTACCCAGTGACTGGATTAATAGGCAGTAGTCATCGGTGTTACTAACACCAGAAAAGAGAGACAGCAGACGTCATATGCCTGATGATGGAAGTACATACTTCATCTGTGCCCAAACATTGACTGTCTACAAAAGTTATAAGAATATTAGGGCCTCCCTGGTGGCGCACCGGGTTGAACACCACACTGTGAAGTATCCATAGCACAGCAGCGTGAGTTTGATCCCTGGCCACATGGCGCAGCAGACCTCTCCTGCCTCTTACGCTGCTCCCCTCAGCAGTGTGTTTCAGTCTATCTGCCTGTTCTGCTCCCCACTCTGTCTCTGGTGAATCCTCTCACCTCCCGTGACTCCAGTCTGTACCCCAGCTCTTGTATGCATACATAAAATAAATAAATATTTTTTAAAAAAGTTGTAAGAATATTATATGGTTCGTTACCCAGTTTCAGCTGTTACCAACTCATGGCCATTTTAATTTCATCTACAGAACTACCCACCTTCTTCTCTGTACTCTAATTCACTTCCTCTCCTTGTCCCTCATCTCCCAATGATTGCTTTTAAACTTTTCCTATTATCCAACTGTTCTCTTTTGAGGTTCTGCCAATTTCTACTCCTACCAGCAATATGTGAAAATGTCAGGTTTTTTTGTACTCTTCTCAGTGTATGATGAAATATTTTCACTCTTGCCAATCTGATAGGTTAAAAAAATGGTTTTTTATTGTAGTCTTAATTGCATTTCTGGGCTCATAGAGATTGAGCATCTTTTAATATGTTTAGGGGAAATTTGTCTTTCTTTTACTGTGAAGCATCTGTTCATATTCTTTTTCTTTTTCTAACTGATTTGTAGAGTTTTGCCTGACATACTGATAACCACGTTTTCATTGTCAGGTCTCAGGACTTAAGGGAGTTAAGTCTTTGCTGAAGGCAGAGAGGGAGAACATAAAAATGGATTTTGGTTTTCCCTATATGGTGTCTACGCCAAGGTGGCTAATGTGTGTCAACGTCAAGGAACCCCTCCTCCTGGGAACCAAGAGGAAGTCTCTCAAAACTAGAAGGGAAAGGTTTTCTCTCCCGCATCAATCCAGCTTTGGAGATGTTCTATTAGTGACATATGCCCTTCCCCCCAAAATAACAATGAAGTGTTTTGTGTGCTAACAACATAGCTTAAAAAAAAAAAAAGTAAAACAAAATTCTGCATTTTTATAAAACTTGATAAAAAATAGTATTTCAAACTGTACAGTCACCAGAAGTACACAGTTATCAAAAATGCACACACTTCACTTGGCATCTCCAGCACCTTCAGCTCTTTGTGCCTAGTCTGTTTTGGCATCTCCATTTTTTGCAGGGTTATTCCCGTCCTCGCCAGCATCACCTTTACCCTTTTTTCCTTTGGGTACAATCTCTCCCTTCTTTGCAGGGACCTTTTTAGGCTTGGGCTCTGGCTTTGGAGGAGCAGGTTTAGCAGATAACCTTGTGGATCTTCTCTGTGGTTCGTCCTTCACCTTGGCTTTATCTCCTTTAGCATCCCCTTCAGCCTTTCTCTTGAGCATGCAGGACGTAGGCACTGGACACACGAATGTATAGGTGGTCGGGTATTGGTAGGTCTGGGGTCGTCCTCGCTTCTAAAATCTTTAAGTCTTTTCTGTTTTGAGGTTATAAAATATTTTTCTTTGTTTTCTTTTACTTCCTCTTTAGTTGCATTTCTTTTAATGTCAAAGTTTCTGACCCATCTGGAATTAATTTTGATATAATAATAAGTGAGGAAGGGATATAACTCAGTTGCCCTTCACAACCCACTGCCCAGTATACTCCGTAGTTGTTACAGCACTGTTTAATAAATTATTGGTCTTTTCTGCAGTCATTTAAAATGCCACCTTTGTGACATACTAAATTCCTATGTGTAGTTAATTTTATTTTTGAATTTTTTGACATCTGCTATTCATTTATTAGTGCCATATTGTTTTTATTACTGTAGCTTAATAATATGTTTTGATATTTTAGAAAAGTAGCTTTTACTTAGATATACACATAACACTAGGCTTGAGAATTTAATGACTGTTTTTATGTATTTAATTTTTCTTTTTTTTTAATTTAATTAATTGTATTTGACATCATTTGTATTCCCCAGAAAGTACTCACCACCGTTCCACCTGTGCACCATCACCTCAGTCCCTTGGGCTCTTTCTGCCCTCATCCCCATCTTTGCCCTCCCCTCCTTCCCCTCCCACCATGGTCCCTTTGGTTTATCTTTGACTTTTTGGTCTTGTTGAGTTTTTTGTTTGCTTTTGGTTATAATTGCCCATTTCCTTGAGCTTCTTCTTCTTCTTTTTGTTGTTGTTGTAGTTTTTGCTCTTTCATATTCCTCCTAATAGTGAAGCCATCTGATATTTTTCTCTTGCCTTCTGACTTGTTTCACTGAGTATAATTCCTTCTAATTCCATCCATGTTTCTATAAATGTCCCTAGTTTCTCATTTTTGATTGCTGAATAATATTCCATTGTGCATATGTACTACACCTTCTTGATCCAGTCGTCTACTTTTGGGCATTTGGGTTGTTTCCAGGTCTTACCAATTGCAAATAGTTCTGCAGTAGGAGTACAGGTGCTCTTTTGGATCGGTGTGTTTGTGTCCTTTGGATAGATTCCTAGGAGTGGAGTTGCTGGATCATATGGTAGTTCCATTTCTAGTTGACTGAGGAACCTCCATGCAGCCTTCCATAGTGGTTGGATTAACTTGCATTCCCACCAGCAGTGTACTAGGGTTCCTTTTCTCCGCATCCTCGCCACCATTTCTTGTTGTTGGTTGTTTTGATGTGTGCCATTCTTACTGGTGTAAGGTGATACCTCATTGTGGTCTTAATTTGCATTTCTCTGATTATGAGGGATGCTGAGCATTTTCTCATGTGCCTGTTGGCCATGTGTATGTCTTCTTTGGAGAAGTGTCTTTTAAGTTCTTCTGCCCATTTTTTTATTGGGTTTCTTTATTTTTCTTGAGTCTTATGAGTTCTTTGTATATCTTTGTGATCAGACCCTTGTCCGTTGTGTGGAGTGCAAAGATTTTTTTCCCATTCAGTTGGGTTTCTTTTTGTTCTGTTTAATGTTCCTTTGCTGTACAGAAGCTTTTTATCTTGATGTAGTCCCATCTGTTTATCTTCTCTCTCATTTTTATTGCTTTGGGGACTGCTACCTCGAAAGTGCTATTGAGGTCTAAGTCTTGCAGCATTTTCCCTATGTTTTCCTCTATATATTTTATAGTTTTGTGTCTTACATTTGGGTCTTTTATCCATTTTGAGTTGATTTTCGTACATGGTGTGAGATAGTGGTCCAGTTTCATTTTTTTACATATGGTGGACCAGTTTTGCCAGCACCATTTATTGAATAAGCTATCTTTGTCCCATTGCAAATTCTTTGTTCCTTTGTCAAAGATCAGTTATCCCTAGTTGTATGGTTTTACTTCTGTGCTTTCTATATGGTTCCATTGGTGTGTGTCTGTCTTTGTTCCAGTACCAAGCTGTTTTAATTACTCTTGCTTTGTAGTAGAGTTTGAAGTCTGGGAGTGTGATATCTCTATTTTCCTTTTTTTAGTAGAGCTTTGGCTAATTGGGGTTTTTTGTGTCTCCATATGAATTTCATCAATATTTGGTCTATTTCCTTAAAGAATTTCATTGATATTTTTATTGATATTGTGTTGAATCTATAAATTGCTTTTGGTAGGATGGCCATTTTGATAATGTTAATTCTTTCTATCCATGAGCAGGGGATATCTTTCCATTTCTTTGTGTCCTCCTCTATTACTTTTAACAGTGTTTTATAATTTTCTCTATGTAGGTATTTTGTTTCTTTTGCTAGGTTGATTCCTAGATACTTGATTTTTTTGGCCTCAATTGTAAAAGGTATATTTTTCTTGATTTCTTCTTCTTTGGATTGGTTGTTTGTGTATAGGAAGGCTACTGACTTTTGTGCATTGATTTTGTACCCTGCTACTTTACTAAACTGGCTGATTGTTTTAATTAGCTTTTCTGTAGAGCTTTTAGGATTTTTCAAGTATATTATCATATCATCTGCAAATAATGATAGTTTTACTTCTTCTTTCCTGATTTGTATTCCCTGTATGTCCTTTTCCTGTCTTATTGCTCTGGCTAGGACTTATAGTTCTATGTTGAATAGCAGTGGGGAAAGTAGGCATCCTTGTCTTGTTCCTGATCTTAAGAGGAATGCTTTCAGTTTTTCACCATTGAGGATGATATTGGCTGTGGGTTTGTCGTATATAGCTTTTACCATGTTGAGGAATGATCATTCTATTCTGAGGGTTTCGAGAGCCATCATCATGATTAGGTGTTGGACTTTGTCAAATGCCTTTTCTGCATTGATTGATATGATCATATGATTTTTGTTCTTCTTTTTGTTGATATTGTGGATTACATTGATTGATTTCCATATATTGACCCATCCTTGGGCTTCTGGGATAAATCCCACTTAATCGTGTGTATTTAGTTTTTCTTACAAATATTTAGTTCTCAGAAAAATCACGGTGGCTTTTTTATTGGACTTGAGTAAAATTTGCAGATTTGCATAAATAGAATTGCCATCTGTTGTGTTCTATCTACAAACTCGACTAACATAGCAAGGAACATAAATACAAAACTCTGGGAAACATCAATTTACAAGATGTAGTCATTTATTAAACAGCTAATTTAATCTGTGTGTCAGTCAGTATTTCATGTCCTAGGAAGAAAGCAAATGAACTTATCATAGATAATTCTGGCTCATCTCCTTTTTTCAAGAATGAACCTGGTATCATATATAGCTTTATTTCCCCTTACTGCCAATGTCATTTAAGCCAATTGGCTTAGGTGGTTACTTAGTTATTATCTTAGTTAGCATCCCATGAGCTACAGAGAGGGAGAAGTAGAGCGTAGTGAGTTAGTGTTTCAAGCTCTGGAAGCAGATGGAAGGGGTATGGATTAGGTGCTGCAGTAACCTTGGCAAACTAGTCACCTCTTTGAGCCTCAGTTTCCTCCTTTGTGAAATGGGAGGTTATTCATTGTCCCTAACTCATGTATGTGAAGTTAAAATGCTTTGTATTTTGCTTGCATATCTTGGTATTCTGCAAATGTTAGTGAACATCATTTATATTGGATATCTGGCTCTGCAGGTTTGATGGTATCTGACTTAGTATGTTCAGTTCCTCACATTATTTAGGAGAGGTTATAAAAGAAGGCAGATGAGTGAGCAGAAAGGAGTGGCCTACAAACATTAAAGAAATAGGAAGTCCTATTCTGAAAAAGAGAAACAGAACAGGGTGACCAGAAACTCATTTTGTATTGTGTGGGGAGGTTAGGCATTGGAACTGAGAGTAGCCAGTGGAGTCCAGATTAAATCAGAAGAAAATCTTCCTAGCCTGGACATCTGTTCAACAGTATAATGACTTAAAATGTTCAAGAATAACCAGGATTGCCATTTGTTAGGGTAACTGCAGAAAATAATTTGTGAATTAGGGAAATGAGGCTAAATGATGACTAAGGAACTTTCCTACAAAATTCTAGTATAAAAGGCCACATTTACAATCACATACATAGAAAGTCCTTTGCATAGGACTTATTTATCCATTTTCAGAGAATTGTTAATTCTTTGAAGCCTTGTTTGGTCTCTTTTTGAGTGATAGGATATCACAGTGCCTTAGGGTCTTGTAACATGAGTTACCAACAAAAGAGAGATAAATAGAGAAGTTAAGGAGACTCAGGAAACCAGCACATTTCACTTCTCTCTCTCCCTATGGCTACCTTAGTGACAAGTCCCTTACCGTCAGAGCTTCATCTTTCCATTGAGAGTGTTAATCCTTGTTCCCTTCTTTGAGCTTAAATCCTTAAAAGAGCAGAACATTATTGGAAAATTTCTGCCTCTTTGTGTATGGAGCTTTTGGAAGGGAGGTACTGTTAGTACCTAGCACAAGTGACAAGTTTAAAGAAATGCGTATGAACCCATAAACAAGGCCTTGTTCCCTTGAACATGGACACACTTCCCTGTTATCCTCATCATTCCTGATACTCTTTTATTGCAATACATGGAACCATAGTATATTTAAAAAATTTAATAAAGTTATATAAAAGAAGTAATATTTCACATACTTATTTCAGATCCAGCTCTCAGTATTCTTTGAGCAGGCCATTACTGACTTGCTGTTACTTCCACCACATTAAGTTTTGTCAAACTTAGCTGCCACCAGATGCACGCATGATCACATTGTAGCTACTGTGCTGTTCCATTAAGAAAAACTTAACCAATGTCAACACAAGTCGTAGTTGATCTCTAAACTGTGATTTCTGTATTTTCAGTGAACGAAGATCCCACCGTAGCCACTGATCCTGAAGAACCCTCTGTTGTTGGTGTGACATCCCCGCCTGCTGCCACGAGAAGTGTGACTCCAAACCCCACCATAGCCTCTCTCCCTGCTCTGACCACACCAGCTGAAGGAGAGGTGCCCAGCACTTCAGGCACCCAGCAGCCCCCCGCAGCTGTCCAGGCCCCTGATGCCCTGCCTACTGGGTGAGTAGCCTCTGTCCTACTCTGTTACTCTGTTCCCCCATCCCCACCCCCACCCCGCCAAAGACTGAGGCTCCTTCACCAGGGCAGAAACAACATGGTTATTTATTACCTGGTGGCTGGTAGTTTCTGGGGAGGCTGCCATGCACAGGAGTGAGGGAGGTGTGGAAGAACTGCTTGTTCTACATAAATCTTAAAAGAATCTAAATCATCTGTGAGCTGAATCAATGCTACCTTATACTGTGACTGGAAATGAACAGCTCGATTCAAAGAGCGTGGCTTTTATGGAACAAGGAACTCATTTTGCCTTCTGAAACTGTTGGAGGGTGTTCACCTAGATCCTGCCTAGAAAATACCTTTTCTCTTGAATTTTATGTCAGCGGCCTCTGGAGGACTTTAGGCCCTGAGTCTCATTGTATGTTTTTCCTGTAGCTGATGTGATGTTATAACATGGTCTACTAGTTTTCTTGACACCTTCTAGTTCAGAATTATATCTGATGGTAAAAACCTTGGATGAGAAGAAGTCCCCAGTCAGCCAAAAGGAGAGTCACCTTTTACTGTCCAGTCAATGGAGATTGGGAATCAAATTGATGTAGGTTTGAATCCCAGCACTACTCCCATGCGATGTTGGCTCAGTGACTTACCATCTTGATAAGGCGTCTGTAATAATCATTCCTATTTCTCCAGAGAAATAAGATAGCGTAGTGAATGGCATTTTTAGTAGATGGTAATCATGGTGAGTATTTCTGAAGTGGTTGTGGGATAGCCAGAAAGAAAGGGAATAGTTCTGAACTGGAAAATGAGTTCTTCTTTTGACGGCTGCCAGGTTTAGTCAGGGCTGATCCCTCTGTGGTCCTGCTGCCCACCCTGTTTATCACATTGGTACTGAGGAAAACTGTCCACGGTGCCATAGTCCCTAGTCTGGCCAGTGGTGGTGGTGGTGGTGGTCCTGGTGTGTGGGTCCTCTGAGCACCCCTAATTTATACAGAGAAAGGGAAGGATGTTTGATGTATTATAATATACTGTACTGTTCTTAAACCATGTTGAAAAACCCACTTACTAAAACAAAAATCCTAAATCTGAAGCCATATGTGATTTTAGCCACACACATCTTACGTCCTTAGCATTTGGCACACTCCCTGACTCACATTTCTCAAAAAAGTATGAGGCACAAATGAAAAGCATTGTGCATAGTCTTCAGCACCTCAAACCTGGAGAGAATAGGGAGTATTGAGAGGAGTCTCTGAGAATTTTTTGACTTTGTGAGAAGATTAATAAGCAGTTGCTTTTGTCTAACTCCTCCCTAAGAGATTTCTTTTCTCTTTCATATGTGGTAAGGAATACTCGAAAGATCTTTGTTTGGTTTATAATTTCAAATCTGTATGCTATAATTTGGGGGGAACAGAGCAGAATGGTTTTGGCAGAAAGGAGGGAAAATGGCTGCTTGTGTCCCCCGTGAGCTGTTTGTTTTCTTTCCACTGAGCAAATGCCTGGAAGGCCGGCTTCACTCCCGTGTCAGTCACAGGCAATTAGGGCTAATGGCTCAACATGTCTTTATGTAGGGTGTGTGTGAGGGTTACTGTTCCCTGGGATTGGGCTTTTCCTGTTTCCAGGCAGCTGGAAAACTCCAGTGCCTGAAAACCTTCTTTATTCTAAGTCTGGCTGAAGGAGCAGCCCAGGGAAGCCAATTGCTACCCCCACCCCACCAGAGGCTGCAACACTTTTCCCAGGTAGAGTCTGAACAACAGCTATTCCTTAAAGCATTTAGAACATGATGAGACTGATGTATGGGTCTGGGGAGGCCACCGCTGCCCATTTGAACATGTATGCTGATCCCCAAAATGGTGGCTGGGTCCCAGTTTTCCAGACCAAACCAGCTTCCTGGTGCCATCCCAAAGACCACGGGCGCACTGCTGTCTTGAGGCTGTCTGAGGGCTTGGAGAGCGCCAGCTGCCTAAGTGGGACAGTGTGTGGTGTGGGACAGTGAGGATGGTAGGACCTCAGTTCACCGCTCTTCGATGTCAAGCCAGAAGGGGCACTCTCTGCAGTGACTCTTCTAGTTCAGAGACCTCCAGTGTACCCAGGTTGTTTACAAGTTCACCAGATACAGACTAGATTAGTTATCCTTCTATTCCTATCTTGACTTCAGTATTCAGGGGTCCTCTATGATCCTTTATAAAAGAAGTCCTGAGCATGACTGTTCTCCACTTAGAATGCTGCAGCGACTTCCTGTTGTTTTTAAGGATAAATTCTCAGGCCCTCCTTGGTGGTGCAGTGGGTTAAGCAATGCACTATGAAGCAAACCGCAGCCACTGCAGCATGAGTTTGATCCCTGCTGCCGACTGGGGAGGTGACCCACATGGCGCAGGCAGACCTCTCCTGCCTGGCCCGCTGCTCCCCTCAGCAGTGTGTTTCAGTCCATCTACTCTGTCTGGTGGATTCTCTCACTGCCCCGCACCTCTGGCTTGTACCCCAGTGCTTGTATGCATAAATAAATAAATCTTTTTTAAAAAATAAGGATAAATTCTCAAATCCTGAGCAAGGTCTAAAAAGCTCCACATGATGTGGCCCTACCTACCACGTAAGCCTTCCTTGGAAAGGACTCTGTTTCTCCCTGTAATAACTGTCATTTTGTCAGTTGCACCAGCTCCACATGATGTGGCCCTACCTACCACGTAAGCCTTCCTTGGAAAGGACTCTGTTTCTCCCTGTAATAACTGTCATTTTGTCAGTTGCACCAGCCTTTCTCAGGACTTAGGCTACTCCACCATGTCTGCCCACTCCTTCTGAAGTCTGCCTCAGCATTTTGTCTATTAATTCCTCCCTGTCCTTAAAGGCTTAACCTCATCAGCAAGTCCTCTGTCCCTGGTAGATAGTTGCCACTGTGTTGTGACTGTCCTCACACCATCATCGTTGTGTTTTGCATCTCTCTGCTCCGCTAGGCTGTGAACACCAAGATGGCAGGGAGCCTGGCACAGAGCAGCCCCCAAGGCATTATTTGTAATGAATAAATGAGCTCATTGAAGTGCCATCTTCTTCTCCCACTACCTGGGGAATGTTTTCTGCAGAGCCTCCATGCCCTGCGTTGATTGATTTAGGGTTCACATATTTGGGAATGTGATTCCCTGCTCCTTAGGGGTTGTTATGCATGGGGAGACATGTGGAGCAAGTCTCTATGAGGAGGCATTTCTGAGTCACCCTGGGTTTTCAAGCCCTCCAGCTAACTTGGTCTCTTTGCGACTTTAACTTCTCCACTCCTTCAGTCTTCTCTACGGAGGAATGAAGCAAGGTTTTCTTGGGGCTCCCAAGGGCCTGTTTTTCAGATTGTTGCATTGCCTTTCTGAATTGCGCAGCCACAGGGACTCTGATTATAGGGGAACACACATCTGTATACTTTCAGGTCTAAAGGTTCCCCAAAGGTGGGCTGTATAAATCCAAATAGGGCCCACCTCATCCCTCATCCTCTCTAAATCCTCCTGCTTTCTATACCTTTGATTTAATTAACACAAAAGAAGCCAACTGGAAGGTTGTGGCATTTTTAGGTAGCAAACATCCATTTAAGGTGAGGGTCTTGGGACGGCTCACGAGGCCTGGTGAGATAGTGACTTAGGCCCAGGGTATGGGGGATTGAGGCCACTTTGATTGGCCGGCTTCGCATCTGGTTTTTATCAGCCTTGGGCCCACTTTGGGGACCAATTGCTCATTAACAGACCATGTGTACATGGCTTAGATAAACTGCAAGCCCAGCCCAGGCTCTGCAGTGCTCTCCAGCCCTCGCACACAGAGGCACATTATTTTGCCCTGGCAGCCCGCGCTCTGCTGTGGTTTCTTACATAAGGGAGGCCCTTGTGCCGAGACTGCCGACTTGCCTCAGCACTGCCATTTCACACCATCCCTTTTCTCCCGCAGTCATTGGCGGCCCTGTCCCATTTCTGCCTCACACTGGAACTAGTGGAGGAGGGGTGTCTGATAGACCTTTCGGAGTTTCCATCTCCCCTATCCCCACTCCCGGTCATGGGGTTCCAGAGGCCCGTTCTCCAGGTGGTCTTTAAGATACTTTCAAGGATGACAACCTGACAAGAAGAGCTTTTTGATGTCTTGTTTGCAGACACTTTCAGAAACATTGGAATTTGGAGCTTCTCTGCTAAGCTAAGCTATAAACCAGCCGCTGCCATCGAATCTCATTCCAAACTCAATTTTGGCACTAGCCAAAGATCCTTACCCAGGGCACTTTAAAACTGAGCTTCTCAAACTCGCCATGAAGAGCCAGTGCTTTTTCTGTTTTAATTTCTTTTTAAAAGTTTCAATCTGTTACGTATCCGTACTTTGGTTCTCTACTCTGTTCAGTAAGATGAGCCTACTAATCACATGTTGGAATGTTGTGGCAATGTCACATTGGCTCAAAAGTTTCTTAGGACCCTTCTGTACTTCTCTAGTCTCTGGTGAGTAATAAAGAGTGTGGGCTGCGGGCCAATACTTTGAGTAACACTGGATTAAAGAATTATACTGGGGGAATCTGTACCTTTTTTTTTTTTTTTTCTCCTCTCGCTGAATATGGTTTAGTTCTTGACTCTGCAAAGATTCTTACATGCTTACTTAAATGTCAAGTAGCCGGTTTCCAGATGTCTCTTCCTCATCTCAGAATGAAAACTTTGTTTCCAAAGATTCTACTGTTGTCAGAGGTTACCTCTATGTATATATTCATGTGTGGTTCTGAATTCTCATTTTTAGAACATCTTCTGCATAGCTCCTCAAGCGCAGGGAGTACTGTGTCCATCTTTGGATCCTCAGCACCTAGCATAGGACTTGACTTTTAAGGAGATGGTGTGGGAGTGTCTGTTGCTTGGCTAGTTAAATGGTTTTTATTTCTAGTGTTTTTTTAATAAGGAAAAAAATAGGAGGATTGGAAAGGAGAGCTGCAAACACCCACCTGAGTTAAGCATTGATGTTTTTCAAGGCAAAGGAAATGAAATGGAAAGAAAAGCACAGTAGACTTAATTCAGTAGCCTTGCTAGGTACCACTTAAATGTATCTGATACTAACCTAAAATCCTCATCCATGCTGTGCTTAAAGGGCATGAAGTTCTGATTGTTGAAAGTTTTAAGAAGGGGTTATATACTAAGATTTAAAGAAAAGCTCAGTATTTCAAGAAAGGTTGTTGGGGGGAATGGATGAGTTTTAACACATTTCCTACCCAGTTTACAAAGGTCTTGCTGACTTTAGGATATGTGTTCCACTGTAGGAAGACTCATAAGACAGTCTGAAAATATTCCTACAGAGGTAAATCTAAAGGTTCACACAGGAAGGGGTCAGAGCTTTAGGAATAAGATTTGGGTCAGAGTCATTTTTCATAGGAGCATAAAACAAGAGACTAGGAGTTCTAGATAACTTTCACCTATACTGGAATCCTTTCATGTATTTTTCTGAAGTTTTGCTTTTTTTTTTTCTCTTAACTAAACCTGCAATTTATCTTGTCTTTGAGGTGCATGAGGTTTTTTTTTTGTGAGCACCCAGGTTTTCTGGGACTTTATTTAAGCAGAGCCAAGATGGAGAGAATCTTGCATCTAAAAGAAGGTGTTGGGCCTCTTGGTGGTGAAGCGTGGTTTGTGCTGGCGACGCAGGACCCGGTGGGGCAGTGGGAACTTGATCTTCGAGTCGTGGAACTGCTTGACTGCTGGCTGGCGGCATTTGCTTGCAGCTATCTCCTCCACCTTCATGATCTGGATGGAGTGGGCCCGGGCACGGTGCCGGGCACCCATATCTCGGTAGCACTGGGTGACAGCACCCGCGGTGGTCAGGTCTCGGTATTCTCGGTACATATTGTGGGTGCCACTGCGGGAGTCATAGCGAAGCCAGATGCCAAAGTTCTTCACTCGCAGAGGGGATTTCTCGAACACCTGCCCGCAGTAGACAATTTCCCCTGAAGATTTCTTCATCTTCTTCAGCTGGGACACGAAGTACCAAAAGCGTGACTTAGCAACAACGTGATTCGGTGCGAAGATTCTCATGCGATAGAGGGGTGGGGTGTGGCATTTGGGGGTGGGCAGGCAGCGCCCCACCACCTTGTACTCTCGCAGTGTTCCCGAGGCCTTCATGGCGTTCTCGCCGCGCTCGCCGCCACACACAAAAGGTGCATGAGGTTTTTGATATGACTTAGTTTGCTAATGGAGAAGAGGGCATTTTGAATGAGAATCCCCTTTCCCGCCTGCATTAATAAAAGGGAGCAAATTAACAAGTTTACAATGTACTTTGAAGGTAGGACTTTTGAGCACATTGATAGGTACATTTGTAAGGACTACTTAAATGTCTCTGATACTAACCTAAAATAGTCACCCAGCTGTACTGCTTTCCTACTTAATCCCATGTTTGCTGATACTGTGATTCTATCCAAACATTGGGGAGTGTCACCAAGAAGTATGTTAATCAGAGTGGTTGAAAACGTACTATAGTGGCAGGTCATTGAGAATTAATTTCCTGACGACCTTTTAGGAAACTTCCCACAAGAAAATGTGCCTTAGGTAATGAGACAGTTTCCTCTCAGATAGCATAGAAAAGAAGTGGTTGGATGTCACCCTAATAAAGGGATTGAGATTTTTAGTCTTTACCCTGTGATGGTGGAGGAATTGGGGCATAGGCATGGAAGGTACACAACTGCAGAAAGACCTGTTAAAACTCATAAAAGCAAAGGTAATTTAAGTTTCAAAGAAAAAGTACCTAAGATTAATTGAAATTGGAGACTACTTTTCAGCTACTTTCAAACACAAAGACCCTGTATGGTCCAGTCCAATTGAATGTTACTCCTTGAAGGCCAAGGAGCAATGTGTTGGGAAGGGCCCTGAATCAAGCTTGATGCTTTGAACACTGTTTCTGAGCACTTCAAAGAGAGCTATTCAGTGGGAGAGGATATGACCCACGTGGCCGGGATGCAGTATTGAGACCCATGGGTAGTTTGATTGAAAAGCCTTTTCATCTCAGCGTGAAGGAAATGCTTATAAGGGACAGAAACCTAACCCCTGACAGGGATGTGCTGATGAAAGGTCGATGCCAGTATCACTTTCTTGGCATGGGGAGACCAAACCAAGACAGTCAGAAAGCTTAATCTATGTGGGTTACTGAGGAGAAATGAGGATCAGGAGGCTCGTTTGACGATAGAATTGACCGACTGTGGGGCATGAATGAAGGGAAGAGATTTGTATGAATTCTGAGGAGCCGTGCCGGTAAGGGAGGAGTTGAGAGTTCTCTAAGAAAAGCAGCTAGGCCAGGTCATGGATCAGGGAGGACCCACATGGACATTTAATCCGAGCAGGAGTCCAATTATAAAAGGAAAAAATGTAGATATCAAAAAAAGGTAATAGAAGAAAGGTCTTGATCCTCTGGTAACTGTTTTTCTAGCTAAGCCAATTGAGAGGGTTCGTAGAAGGACATTGAGATTGGCCAGACAATAAAAGTCCCTGAAAGAGAGACTTTCATTTCTAGGATCAGCTGGGATCAAAGATGGAATGGATAAACCTTGTCTAGGCTTGGAAAGAGCTTGTACACTCTAACTCTTGAATATATGTGAAGTGGACTTCACATCAGTTTTCTTTCTAGCAGTGGGTGGGACTACCACTGTGTCAATTAAAGGCATATTGCATAGAATCTTAAGTATTAGCCCATCTTCAAATGAAAATAAAAGCCTAGGTATAGTAAAACCCAGATGTTTTCTTTGCCTCAAATAAAATATAAAAAAAGAAGTCAAAAGTAGAGATTATCTGATAGAAGTTTTAACAAAAGCATTTTTTTAAATAAGGAAAAACATTTAGTGTCTTTTGTCTTTAATTGTTACAGCAATATTTTGCTTTTGTATAAGAGACAGTCTCATACAGTTTATGAACTGTTCTCTAAATAGTTACTATAAAATGAACAAACTTTGTTGGTGCTTTTGTGCCCCAAAATTGTCAAAGAAGGGCTTCTTTAGGGAATGCTGACTTCTCAGCTATTATTAGTGATTAGGAGACAGTGTTACCAAGGAGTGGTTGCTGTTCTTGCCTCTCAGAGATCCCACATTTTAGTATTTACCTGTATCCAAGTCTCTTTCTGTAAACATTGTTCAAATTCAGGTGACAAAAGAGAGTCTGGCATTTGCTACTCTACCACTGCTAAAAGGTGCTCGGTGAGCTATGTAAGGCCCCGGCAAGGTAGTCTGCCCTTTTTACCAAAAGGCCCCTGCCAGATCTCCACAGTCTAATGGGACACCAACTTGTGTCGGCATAGTTGTTATTCTTTGGTCTTTCCTTTTGAGAGGCATCCCGAGGGACCTTTCACTTTATCCAGGACACATTGTCATCTGACCACTATCGTCAGAGATTCTTCCTTCTTCATAAAATACTGCATCAAATGTAAGGATCTTCCTTTTTGTAGCAGGAGGAATGAGGATACCTGGATCAAATCACCAGTGTCCACTTTATGTAGCAGAATTCTCCAGGGAACATCTGAGAAAGAGAATGTTCTTGAGCACATTTTAATGGTGTTTGTAGCTCTCTGGTCCTTGAACCATCCCCTTTTGGGTATGGAAATGGGAAGCCATTGGCCCTCACTCATCCCATGCCAGTGGTGCAAAATGTGCAACCTCTTCTGGCAGTCTGTGTCTGAGCAGAGGGTTGTATTTGAAATGGAGGCAGGAAATCAGCACCATGGGTCTATTATGATTCCTCCCCAATGATGATGATCTATAGGTCCTCTCCCTGGACTCCAAGTGCCAGGGAAAGCTGTGTACCTTGAGATGAGGGTTAGGAAGCCACCTGGTACCTTATCTGCTATGTGGGAGTTTCCCTATAAATTACAGTTCACCTTCTTTCAGTATGCTGGATGCTCCAGCATAACATTATGCTTATGTTGTCCTTCTTGCATCAGTCACATTGGAACAAACGTGTGTTTTCAGAGCATTTCAGAGCTGAATTTGAATGCCAGAGAAGAGTTGCATAGCCTCTCGGAACCTCTGTACACCATGGCGATGGTGTTTCCCACCCTAAAGGATGGAGGCAGGAGCTGCATGGTGTAAACATGATCCCGTAGCTCACTGTAGATGCTCAGTGACTGAGGCTGCTTCTTCTTCCTGGCCTTAGAAACCTGTGTATGTCTGTATCTGACTAGGTTCTAAGGGGTCGATCAGTGCAGATCGACTGTTTAAATGAGAAATGGTATTAAATAAAGCTAATGTCTGTCAGAGTAAACACATAAGTCATAATATTTGAAGCTAGGGCATATATTTCCATAGTCAACTCTGCTATAACACGTTCCTAGCAATCGCCACAGTTGTACAAAATCATGCAATAAAAACCAAAGGCTTATGGGAGAGAAATGGGTTGAGGCAAGACCCACAAAAGAATTGTCAATGACAATTATACCATACCAAAAAATAGGAATCTAATACTGATGGTAGCACAGTTTTATATGTTAAATGCTAAGAAATACCCAACATTACCACACATGGTGCATTTTCATAAAAGACCTGAAGTTTGCTTGGTGAAGAGGGTGAGAGCTTGTTAGTCTTGTGGCAAAGTGGTAAAAAGCATGTTATCTGAAATCGGATGGGAGTTGTAACACCTGATGTGCACATGTGTATTGTATCACACGTGGTAACTGAAGTAGCTGGTATATGCATGTGAATTTTGTGTATACCTGTGCAACTGAGTTCAGTTCTTGGAAATTATCTGCATTCATCTGTTTTTCTAAGACAAAATCATGCATAAGCAATCACAAAATTCACATTATGCTTATGTTGTCAGACTTGCATCAGTTACATTGGAACAAATGTGTATTTTCAAAGCAAGCGTTTCAGCAGAACTCATTATGCTAGCTTCCCAGAAAAGGTCACCTTCCACGAGAAGTAACAAAAGTAGATGTAAATAAAGTCAATGTAAAAATAAAGTCAATGTAAAACATAAAGTCAGTGTAAAACATAAACATTATCATCAACTGCTAAGCATTATGTATATATAAATCTTTACATCTTCATATATCTATAGAGTGGGTGGATGGATGGGTGGGTAGATGGTAGTTTATTGTATTCTGAGGAAGTAGGAGTTATTGTCAGGCTGCACTGAGTGTGTAATAGCAAGAATAGGGGGATGAGTGGTCCATGACTGTATTTTGTAGTAATTTTGCTTGTGGATTATCACTTTGGATCATCTACTGACCTAGCTGTTCTTCTGGTGGCATAGATGATTCACCCTTTGCACCCCGATCTCATGTTAACTTAGATGTTGACCAGACCTGAGTGGAGCAGTCAATACACAATAGTATGCTGTATTCCTTGGTTCACTTAGGTCTCTTTTAAAGATCTTCTGTGAAAAATCCTATATTTAAAAAGTAAATGTGATCATGAGTATATATAGTGCCAGGAGAACGGGGTAGTCTTATAATTTTTGACCTTATGAGGTAATGCTGGCTAAAAAGGTTGAAGGGTCCATAGGTCAACTTTAGGAAAGGACCATGAAAACTCAGAAATTGCTCACAAATTTTTGTGGGTCAGTACGTCTTGGAAGGAAAGTGTCCTCAGCTTTCATCACATTCCTAAAGGGACCTTTGACCCTGAAATGGCCAAAGGAAACACTGATTTAGAAAAATCCATAGTAGAGTTATATGGTCAAAAGCGCCATCTTTGGTATATCCTAGTCTTCAAGGTCATAATGGGGAAGCTGTTATATTTTTCTCAAGAAGTCCTCTTGGGACCTACCATCAGTGACAGCAAAGAGCTGTTTCAAACTCTTGGGTTGATCTTGCATGTTGTTCTTCATGTTTCCTCTAAAACTAGTCACATCGTTAGTGACGGACTCCCTTCTAATATTAATGGATTTGGTCCTTTTAGCTGTGTATCTCATGGTCTGCTTGACTTTATTTTTCAGATGGGAGCAGCGAGAGCTGCCCAACGGGCGTGTCTATTATGTTGACCACAACACCAAGACCACCACCTGGGAGCGGCCTCTTCCTCCAGGGTAAGGCCTCTCCACCACTTGCTTCCATGGCCAAGTCTTTATTCTCTCATCTTCTCCTTTCTCACCTCAACCCATTTCCTTCTTCATCCTTTCCACTTTCCTTTCCCCCCTTCTTTCCACATGATTTGTTATGGCTTTGACAGATGGCCAGGACTTTATGAAGTGGAATTCAGAGCGACCTTGGTTATTGGGGCCTGGAGGAATGAAGACTGGGCAAACCTCATGGGCTACTGGGGTCTTGGTGCCCACAGTCATTTTACCTACAGAGAAATCCTGTGAGAATGGGTTTTAGCCTATTTCTGCAGAGGCAGAAAAGAATAGTGATATTTATCTTGGGTCACATTGTGGGTTTCCTATTTGCTTCCTTTAATTCTCTTCTCATTTCTTAGAACATACTAGAATTTTTACATCTTTGGGGGGTGGTGGAAGGCATGAGGAAGCCAAGATAGAAAGGGTATTGATGCATTTCACAGCACCCTATGTCTTAACAGTCACAGAAGGTTGTGTGCTTCTTGTTCAGCCGGGCCTGGTGAGAATGCAGCTAAGGTCTCCAAACCCAGAGGATGAATAAGGTTTCCAAGTGAGGGAAGACTGTCCAAGTTCAAGGAAAAGGGGTTTGTTTCCCTGTCTGCCAGGGACAGAAAGTTCTTTCCACATGTGTATCCCAGTCACTGAGCACTTTCAAAAGAAAATGTATCCTGCTTTCAAGAAAGAATCACCTCCCACTAAGCAGCCATGAAAGGCCCTGCATAACATGTGAACTCTTCTCCCTCCTCAACTTGTGGAGGGAAGGGTGTCAGGGGATGGCGAGTATAAGGAGAATCCCTGTGCTCTGTTCCGTTCAGATGTCAGGTATGTGCCAGGCAAATACCACCTAACCTTCTTGGCCTACAAATTTCCATGAATGGGCTGCTCCTAGTTTCAGTTTTCCAGTAAAATGCTGCCTTTTCCTTTTTCCCCTTGTTCTTCTGAAAATGAAACTCATAATCTGTCATCATTAGTCTTTACTCTGTTCTTTACTTTGACTTTAAAACCAGCACCTTTACCAAAGTTAAACCTGGCTTCTTAGAGAAAACTTAAACATTTGGAAATTATGGGAGTATTCATATTATTATGGAAATTTTCAAATATGTACAAGGTAGAGAGAATCCCCATACACCCAGAACAGCTTTAATAATTATCAGCTTGTGGCCAATCTTGTGGCCTGTAGATAGAAGCTTGTGGCCAATCTTGTGGCCTGTAGATAAAAATCCACTGTTCCACCTGGTTTTGTAAATAAAGTTTCATTTACAAGGACACAGTCACACTCATTTGTTTACTTATTGACTTATTTGTTTACTTATTAACTATGGCTGCTTTCATGCTCCATGATATAGTTGGGTAATCGTGAAAAAGCCTTTGTGACCTATAACACCTAAAATATTTAATTTGTAGAAAATAATTTGATTAGAGTTCTTGCCCATCCTTCCCTCACCCCTGACCTAGATTACTTTGAAGCAAATCCCAGACATCATCTCATTTTATTCATGATTTGGCATATATTTCTAAGAAAAATGTTCTCACTGAAAATCATCACATTGTTAACAGCATTTCCTTACTATCATCAACTATCCGGTTATCTCATGATTAAGCATTGATGTTTAGCATAGTGTGTGTTGTCCATTTGTATTCTGTGTGTATGTAGTATGTGTGTTGGAAGCTTCAGTAACTCTGTAAGATTGCTATTTTAAAAAAAAAGATTTATTTATGCATTCAAGAACTGGGATATAGGCCAGAGGTGCAGGGGTTGAGAGGATTCCCCAGAGACAGAGTGGGGAGCAGAACAGGCAGATTTACTGAGATACACTGCTGAGGGGAGCAGTGGCTGAGAAAGGAGAGGTCTACTCTCCCTGGCTGGGGGTTAAACTTGTGCTGCTGTGGCTGTGGATAGCTTCATAGTGCTGAGACTGAACCCCTTGTGCCAACAGGGAGGCCCCAAGGTTGCTGCCTCTTAACCTCTTTAACCTCCAAGTTTGGTTGGTCTGGACTTGGAACATTCAGATAGAATATGAAGCCATTTAATGGCGTCTTCTAAGGATGCTCAGAATTTACTTTTCTTAAGTATTGACCTGTGACACTAGATCCAGTTTCCTTATTTTAAGGATGATTTAATGTTTTCCTGAGAGGTGGCTTAACTCTGTACCCACTAGTTCTTCCTAAGTCTAATGCAGGAGCCTCTGGCTCTTTCTTCTACTATGTCAGAAAGGTTGGCTACTTAAGCATTCATTCATTGCCTTTTAAGGGGAGGAGCTCCCATCCATGGTGAGAGCAATCTGAAGTTCCAGATGGAGCCATGATCTCAGCAGATCTAGTCACCACGGAGGAAGGGGGAACCAGAGAATTCACTTAATCATTACTACCTCTTCTGTCACACTCTTGGGCCACTTGACAAGAACCTATTATTTTATCTAGGAGCAAAATACACTGGACCAGGTAGCTAAGGGGGGAATGCTCTCATTTGCTTGTAAGTGTTTCTTTGGCAGTGCTCAGACCAGAAGTGGGCAGAGAGAGTGATCACCACTGAGCACAAGACCAGGAAGGCCCAACAGAGGGAGGCAGCTGAAACTGGGTCCTCAGGAAGGACTGGGCTAGAGTAAGAAAAGGAAGGTTGCTCCAATCTAAGTTGGAGAAATAGTGGAAGCGCCTGCATTCCCCTGGGAATATAAAGGGTGTTTTTAGGGAATGATGTATAGAACAGCTTTGCTAAAGTGGAAGGTTTATGGGAAGCAAAGGTGTACAGAGGGGGCCTCCCTGGTGGCGCAGTGGGTTAAGCAACGCACTATGAAGCAAACAGCAGCCACCGCAGCACGAGTTCGATCCCTGCTGCCGGCCAGGGAG
>JAGFMF010011458.1:306117-340702 GCA_019455555.1 Galemys pyrenaicus | reverse complement strand
TTGACATCAATTGTAATTCCCATGTATTCCCCATCACCATATCACCAGTGCACCATCACCTCAGTCCCCCGTGCTCCCATCTTCCCTCAACCCTCCCCCCTCCCCACCAAGTGTCCCCAATTTGTCCTTGTCTTTTCATTTTTGTTTTTTCTTGGGTCTTTATTGTTATTATTATTGTTCTTATTCCTTTCCTTTATCCTTATTTGGTTCCCTTATATTCCTCCTAGGGGAGGAACCATCTGGTATTTTTCTTTTGCCTTCTGGCTTATGTTACTGAGCATAATCCCTTCTAGTTCCACCCATGTTCCTATGAATGCATCTAGTTTTTCTTTTTTGACTGCTGAATAGTATTCCATCATGTATGTGTACCACAACTTCCCAATCCACTCCTCTGTTTTTGGGCATTTAGGTTGTTTCCAGGTCTTCCCTATTGTAAAGAGTGCTGCTATAAACATAGGGGTGCAGGTATTCTTTTGAATCAGTGTACTTGTGTCTTTTGGACAACCCATTTCTAAATCAAATATTGCCCTTACTGGATGCTCAGAAAATCTTTAGGTATATTTAATTAAGTAGCAATCATTTGCATCTTTGCCTTCATTTGCAGCTCCCTCTTTGCTCACCTAAAGTGGGAGCCACACCATCAACCATAAGGCTTAGTGACATCTCCCTTGGCTGGCTTGCCCTTTCTTTCTGTAGGGGCTGATTGTTCATCTTATAGTGAGGAAACTGATGAGGACCCCTGTTTCCTTAGAATGTGTGAACAGAAAGTCATTGGTCACATTAAAATGCCTCCAAGGTCAATAGGAACACGGTCATGCCCTTTCACACATGCCTGACACCTGGTCCTGGCTTATTTCAAAATGGATGGTACCTGGTCATTTTATGCATTTCAGAAATTGTTCCTTCTGAGCTGGACTCAAAAGACTTTCCTGGCCATTTTCTTGGGTGGTTGAGGCTGCAAAACTGGAGGATCTGGGCATCTTTGTCCTTTGACTCTGAGACAAGGACACAGTTTCAGAGCCTCCTCTGCTTTTGTCTCTCTGCTTACCCAACTTCTCAAAATAAAAAAACAAAAGCCATTAAGAAAATCCTTTCTTCCCTACCACACGCAAGTCAGTTCTGTAGATTGACTGGGACACTGGGTATGTGAAAGGGAAGATAGTGGAGCTCGTATCCACGTGGCCTTGGGACTTTTCATTTCCCCTCACCCCCTCCCACCTCCTACCTGTGTCTCTCTTTGAGCTTGCGCATCTGGACTTCAGAGGAAGAACTTTAACTCAGAGACTCACCTAGAAGTAAATATGAAGTGCTAAAGAGATCCTCAGAATAATCTGGCATGGGGTACTCAGCATGGCTGGGACTCAGGAGGGTTCTAAATGGAGGGGATAGTTCCCTTTTCTCCATAGAACAAGAATCCTGTTGAAAAATGGTGTAAGGATCTTTCTCGGGTCAGTTTTCAGTGTCCTTCTGTTGATTTCTCTCCCCTCTGGATTTGGTCTGCCCCTCTTGTTTGCTATGGTGCCATGTCCTGGTTACAAGTAAGAAGAGTCGCTTTCATAGTTATTTTGGGGTTTGGCATTGGCCCAGAGTTTGACTCGGAAGACTTAAGAGCTGATGCTCTACCAGCGGCTCCTCCTCCTCCTGCTGGGCTGAAATTGAGACCTTGTTCTTCTTCACTGCCCTACAGAGAACATAAAATGTGGTTCAAATTGGAAATCAAGGGAATCCCAGATCACAGTCTCTGCAGTTCTGCTGTCTGCCTGCTCTGCATCTTACATCTTTTTCAGTCTGTTACTGTTCCTTTCTTCTGACATCTCCCTTTCATACCATGCCCGTGTGCATTTGTTACTTGTGGTCACTATGCCCAAATTGGCATGTGGCCTATGCAGTGGCACTTTTCCCTCTCTCTCCACAGAGGCCACCCAGGCTATGGGCATCATCTGTCACAATGGACCCATCTTCCAGCCCGCTGCCACTTATGTGGTTTCAGTTCCTTCCCTCCTGCTATGTCCTTCCCCTCACAACTAAAAAACGGTAGCCAGCATCAGCGGGCCTGAAGACAAATCATTTTTGTTGACTCCTACTGTGTGTACGCCAAACGGTGTGGTTGGGAAACAAACATCTGGTTTCTTGCTTTGTACAGAGCCCCTTGGACTGGAGCCTCTAGCACCTGGCTTTTGTTCTGTGCCATTGGGTGCGTCTTATAAAAAAAAGAAGCCTGCCTTTTACGCAGTAACCTTTATGCCCTTCCCAGACCTCTCTTGCTTTCGGCTGGATTTGCTAGACATTCTTTATTTCTGAGTTTGTGTCTTAAAATATTACTGGAACTAGTGCTTAGTTCCCCAGGGACCTGAGCTCACGTGAGCTCTCTGGCTTGTGGCCTGTACCTCAGATCTCCCAACCCTGGGGCAGTTACCGGGAGAATCATCCGCCCCCTTGCTCTTTCTGCCCCTAGTGCAAAAGGGAACTGTCTTGTCACTAAGAGTCACCTGCACATCTGGGGTCTCTGCATCAGTCACCCCTCTACCCCATGACTCTTGGTATAACACTTGGGGTCTCTCAGTTCAGGGAGAAGTGTGTAGAAGAGAAGGGGCAGTTGGCTCGTTGGAGTTTCACTTTCCTGTCTGCTGATGTGTAAACTTTTGCTTTTGATTCTCCTTGGCTTCTGTTCAATTTCTGCTCTTATTCTTCAAGTGGCACTGTGTACCTAAGGGAACAAAAGTCTCACATAGTCAAGTGCTGTGCTTGAACTGTAAGAGGTCAAATTCCACTGACTTTGTTTCATGTGTTGCTGTTGATCTGTCTCTGGTTTATTCCTTTTCTCTGTACCTCTTCTCTCTCCTTCTGACCTTAAATTAAAAAAAAAAAAAAAAGAGTCAAGGAGTGCTTTTTTGTTTCTATTTTTGATGGGTCACAGAGGCTGTGAGTAGAGACCTTTTGATGTGTGCTGAGTTTCAGAGTTAAGCAAAAGATGACTTGTAAGACCTGTGGAAACCCAGCAGGTACCAGTTGGGAGTCAGGTTCCCCTCGGAGCCTCCGAGGGCTTCATGGAATATCCACTCATTATGAAAACAGACCCGAAAGCAGCAAACGGGTTCTCTCCAAATGTTCCTTCCTTTAATCTCCTAACCTGCCCTTTTCTGTAGTCCTTCCCCTTGGCAGGGTCACTTCTGGAGTCCCGCTTTACCCCCTGCATCCTAGTAGGCTTCTAGGCTTTATTTTATCTGGGCTGCCTGTGTGCTTCCAACAGTGGTCTTCTTCCCTTCTGTGGCAAATGCATTTATAGCTACTTGCGTGTTATCTACGAAACAAAGTTGGAGGGAGGAACTTGGATTTCATGGGGTGAAGTCATGGGAGGCTGCCTCCTCTCTCCCACCCCCACCACTGACTTCTACAGATTGGGGAGATTTTTTCTCAGTCACCATCAGACAAGTCTGAATTGTGGGGGTGGCTTTGAGCACGTTCCCTAGGTTAACAGTAAGGGGCTCTGAGTGGAGGACAGCCCAGTCCCCGCACCTCCGTGCAGCCTCGCACTGCCTGAGTAGGCAGCCCTTTGCTGAAAGGGGGCTCTGTCCCATCAAGGAACTGATGGTTTCGAGACTTACACATCTTTGTTGGAACTTGCTTTGGAAGAGTTTGCTTGTATGCCACCTCGGAAAGAAAGTTTCTGTGTCTTTTTAGTTGGAGGAGGGCTGTGTGAGGGGACTCCTGGGTACTTGCGTTCTACCAATGTTTGCTCAAGCCCAGACTGAGCTCCATTCATCCTCTTGCCCATGTGTGGCTCCGCCGCCTCCAGACGGGGCCAGCCAGGCAGCCCCAAGTCTGCATCGAGAACTCGATCCCCTAATGTAACAATTAAATTTTAGTAAGTGAAATAAAAATGTTTGAGCGAAAAGAGAGAGAGAAATAAAAGAAAAGCTAGTGCAGAACAATACTTGTTTTATTTAACTATGAAAAGGTTTTGACAGCACCCCCCTTCCCTGCAGGATATGAAAAAGCTGGGTTCACTGCAGCCCTTCCCCAGGGACCTGGGGAGAAAGAGGCTGGGGGTGGGGTGCTCTAATGTAAACAGTGACCCAAAAGCCTGGAGTCAGCTCCCCCTTCTTTCTCCTGTCTCCCCTTCTCTCTTGCCACCTCGCCCCCAGCCCCACCTCCCCACACAGGCACACACAGAACACTGAACAACTTCAGGTTCAGGCAGGAGGAGAATAAAGGTGCTTTGTGAAGAGAAGCAAAACATTCCTGGGGGAGGTGAGGGGCCCAGGGCATGAATGTGCCCTTAGTCTGGGCTGCTGTCGCACACTGCTGCCTGCCCCCTCTCCCAGCACACCCAGGAGGGAGGTAGGGGGAGGAGGGCCCAGCCCCCAGCCAGGAAGCTCTGGGCGTGGGCTGGGCTTGTGGGAATGATTTCATTGGAAAGGCCTGCAATATTTTTCCCCCTCCTGTGTGTGGTTCTTGGAGAAAGTTGGAGGTGGTGGTGATTTCAGTTGCCTTGGCCGCAGCGAGCAGGAGCTGAGCTGAGCAGAGGTTCCTGGCGGAGCTGACTGGGCTATCCAGTTCCTGGGCCCTCGTGCCTTGCCCAGTCCACTCGCTGCAGCCTCAGCCCTGGCCCACCTTGTCTGTGCACCTCTGCCTCCCCCTTGCTCCACCCTTGCTAAAGCCTGTCTGTACCCGCAGTGCACAGGGGTCTTTTTCAATCTTCCTTTTTTTTGTATTTTTCTTTTTAAAAAAGAAGACTTTTAAGAGGAGCAGATGCCACCTGAGGCACCCCTGTGTCCTCTACAAAGTACACAAATGTGGAAACGGGTCCTTGTCATTTTGATTTTCATGGATTGGTTTACTTTTAACCAGCAGCTTTTTTAACCTCTGTGTTCTGCTGTGTTTCTTGTGTCTAGTCTTCGAGTACTTCCACTGACCATGATCCACTGGGCCCTCTCCCTCCTGGCTGGGGTAAGTACTGACTTCCTCTTCTCACCCTCACCTAATGCTCTACCACCTTGTGTCCTGGGCTCCTGCATGCCTTCCTCACTCGCATCCCTCAGTTTCCCATAGGGCTTCTATGCAGCCCTTTTAGCCGGCAAAGCTCCAGGCAGTGGAGCTGGAGAGCTGGGGAAGGAATGGAGTCCTCCTGCATCCTGGTAGCATTCACCTGCCGAAGCAGAAGGAGAGGACCCTATATGAAAGACATCCCCAGGCAGCTGTGGGACTGTGGGGTTTGGATCCTCACTCTCAGGGGGTCTCCTGAAGTGTCCATCCCACACTGACTAAGGCATTTCGATGCTGGCTCACTCCCAGATACGTTTGTTCCAGGTCTGTGGCCGCGGGAATGGAAGGTACCACATTACCCAACCTTTCTTTGCAGCTGAGATGTTGGAGGACTTCAGACTTGCTTTGACTAACGGAAGCCGCCTTTTTGTTTGCAACATAGCTAGGAAAGAGTCTAGAGTGAAGCAGATCCAAGCCGAGGGCTGGGTGGTGACCCAAGGACAGTGCATCGTTGCTAGCTAATAGCATGGTGCTGGGTGCCCCCCTCTTACTGTATCAGTCCACCTCCTAGATGTGATCTACCAGTTGTGAGTTAGAGGGGTAGACATCTAGGACTTGGGGCCACTAGACTTGGTGAGGCTCAGCGTATTTTCAGCTCGAGCTGGCTCAGGGTTTTGTTCGGTATGGCGAGAGTCCCTGGGAGCAAAGGCGGGCTGTTTGTGCAGGAGTCAGCATGTGCTGGGTTGAATTTATTGGTTAGGCCAGCAGAAGACAGTAAACACTAGTTTGGTGGTATCCACAGCTGGTATTAAAATGGGAGGGGTGTGTTCCCCCACAAAGATGGCGAAGCTGACAAGGTTAGGGATGAGCATCTGCCTGGAAAGTGCAAACGGTTTTGAGCTGCATCCTCTAGGTGCAGACACTGCTGCTCCCTGGTAGCAATTTACAAGGTTGCATCAACCCTCTTGGGCCCACAGCGTATCACTTAGTGAATTACCACTGCATTCCCGAGCCCTGGCTGAACCTCCTAGACCTTCGGGGGCTACATCAACGAGGCCTTCAAGTTAGGGCATCTCTGATGCCCACAGATGATCTACGTGGTTCCCTGTACCCACTCAGAGATTGACAGCAAGTCAGATGTGAGAGGATCCAGGTTCTCCTGCCAGGGTCTCTGTCTGGCAGGAGATAACTCCTCAGAGGAAACAATCTGCCATGTGGTTGGTGCTGTTGATACAGTGACACTAGGCTGTGACCTGGCTCTGGAGAATCAAGTGATTTATTTCTACAAGTGATTTGTTCAAGATGCCCGTCAAATCAGAGCAGCCTCAGAGACTGAAAAATAGCTCTCAGAAGCCAAGTGTGAAATATCTGAGGTGGTAAGAGGAGCCATGGACAGAGCCAGTGTTGTTCCCGAATGACCAGGAGCACACTCACAAGCCTATAATGGTCTGAAACTCCACAAAACGAATATCCTGGCTGAGGGCCACAGAGCCTTCCTCCTCACAAGTCCCCTAGGCATCCTGTTGGCTTCCCTGTGGCTGTGGCAGGGCACTTCCCCGGGGAGAGTCAAGAGGCAGCGAAAAGAACAGCAAAGCCAAAGGCCAATTGCATCACACACGAGCTTGCTGTCGGGTCTGCTGGGTTCTGCTCTCAGTTCTGCTGTCCTTTTCTGCTCCTTCAGGCAGAGAGACCCCAGGGTCTCTCTGTGCACTGGCCCTGGGGTCCAGACAACCTCAACTTTAGATCTAGCTTTCCTCAGCAGCCCTGACCCCAGACATGTGGTTGAATGCCCCTCAGTCCATTTCTTCTTGAAGTGGGATAGAACTAGATACTCATTGCAGTTTCCCAGTCCCTAAACTAGGAAATTGTGTGCAGCAAGGTGGTTATAATGGGACCACAAGAGCCACTACCACCGTGAGCTGTACCAGATCTGGGGCCACAGACCCAGTTAGAATGGGCTTCACCCTTGGCAGAGGATATGCTGAGAGCTAGTTCCAAGTAGAAGCTTCTAGACTGAGGGGCCTCTTTCTTCTCTCAGAACCCTGTCGAGAAGCTGACCCTCTGTGGGATCGTCCTGCAGCTGTTCTGAGATGGTGGGAACTCTGGAGCAATCTTGGGCAAATCCTTTACTTCCTTTTCCTTTTGTTTGTGTTTCCAAAATTTCCATTGAGTAATGGACACCAGGTAAGGTAGAGAGGCCAATACCCTGGGTTGATATTGGGAAGGTAACCGCCTGATATTTGAAAGAGAAGGCGCTCGGCAACCCAGTTCTGTTCCTCTCAGCCTTTAATCTCCCTGCAGCTCTGGAAGTGGTTATTTCTTTCATTCTGTCCTGTCACTGTAGTAGGTGGGACAGAGATAGGCTTAAAGCTCAGGAACTTCCTGGGTTCCTCTATGTTGTGCCTGCTGTCCATCTGGAGCTGATGATTCCCCTGTCTCACCCTCAACAGGGTGTTATAAGAATCTGCATGCTTGGACCTTTATTTGCTTATATGCAACATGGAGGTTTTGCTGGGTTATGAGAGATCTGTAACACAACAGTGCCTTTAGGCAGAGAAGAGAGGGGTGGACGGTAACATAGGCCCTTGATAGAGAGGACTAATGGAGTGGTAGGAGGGCAAATGTCGCTCCTCACCAAGCCCTTGCCAATGACCTCGCCTATGGGTTGGGAGGCCTGCCTTGGCTGCATCCAGCGGATGGAGTGGTTGCAGAACGAGAGACCAGCCGTGATGAACTGGGGCGGGGACCAGGACTGAGGGGCAGCTGGCTATCCCTCTACTTTGCAGCTGCATGCAATTAAACCTCTGGTTTCAGCTGGTCTGCTCCCAATGTGTCACCATACCGCCCCCTTCCCTCCAACTAGCCAGCCAAGCAACCGTCCAGCTACCCAAAGACAGTACTTACTCGATTCTGAGTTGAAAATGAACAGCTCCTCCCCATCTCCAGAAGGGAAAGATTCTTTCTGGTTTTTGTGCCACTGACACAGGCGTTTACCAGTTAAATTTCTCTTAACAGTTTGGGAACGGGCAGAAGTTCTGATCCTGAAGTCAGGAGGCAGGAGCCAGAGGGGAGAAGACAGGGTCTCAGTCTGATTGTCCTCTTTTCTTTTTTCTCATCTCGCAGAGAAGAGACAGGACAATGGACGGGTGTATTACGTGAACCACAACACACGCACCACCCAGTGGGAGGACCCTCGGACTCAGGGGTAAGGACTGGGGTGAGGAGGCATTGGGCCCTGTGCAACTCCAGCCTTGGTGAAGTAGCATTGAATTGGCTGGTCTTCTGGAACCTTCTGCCATGCACGAGTTTCCTGAGATCCTCATGATAGTGTATGAACGTGAAAGTAACCCCTTACATAGGCCTTCCTGGTAGAAGGAGGGTGTTCTGGCTGATATTCTCCATCTCGCTAATCGTACAGGCTGCTGATGATAATGTCACTTCAAAAAGATTAAGGGACACCCTCAACACTGTACTACCTCCCCCTCCCCCCAAGAAGTAACTCAGGGACTGGGGCACATGTGCCACGAGGATTGCTAGTGGCTAATAGGCTCTGGCCAGGGCCGCCTAATGACAATAAATGACCTCTCCCTGCTACACACCTGTCCATATGACTCAGGTACATTTTCTCAAACACCACTTGTAAGTCTCTGCTGGGCGTGGATGAAATTAGAGAGGAAACAGCACTGTGGGGACCCCAGCCTCCTAAACATTGAAGTCCAAAAGGTGAGGCCATCCCTGAAAACCTCTCTCTTCCTGTTTCCAGGATGATCCAGGAGCCTGCCTTGCCCCCAGGTTGGGAGATGAAATATACCAGTGAGGGGGTGCGCTACTTCGTGGACCACAATACCCGTACCACCACCTTTAAGGACCCTCGCCCCGGGTTTGAGTCTGGGTAAGAAGGCCCTGTCTGTGTCAGCTGCTCTTACTGCCCTCTAGTGGCCAATTTTGATGTCACATTAGCAGGGATGGGGGGCAGGGTCAGCCTGCTTTCCCAGAGTAACACCAGTGGTCTTTCTCTAAGAGCAAGAGGTCTGGCTTCATCTCTGATTTTTCTTTTTACTCCTCCATGCTGAAGAAGATCTTCCTGGTAGTCCCTTCCTTCCTTCTGTGTCTTACTTTACTCACCTTTAGGTGAACATAGCCTCAGCTTTCCTTCGGGCTAAACTGATAATGTTGCTAATTTCTGAGAAATCCCAGATTCCAGACTGTCTTTGCCCTCCCCAGGACGAAGCAGGGTTCCCCCGGTGCCTATGACAGAAGTTTTCGGTGGAAGTATCACCAGTTCCGTTTCCTCTGCCATGTGAGTTCTGGTACTGGGATGTCCAGGCCAGCAGCAGCAATACTTGTGTCTTGGGTGGGGGCAGGTCACTGTCTCACCCCAAGTGGTTGTCCAGCACTGTCTCCAGGAAGACAGCTTCCATGGCTAGGGGGAGGCTCTCCCCTATGGCCCAGGGGAAGGGGAAGCCTATTTAGCAGGATAGGGGACCAGACCATGTAATTACCATGAAGGCTCTAATTTGAGGTTGTTTTCTTTTTAGTCCAATGCCCTCCCCAGCCACGTGAAGATCAGTGTTTCCAGGCAGACGCTTTTTGAGGATTCTTTCCAACAGGTTAGAGAATAATCAATGGTGTCTAAGTCTGGGGGGGGCAGGCACACGTTGCCCCTTACCACCCTGTCTTCTGTTGAGAAGCCTGTTAACTCCCCAAGTTCGAGTTCCTGAGGTGCAAGCCTCGGTGACTGGTGTCTGCTGAAGAGCAGGCCTTGGGGTTCCCTGCCTGGCCCCCAGCCCACATGGCAGGCTGGGCACCACACGCTCTCTCCTTAGATCATGAACATGAAGCCCTACGACCTGCGCCGACGGCTCTACATCATCATGCGTGGCGAGGAGGGCCTGGACTACGGGGGCATCGCCAGGTGAGCTTGGCACCCCTGACAGGCTTCACTGCACCCCGTGACCCCAGGCTGCAGGGCCCAGGCCAGAGCTGCCTCCCCTTTGCTCAGATTGGCTCCCAGGGCTCTCATGCATGTGTTGTAGTGGGCCTGGGTGAGACCAGTTCAGATGGGTATGGGAGCAGGGCCCTGGGATCCTCTGCATTAACCGTTTTGTTATTGGATCACAAGGAGGTGGGGAGCCCCTGGGTCAAGACTCAGGACAGTAACTCTTCGACTAGCCACTATGTCATCTTTTCTATACTTCAACCAGCTCTCTGTGCCAGCGGGCAGTGGCTAATTATTGGTGCCATATGCTTGTGTGTTATAATCAACCCTGGCTTCTCCCCATCCTGAGGAAACCAGGGCAGTTAAGCCGGGTGTCTCGGTGTATACCCGATATGTCAGCTGTGTCCCCATCCATGTGGCCTTGACATGAGTTCTCAGCTACAGGTCACATGTGCACATGGTCAGTAAAATGGCTGATGTAACCCCAAAAAGAGTCCACAGCATTGTCTTGCCCTCACCGCAGCCCAACTACAAAAGTTAACAGACTCTGGCAAAGCATTGCCTTGCACACTGGGCCCAAGGGCCGTGGCAGAGGGAAGGAGCATCTTGGCCTGAAGTGACTGCTGAGCTCGCTGACTTCACGGTGTGGGGATGTCTTCTTGCTTGGTGTCGGGTTAACTTGCTTCTAGTCTTCTGTTCGCTGGTGGCATGGTCCTCTGTGTTGGCCCCGTGGACCCATTGCTCTTTTTTTTTCCGTGGTGACCTCCTCTCCAGGCTCTGCTTGGTGGGCTTCTGGTGTGGCTCCCGCCTTGTGTGTGTCTGTCTCTCTGTGTCCTGCCAGTGGTTTTACCCTATGGTAGGTTACGTCATGCTGTTCTACCACAGGGTAGAACCACGGACAGGATACCGGGGCACCCTCTGCATCGAAGGACTCCTCATCTGCCTGGCAACAGACAGCCCAGCAGCCGGGACTGGTCCCCTGGGGACATCCCCCTGCTGGTTTAGCTCAAGCTTGAAAGGAGCCTGCATTCTGGCTTGAGACTTGTAAATAGGGTGCAAAGAGATGCTAGGGTGTGGGTGTTGGTTCAGATGAACTCGCAGGCATATGGGAAAGGATTGGGGGGGTATGTGTAAGGGAACTGAGGTTATAGCTGGTGGGACTAAGAGAGTGATGTTCACAGTCCAGAGGCAGCGTGGATTACAGTTTACTAACCATGAGTTAGAAACCTACACCTCTGGATTCTTACCGCACTGCCTACTCTGGTCGGCTGGGAGCAGTGTGGCTGCTATTCATATTGCACCTTTGCATAGTTTAGAGAAAAGTGACCTTTCTCAAGACACTTCTGTGTTGGAAAAGAGTCATGTTAGCTTGATTTTATCTGAAAAACAAATCTAGCTTGACTGCTGTTTACAGGAGAAGTATTGTAATAAACATCCAAGTCTAGATATTTTCATGTGGGGCCTTTGTTAAAGTACAGACCATGCGTACAAGGAGCCCTTTGCCATTACACACTTTGCATACTGGATGCAAAGTCATGGGAGCCAGCGCCCACACACTTGAGTTTTCCTGAGCATCATCCTCAAGTGCATCCTCAAGTTGTTGTTGTCCTGGCTCCCCCACGGTCTGACCCTGTTCCACTCACAGACCAGCTGTCGTGATTCCATGGAGCTGCACTTCCTGAGACATGTATCTACAGTCTAGCTGAAGTAGGACAGAGGAGGAGAGAGCACACCTCCCCTACGGGTGTGCCGGGAAGGGTCACGAGTCTTGTTTTTTTCTTCTCTCACAGAGAGTGGTTTTTCCTCCTGTCCCACGAGGTGCTCAACCCCATGTATTGTTTATTTGAATACGCCGGGAAGAACAATTACTGCCTACAGATCAACCCCGCCTCCTCCATCAACCCCGACCACCTCACCTACTTCCGCTTTATTGGCAGGTTCATCGCCATGGTAAGGGTCACGGCCACGAGACCTCGGGCAAGCAGCAGCCATGAGGAGGCCACACCCCAAACACCCATAGCAGAGCCCCACCCTTCTCCTCACAGAATTCCTAACCCGGATGCAAAAACTCGAGATAATTTGGTGCTTTCTTAGTGGCCACCCTGGGGCATTTTGAGAGGGTTTTCTTTTTTTTTTTTTTAAAGATTTATTTATTTATGCATACAAGCACTGGGGTACAGTCCAGAGGTGGGGGAGAGGATTCACCACAGACAGAGCAGGGAGCAGAACAGGCAGATCAATGGAAGTACACTGCTGAGGGGAGCAGCGGGCACAGCAGGAGAGGTCTGCCGCACCATGTGGGTCCCCCCCCGGCCGGCAGCAGGGATCGAACTTGTGCTGCGGTGGCTGCAGTTTGCTTCATAGTGCGCTGCTTAACCCACTGTGCCACCAGGGAGGCCCTTGAGAGGGTTTTCTTGGCGGACTTGTCCCGTGAAAACCCAGGGACCTAACAATGCACAGTGACCCAGTAGAGGGTGTTGGGATGTCAGGACTGAGCACAACCTTAACTGGCCCCCTGCTGTCTGTCTCTGGGGGTCGCCACCTTCTGTTACAAGCCGCAGGTGGGAGCACTGGGAGTGTTGAGAAACAGAGTTGGGAATGGGGGGCCACTGGGAGCCATATTAGGTGAGATGTTTCACTGCTTACTGTCCTTTGCTTCTCACTGACTTCCTAAGCTCAGGACGACGCAAGAGCCCATTACTAAATATGTCCCTTCCCGTTGTCTGGAAGTTCTTGGCCACAGCGCTGGGCTCAGGAAGTGGGCACATTCCTCCCAGACCTAGAGACCCGCCCGGCCAACAGCCGACAGGACAGACCAGTAAAACCCTAGACTATTACTCACCATTGGGCCGCCAGCTCTTGCCGTCACTGGTGTCTGCATTATTTTTGGCTGCCTCTGCTGCCCAGTGCTGAGCATCAGTGAGTCAGGGCTGCCACCTTGAGCCGTACTGCATGAGTCCTCGCCATCAGATCGAGGCAGAGCTCTGCCAGAACAGGGAGCTGGCAGGGGGCTTGCTGGGCAGGCTGGGGGCCAGGGTGGGCTCCTGAGCAGGCCCGCCCTGTGGTCTGCAGATGTGAGGAGCATGCCTTCCGAGGTCCCAGTCAGGAAAAAGAGTGTTGCTTATTTCCCAGATGTTCTTTGGGGTCCCTGAAGCAGCTGGAGGCTCAGGTGTATTGGGAACGGCAGGCAGGTAGCAGCATCCAGGAGCCTACTTCGAAAATATCCTGGGAAGACCAAAACCTCTTTGCCATTTCTTTGTCTTCCTCAGGCCCTATACCATGGAAAATTCATTGACACAGGCTTTACCCTCCCTTTCTACAAGCGGATGCTCAATAAGAGACCAACCCTGAAAGACTTGGAATCCATCGACCCCGAATTCTATAACTCTATCGTCTGGATCAAGTGAGTCCCTGCCCTTATCCCAGGCAGGAAGCGGAGTCTCTGGTTGGGGAGAAGCTACTGCTGGCCTTTCTCCCCTCTGCCAGAGTGACTACTGTGGGTCCCCCTACAGGGCAGCTCCAGGGCTCTCATTTCTCAGTTCTCTTGTTCCCCTAAAAGTGACTGGTAGAACACAATTAAGGGAAGACCCAAGGTGGACATCCTCCCTCTTGGTCTCTCCTGCCCCTAGAGAGAACAGCCTAGAAGAGTGTGGCCTGGAGCTGTACTTCATCCAGGACATGGAGATCTTGGGCAAGGTGACCACCCACGAGCTGAAGGAAGGCGGTGAGAGCATCCGAGTAACAGAGGAGAACAAGGAAGAATACATCATGTGAGTCCTGTGAGGGAGTGGGGGCCGGGGAGAGGAGAGCAGAGACATAGCCTGTGGCAGAGAAGGGGTCTCCCACTCTTGTCTGTGGGGTGTCCAGGTATCGCCAGGATTGCAAGACACTCCCTCCCCCAATTTGCATAGCCCTAATCCTCTGTTCCTGGCTGCTCTGGTTTCCCCATGTGGTAGCCTTCAAGACCGCAGGGCTGAATTTCTTTGAAGAAGCTTAAAATTGCGCCATCTCCCTCTCCTTTCCCCTAACTGAAAGGGTTTTGGTGTTGTTTTTTTTTTAATTCCCGTCTCTTGTGTGTTTGTGCCTTCATTTGCCTGTTTACTTGTGCGTGCTTTCGTGTCTCTTGGTTTGTTCTCTTTGGTCTCTGTGGACCTGTGATCTAGTCAGCAGTGGTGGGAGGAGGAGGACAAAGTGGAGGTGGTTTCAGACTCAAGTGTCCAGGGGATACTGTGAAGTCGGGCAGTCCTGGGTCCCTCAGTTGGTGGGGTCTTGCAGGCTGGAGGTCTGCCTTCATGAGTTCCTCGCTGCTGCCGGAGTTGTGCCTGAGCAGGGGGTCTCAGGTGCCACTCACAGACAGCCGGTCTTGGTTTTAGGCTGCTGACTGACTGGCGCTTCACCCGGGGTGTGGAAGAGCAGACCAAAGCCTTCCTGGACGGCTTCAACGAGGTTGCCCCCTTGGAGTGGTTGCGCTACTTCGATGAGAAAGAACTGGAGGTGAGCACCTAGGTTGTTGGGACCCCGGTTCTGTAGGTCCTTGTATCTGTCCCTCCCTGACGACCTTGTTTTGAGGTATCCACGACCAAGATCTGTGTTACTCATGTTATTAAAACTGCCAGCAACAACCGGAGAAAATATTTGAGACCGTTTCATCTGCTAACCGGCCGAGGAGGGACCGGTGCTGGGGGCGGGGGCTGGCCGCGTTGCTGACATCCTCCCCTCTGTAGCTGATGCTGTGCGGCATGCAGGAGATAGACATGAGCGACTGGCAGAAGAACACCATCTACCGGCACTACACCAAAAACAGCAAGCAGATCCAGTGGTTCTGGCAGGTGGGTCCGGGCACTGGTCCCTCCACAGTCAGGGCAGGGCTCTTGTGAGGGTCTTTCGAGTAGTCCCCCTGTGGAAATGAGACCTCACTGGACCTCAGGTTCACAGATGCTCATTGTGCTGTCACCTCCCTTGCCTTTGGCACTCTCTCCTCACCCCCCAATTTGCCAGAGATCAGGAGGTGCCCGGTCTCGGAGCAAATGGGCTGTGGCAGGTGCATGTGGCCCTAGTACATTTGACTGCAGGTGTTGTGTTCAGCCTCGGACCAGCACAGAACACTTGCTGGGTGGGCTTGGGGGTGTTGGGCTGTAGGCTGTCTGCCCTGGGGTTTCCTTCCAGTCACCAGAGAACACGTGCTTGACTGGAATGAAACCAACTGGCTTGTCATCCTGGTTATAATGGTCTGACTGATTCCTGTGTGGGTGTTGGTCTTGCTGCTGTTGTCCTTGTATATTGTAGCTTCCATAAGAAAGAAAGAACAGACAAACAAACAAGCAAATAAATAAATAATAAAATAAATAATAATAAAGTAATAAATAAATGTGAATTTTTTGTGGAGGTGAAGTTCACATACCAGAAAATTGTTCATGTTAAGCTTTTCAGGGTATACAGTTCAGCAGCTTTTTACCGCATCTAGTTCCAAAACTTTACTTCCCCACAAGAAGCCCCTTCCCCATTAGTAGTAGTCACTCCCATCCTTAGGATCCTTTTTTTTTTTTTAAATATTTTTTATTTATGCACACAAGAGCTGGGGTACAGGCCAGAGTTGCAGGAGGTGAGAGGAGTCACCAGAGACAGAGTAGGGAGCAGAACAGGCAGACTGACTGAAACATACTGCTGAGGGGAGCAGCGAGTGAGACAGGAGAGGTCTGCTGCGCCATGTGGGTCACTCCCTGGCCGGGGATCGAACTCATGCTGGTATGCCTTGGATGCTTCACAGCGCAGCTCTCTACCCATTGTGCCACCAGGGAGGCCCCATCCTTAGGATTCTAAAAGCAGCACTTGGATGTCAGGAGGATTGCCTGGTTCCAGATGTCCACAGGCCAATGGGAATGTTCTGCAAATACAACCTCCCAGAGAGAGAGGCTCTGGGGTCTCCCAGGATGGTGGCCAATTCCCTTCCCCAACCTGGGCTCTGTGTTCTCAGCCCCAAAGAGAGGCCCTGTCTGGCCAGAGAATTTCAGATCAGGGCGAAGTGCCGGATTGGGTGGGTGCTGGCCCGCCCTGACTCTCAGACTTCCAGGTGGTGAAGGAGATGGACAACGAGAAGAGGATCCGGCTGCTCCAGTTTGTTACAGGGACCTGCCGCCTACCTGTTGGGGGATTCGCTGAACTCATTGGTGTGTTTACCCTCATCTTGCTGGTGCCCTTGGGTGGAGTGAGGATAGCGTAAATAGGGGCCCGCCCTGCTGTCTTCCTGGCAGCAAATTGGTGACAGGGGAAAAGCTGCAGCCCCCTGTCTGTGGGTGGAGCTAGAGGGTCCTGCTCAGGAAGGGGCCTTTCTCTTATCCATGGTGCATTTTTCTCTGGAAACCAGGCAGCAACGGACCACAGAAGTTTTGCATCGACAAGGTTGGCAAGGAAACCTGGCTGCCCAGAAGCCACACCTGGTGAGCCCACAGGTTTCAATGGCAGGGCCCCAGAACCTCCCAGAATAGATCTGCCTCAAGGGCAACCCAGCGGGTGGCAGCTTAGGGGTCTGGACTCCCTTTTGCGTAGCCCTGTGGTGTTGGGTTGAGTCCAGGAGCTGCACTGTGCTGGTACCTCCTCTGCTTGGGCCTCTGATCTTTAGAATGTTGTGGCAGCAACTATGTGCTCTGACACCTTACAAAGCATTCAGTATGGAAACAATTCTGTTCCCATAGTCAAAGAGCTGCTGCCCGGAGTGTCTCCTGCCCAAATCCCCATTTACCCATCTGCCCTGCCCCCTCCCCAAACCCTTCCACAGTCCAGGGACCTGAAGTGTTAAGGCTGACACAGCAGGGCCCTAGGGAACCCTGTTCTTTTCTTTGGCCACCTGGTGTCCAGTAAGTTAGAGCCATGGTCCATGAAATCTCTTGAGGACCTATGGCTGGGTGGGGTTCTCAGCCTGAGCTCCCCAAGCCGACTGCTCTCTTCTACTCCCTGCACAGTTTCAACCGTCTGGATCTTCCACCATACAAGAGCTATGAACAGCTGAAGGAGAAGCTGCTCTATGCCATTGAGGAGACTGAGGGCTTTGGACAAGAGTAACTGAGTCTACCACCTTCCTCATCCCCCAGCACACATGTAGTCCTCCCTGCCTGAGAGGCCGCTGGCCATGCAGCCCCCCGGGAGGCCCTCATGGAGGATGGCTCTGTGTGGGACTATGCTGTCTTCACACCAGTGACAGCAGAGCCTGACCTCAGGAGGCCCTGCCGCCCCCACTGTCCTCCCCACTGGTGGCAGTCTGGAATAAAGCCCCCTGGTCCCCTCTGGCCCCATTAGCCCTTGCAAAGTCTGGAGGGCTGACCTCTGCAAATCTCACCCTTTTCCCCTCAGACCAACCCTAGGTATGTGTGAGGGTGCAGGGCGGGCGTCCACTGCCAAAGGGCCACAGTGGAAGCCCTGGACCTCACAGGCTACCTAGAAAAAAGGGAGCACAGCCTCTCAGGGTAGCTTTTCTGGGCTGAGAAGGCCCATACTTTGCCAGTAAAAGAGGTTCTGTTTTAACTAGAACTTTCCAAGTGATCTGTATAAAATGAAGATCTGAGGGGAGAGAACCTCTTCCCACCTCCCTGCCCACCAGGCGCCTTGGAGGGGGCTGAGCCACAAGACCCTCCCCACTCAGTGCTGCCAGTTAGATCTTTCCAGCAGACACAGGAATGTACCAACAGCTTGGGCGTTCACAGGATGGTAACAGCCAGCTCCCTCAGACTTTCTTTTTCCCTTTGACATAAACTTGAAGCACTTCTTGTATAGGGTTACTTTTTGTTTTGTTGTTGGTATGCTGCTGTTACTTTCTCCCAAGGAGCCAGGACTCCAGGGGTTGTCGGGAACTTGAGGGGACCCAGCACTTTTGGTCCAAGAATTTCCCAAGCATCTGCTCCTCTTAGGAAACTGTCTTGAGTTCTGAGCTCAAGAGGCAACGCAGTGTCACAGCAGCCTGATTCCCAAACCTTGAAGAAGAGGGAAGGGGGTGGTGTTCAGCGATGCCAACCTCGTGGCCTCCAAAAGAAAAGAACTCCCTCTGCTCGATACAGTCACCAGACAGCCCCAAGTGATGGGTCATATGGGCTGATCCTCTCTCCTACCAGCCCCCAAGCTCCAGGCAGGCCCACTAGTCCCTGGTGGAGAAGCAGTGTGTCCTCGTCACCCTAGAGTTGCCAGGTCCTGCAACAAGAGAGCCTGAGCTGGGACCCCAGGTAGGCCCTTGGACCATCGCAGCCTTCTAAGGAACGTCTTGAGTTCCTGCTCCTCATCCTCCTCCCACCAAGCCCGAGGAGGGACAGTGTGTCTGCTTTGTTGTGTGTGCTGATTTGGGTGGCTCTGCTCACTGAAGCACCACCATTTTTCTTCCTTCCAATTGTTTGCTGTGCTTCTCTGCAGCTTCCCACCACGTCAGGGGAGTTGGGGTACGAGCTGCCATGCGGGGGATTCGGAAGCCCCAGGCTCACGGGTGTTCAGAATGTGTTTGCGTGTGTGTACATACATGTATATAACTGGGGTGTCTGTACGGAACACCCTCTGGTAGCTCCCAGTTGGTCACCAGATTGTTTCGTAATGCCCATCCCCTCGCCTTGGTATTGCCAGTTTCTTGTGCAATAAACAATCAGCAGCTGTGGGTGGTGTTGGTGTGAATGTCGACAAGACCACCGGCCTCCAAAGCAGAGGCCTCCAGGCCAGGACAGCGCAAAAGCGCCATGACCTTGCTGGTCATGGCGTGGGAGAAGCGTGGGCATCCTTCACTGACATGCTTCTGATGTTTGCCTCACTGCTCTCTTTCCACACACTTAGTTCCCCCCAGGGGCCTGGTTTTTGTGAGTAGTTGCTGTGTGGCTAGAACATGAATGGTTGTGGCTGCAGGTTGGCTTCAGAAATCAGCGCCCCAAAACTGTGGTCTGGGCAGTCATTCATTGTAGAAACATTTACTGATGTCTCTCAAGTTCTGTGATATTGGAGGGACTCTGATTGGACTCATGGGCCTACCAGGACCTGGCACTCATTTTGAAAACTTCAGGGTTCAAAGTTAGTGGAGATCACTACTTTGATGGGCCTTGGTGCACTTGACATGAAGGTGACCCTAACCAATCAAGCATGGGCCCGGTCGTTCCTCTTCTCAAAGTGTTCAGCTTGATGACTCCTTGTGTTCGTTGACTGAATTCATGATCTCTATCTCCGGTCCCTTTTTCACCTGACAGGGCAATGCTATTCTTGAGAAAATGATTGAAAAGAGTCCACACATTATACAGATGTCTCAGAATAAAATCAAGTAAGACGTTCATGTGGAAATGTGAACACACAAATACTCTCTAAATGTTCCCCAGACAACTCTCTTGTCTCATTAAATGAGACACCTTTCCATATTCACTGACATAGGACTAATGGATTCTTTAATTACTGTGTGATGTCCCATATTATGATTGTTCAATCACAGATCTGTCTCTGACAGTTTGGTCGTGGCTACAAAACTTTGGCAAATTCCCTTGGGCAGGTCCTGTGCCAGGTGCTGCAATTTTAGGGGGAGACCATCTGGTAGCTGACTGGCAGATTGTCAAGGAGGTTTAAACTTCAAAGATAAGAAGGATCTATAGTGAAAGGTCCCTCTTACTTGGCTGTTCCTTAGCCACCCTGATCACCTCTTATAAGCACTATTGCTGGTTTCCTTTGGGTTCTTCCAGATAGGTATAAAAATTCCCAGCGGATTCTACCCAGTTACCTTCAAAAACACTCGTTTCCCCAGCCTTGGCAATGGACAGGATCCCTGGCCACCCTGCTTTGTGAACTGAATCACTGAGCTTCCCCCCGTCTCTTTTCAGCGTTCTGCTTCCTTTCTACCGCCTAACTCGGTATCTGCCCTTTCATGCCATCAGAGTTTTTGGTGTTTTAAAACATTTACCTCTATTGTCTAACCAGAGTGAAATCTGTACTTTCTCTACATGTTTACTCAAAAAGTCAAAATGCAACAAAATGTTGACACTTCTCTGATAATGTGAATACTCCAGAACTGGAGTATAATGCAGTACAATTGTGTTGTCATTCATCCTTTTCTCCCTGGGATCCTAATGACTTCTTTGTTCTTATAGCCACAATTCCCTCTCTTCCCCACTTTGTTTTTAAGTGTTTCAAGCATAAGTAGATAAGCAGGGAGGCCTCCTCCCCCTACACTGTATAAGTTCCTGATGAGTACTCAAAGCTGCATAGTTACTTCAGAAGAGCAGATAGGACACTTTGGTACCCAAAGTCCCCCATGGGCCTCCTCATTAGACCACCCTGGGCCTAGAAAGCACAGTTCTTGCAACCCCATGACTCTTCTTGGTTGGGGTTCACATCACCCTAAAAAATTATGCTAAAGATCTATGGACTGCCATTTAGAGGAAAACACAAGTGACAGACTTTCTGGTTCTTAAGACAAAGCATTAACAAAACCCCTACTTCTTAGGGAAGAAAATTGAGTCAATGCCCAAAGCGAAGACTTCAGCTCCTTCCCCTGGAGTCTACCCCTTGCATCTAACTTTATTCTTTTAGCCAGGTCCCATGACTCTGACTTGGGTTCACATACCAAAGTCACAGGCCACTTTGCGCTATTCTACATCCCATGGGTGAGGCACGAGGCATCTGACTCAGGTAGTAGTTGTACCTTTTGAACATCAGTGTGGACTCAGGGCTTACCTCCATCTTAGTTGGTCTTGGTGACAATCATTGTCTTCTTCTTGATCCTTGTCACAATCTGGACACCTTCCATTGACTCTTCTCTGGATATCCTTGATTGACATTATGATCAACATAATGTTCCATCCCGAACTTGACTTCTGTGGCTCCCCAGAACCAACTACCATTCTCTCCTGGGAGCCCCAGTTCTTGTAAAAAGAGTATTAGGAACCAAAATGTGGGTCCAGTGCATTCATGGCTTGATCAGCTTCTCTTTTTCCAACACATAATAGACACACAAGATATAAAAAAGAGAAAAAAAGACTGGTTCCAAAACAAGATGAATAATTCTGTGAGTCAGAAAGAGAACAAAGTGCAAAACGTTGAGCAAGCTTGAAGTGTGGGCATATGGGACCCAGAGCCTGGCAGAGGTGGCGGAGAGTTCAGCTGCTGTGGAGCCCCAGCAACTAAATAAAACTCCAGTGTAGACACCCTGGCCCCTTGCTCCTTCCTGTCTCTTGGCAGCAGGCCATGAATATACAAATTGCATCAAATACAAGCTGCCACCAGATCAGGCACCTGGCTATGACAGAGACCTGGCCTAAAGGTGGCAGAAACTTGTCATACCAAAGCATGCCCCTGGCTCTGGCCTGGATCTGTGCTATTCCTAGGTCGCTCCAGGCCAGGCCCCACGTTGCCATTCAGAGATCAAACTCTAGAATGATGCCCCGCAAGACAGGAAGAGCAGCTGCAAAACCATTAGAAAAGCACACAGAAGGAGAAGGAAGGAAAGGACAACTCCTTTCATAGTTTCTGGCTTTCCATGTTTCAGAGAAAGACACACCTGGGAGGTCTCATCTGCAGATCTTTACTGTAAGTGGATTAGTTGGCAACTTGGCCTTTTCCCTGGGGTGCTAAATGTCACTGTTCAGGAGTCTTTTCTCTGAGGATGAATGGTTTGCTCTCCCACCCGAGGGGCAAAAGCATCTGCTCCAGGTACACCTGCTTGTAGGCTTCCTGGGTCCAAGGTCCAGGAAGGATGGATGACTGTCAGGCCACTGGCCGCGCCTTTTCTCTCCCTATTCAGCTATGTGCCTACCTGATTCCTCTAGACTTTTGCTTTGACTTGGGTCCCCAAGCTTTGAATTCTTTTTGATCCTGCGTCTCCTGCAGCTGGGAGAGGGGAGGTAGCTAGACTGGGTGGGGCTTGGGTAGGACCTAGTGTCCTACTCTTTGTGTAGAAACTTAACCACCTCCATTTTCAGCCTTTCTGTGTTCCTGCTTCGCCCAAGTACTGAGTCTTTGAGCTCCAGCTGGTCTCATTACTCCTGTGCATCAACCATGTCTGCATCACTCTGCAGTGCTGAAGATTAACATGGCTGGTCAGTTACATGTCTACACCTGCTTTCCACCTTTTAGCAATCAGTTAAATGTCCTTGTCCATCACTGAATCCTCCTACTTTTTCTGCCCTTGGGGATTAAGACTTTTATAAAGTTTTCTGTAATTTTTGCCAGGTTGGAGGGGGAGATGGACTGGTTAATCTGCCATCTCAGTTAACTTAATTTCCTTTGGTGGTTGTGCCTGGGGGCAGAGGAGGAGCAGGGTATAGCTGGCAGTCTTTGCAGAGGTGACCTAAGGGTGGGGGTGTGGCTGACTTTTATAATATGGACTTCCAACTAATCTGCCTGTGTTTGGGGCCTGAGTCTTTCCTGCTCTTTGGGGCTCAACAACTCCTTCTTGGATGAGCTGTTTCCACATGCATTCCTGATCAGAGCTTCTGCTGCTGGCCACTCCTCTGCTTTCCTCCTAGAAATGTGCTTAATTCACTTTTCTACCTCCCAGATGCTGCCTCTGAATGCTGGGCCGAAAGGCCAGGGTAAGATGGGGAATCATTTATGTTCATATACTATCATTTTATTAAAGATTTATTTATTCTTAAATGAACTGGGGTGTAGGCCAGAGGTGTAGGGAGTGAGAGGATTCACCATAGACAGAGTGGGGAGCAGAACAGGCAGATCTACTGAAACACACTGCTGAGGGGAGCAGCGGGCGAGAAAGGAGAGGTCTGCTGTGCTATGTGGGTCAGCTCCTTGCCTTGGGATCGAACTCATGTGGCAGTGGCTGGTGATCATTTGATAGCACTGGGACTTTAACCTCTGAGCCACCATGGAGGCTCCAATATACTGTCATTTTAATGGCATCTTGAAAGGGAGAAAAGACAAATGACAGAATTGAGTTTTTGCTTATCAGCCACCATTGAGCCTAGTGCACTCACCTTTCTCTCTCTTTTTAAGATTTATTTATGCATACAAGAGCTGGGGTACAGGCCAGAGGGGTGTGTGTGTGTGTGTGTGTGTGTGTGTGTGAGGGGGAGGATTCACCAGAGACAGAGAGGGGACCAGAACAGGCAGACTGACTGAAACACACTGCTGAGGGGAGCAATGGGCGAGGCAGGAGAGGTCTGCTGTGCCATGTGGGTCTCCAGCCTAGCTGGGGATCGAACTTGCACTGCTGAGCCACAGGTGCTTCACAGTGCAGCGCTCAACCTGCTCCGCCACCAGGGAGGCCCGCATTCATTCTCTTAAGGCCACTGACTGGGTTTCTAATTTGGGGTTTTCTTTGCTTTGTTTGCTTTATTTACTTTCAAGGTCAAATGTGGCAATAGGTCATCGTGTTTATATACAAGAGGGATGTTTTCTTCTGCATTTCTTCTTATATTATCTACATTCCAAAACATTAGTTAGCCCCTGGAATTAAAAAAGAAAGAATAAAAGCACTATAGCCTGCAGTGGATGCCCCTGGTAAGTCCCAGTTCCTATCCATGGGAGGCAGACTTGGTAGGTGGCTCCACATGGTCACTTCCTGGTGGCCACACCTTCCTAGTGCCATCCCCTCCCCTGAGTGTGGAGAGGTCGAGTGACTCCCTACTCAACAATAGAATATGGCAAACGTGATGGACTGTCACTTCTCTATCAAACTACAAGGCTGGCTGCCTCTGCATTGTCTGCTTGTGTTGTGATGTTGGAGAACCCCAGATGGCAAGGGACAGAGGATAACTCTTGTCAACAGCCAGTGAAGAACTGAGCTCCCCAGTCCTAGAGCCCATGAGGAGTTGAATCCTGCCAAACAATGGCCTGCACCTGGAATCTCAAGCCCACACCTGGATGCAGCCCAGCTGACCCTGGGACACCTCCTCTGAGCCACACCCAGCAGAGGACCAGCTAGGTTGTACCTGGGCTCCTGACCCACAGAAACAGTGAGGCAATAATGTATGTTGCTTTAAGCAGGTGTACTTCCCAGTCATTTGTTAACCCAGCAGTAGAAAAGTAATCCACCATCCAGGGTCAGAGTAAGTGTTCAGGGATTAGCGTCCCTTCCATGTCCTGGACCCTGAATGTGGCCATGGCTTTTAATACTGGAAGGATCCATGGCAAGGAGATGATCTGTAGATTAAACATTGCAAGGGCCAGGCAGAAAGGCACCGGGAGCTCCTTCCTTTTCTTAGGGAAAGAAAATACTGGGAAGGGGGCATCATCTTCATCACGCCCTTTCCCCCCCGGGGCCTGACATCATCTGCCTGGCAGCACCCATGGCCCAGAGGCTGAGTCCTGCCCAGACTGTGACTGGCAAACTGCCCAGGGATGTCATTAGTGCTTATCTGGGCCTCCAGCCAAACCCAGTGGGCCAGTCACGTCCAGTCATTCCAGGACAATTTTGGGTCCATTTCCTATGTAATTACAGGGTGAGCAGAAGGTAGATGGTGTCATTACAGTGTGAATTAGCCTGAAGAATGGCCTCTGTAGCTCTGGACTCACACTGAGGATGGTTCCAGGGCCACATCTCCCCTCTCAAAGAGTGACTTCCCTTGTGAGCATCTGGGTGTGGAAGTGTCATTTCTTCCAGAAAGTCGTTCATTTCACCTTTGAACTGTTGGATTTCACATTCATAGTAGTTTGTCAACTTCTTGGAATTGGCTCCCAGTGGGTAAAATGTGAGTAAATGGGGTGGGGAAGAATAGCTCATGCATTTGACTTTGACTCTTACCTGACCTTATTTGCTGACAGGGGCACATCCCTTGGGTACCCCCTCTACAGGAAATACATTGAAAAATATTTTTTCCCAGCTTTATTCAGATAAAATTGACACAGAATGTCATGTAAGTTGTGTGCAATGTGATGATTTGATAAACATGTAAATTGTGAAATGATGTTAAAGAAAGGTTAATATACCCCCTCACATACTTACCCTTTTGCTGTTGAGAATATTTTAGGCTTTGTTTCAGTAAGAGCATCAAGTATTGGTATTACAGAGGCATCAGACTAGGATTTTAAAGTATATTATAAAAGTAAGATACAAAAGTGTGTAAGTGATGGTTGAGAAAGATGAAACTAGAGGCTCAAGAGTCTGGAGAAGCAGGGAAGTCTTTCCATTTATTTGTATCTTTTTCAACTTCTTTCATCAATGTTTTATAGTTTTTAGATCTTTCATCTCCTTGGTTAAATTTATTCCTAGGCATTTTTTTTAAAGATTTATTTATTTATGCATACAAGCACTGGGGTACAGGCCAGAGGTGTAGGGGGTGAGAGGATTCACCACAGAGAGCGGGGAGCAGAACAGGCAGATCAACTGGAGTACACTGCTGAGGGGAGCAGCGGGCACAGCAGGAGAGGTCTGCCACACCATGTGGGTCCCCCCCTGGCCGGCCGCAGGGATCAAACTCGTGCTGCAGTGACTCGGTTTGCTTCATAGTGCGTTGCTTAACCCACTGCGCCACCAGGGAGGCCCGGCATTTTATTTTTTAAAAGATCTATTTATTTATGCATACAAGAACTGGTGTATAGGTCAGAGGTGCGGGGGAGGAAGTGATGGTGAGAGGACTCACCAGGAACAGAGTGGGGAGCAGAACAGGCAGATTGACTGAAGCACACTGCTGAGGGGAGCAGCAGATGAGACAGGAGAGGTCTGCTCCCCTATGTGGGTCAGCTCCCTGGCCAGTGACCAAAATCATGCTGAAGTGACTGGCCATAGCTTGAGGGTGCTCTGTCTTTAACTCCTGCGCCACCAGGGAGTCCCCTTATTCCTAGGCATTTTACTTTTTGATGCAATTATAAATGGGATGGTTTTTAAAATTTCTCTGAGAGTGCAACTAATTTTTGTGTTACTTTTGTCTACAGCTTTACCATTCCTGACTTGTTAATTGTAACCAATTTTTTTTTTGGGGGGGGGGAAGGGTGTAGTGTCTTTAGATTTCTATATAGCATATCTGCAAATGACAGTTTCACTTCTTTCTTTCTCATTTGGATGCCTGTTACTCTTTATCTTGCTTTTTTTCTGGCTAAAACTTTTAGTACAATGTTGACTAAAAGTGGCAAGAGTAGTGTGCTTCTTGATTTGCCTTTTTATTCCACTTACATGCAATGTTTTTTCCATCCCTTCTCTGTCAAACTATGTGACTTTATATCCAAAGTGAATCCCTTGTAGGCAGCATTTTCCAGCACACCACTGAATATGTTCTATAAAGCAATCAGGAGTGGTTTCAGCAGTGAGAAAAACCAAAGCATGAATTATCTGAAAGGCACAGGAAACACATGTTCATTACCCAAACAGTAGTGTGAGCAGAGTACAGCAAGGGTGGACATGTGACATTTGATGTAGTTTCTTGCTTCCATCTACTTCTAAAGTCTTTGAAATGTTGTCTGGATGCTGGAAGCCCAAAGCAGAAGTGGAGGGAAGTAACTGGGAATGTTCCCAATCCAGTGCTTATCTGGCTATCACCCATTTCTCTTGCCTATAGAGATTGGTCAATGGTGCCATCTAGTGTTGAAAAACAGGATTACCTCCAAAGAGGACTGGTGAGGTTTGATTTCTCTTGATTTAGGTCCTGAAAACAGGGCCTACTTCATAAAATATCCATAATTTCCTCTTCTTTCCTTTTCTCCTTTTATCTCTCCACTTCTGTTTCCTTCATTTTCTACTTATTCCTCCAACAAATATAGCCATTAACTTTTGTCTCTGTAAAGTTCTGAATTTTGTTGCTTTCAGGTAAGCAGTGACAATGCCAAAAATTGAATGGTGTAGAGATGCAAACCATTGGTTGCCTGTATTAAATACAGTAACTTAGAAATGAATTTATTTAGGGAAGTTGTGAAAATCTTTCACTGTGGTTCACAAAAACCAAATGTTTTTCTGCCTTCCTAATATGCCCCACCCCAGTTCCTGCATTCTCATTTCCTGCAACAGTGGCAGATGAAGTCATTTTGTTGAGTCTTGTAGTATTATAAACAGCCCTACCTAATTTCTTATCTGAAGTGAAAATAATTGTATATGGTTGAAGTCCTATTCAATATGTTGTAACTGGAGCGTCCTCCAGAAATTGGAATAAGATTCTAGGGTTGCTAATCTGCTGGAGAGTTTCTTTTTGTTGGTCTGAGCAAAATGAAGAACACTTAACTAATCAGGTGATCCAAAGCTGGTGTTCTATTCTGGTAGTTTCTGTCTTTACATTAAGGATAACTAACTTGTACGTTCAGGGAGATTTTAGTGAGTTATAGCATACAGAAAACCAGTAAGGAGTAAATGTCATCATCTAAATTGTGAGACAGGAGCAGCTCGAAGTCTGTCACACTTCATTCTGAAGTGTTTGCAGGTAGAGGTGAAGGTTAATGTTACAGCTATGAATTTAGAATGACTTTTTCCAGGATACTTTTTCGGTGTTTTAAAAACCAACAGAAATCTCGAGACTTGCCAGGCTATAATAAGCACTAGGTTTTATTTTAGGTGAGGGCGATTGGTTTTGCAGTCAAGTTGACTGTTATTTTGTGTAGGTTAAGATTTCGTTGATAGCCTTATGAGACTCATCCTCATATATAGGATAGCAGCAATTTTGCCTTAGCATGAGATACTTAGGCTAAGTGACTCTAGAGGCTACAAACTATTTTCATTAGAATTAGGAATTGAGGATTTTGTTAGGAATGTAGAAGTCCATTTTGCTATGTGGGTGAAACAATTAAATCTACCAAGACCTGTGAATTCCCAGGTCCTTAGGTGTTCAGTAAACAGTGCAATTTGTCAGAGGGATAAACTTAAAAGCCTGTGGCATGTGTTATTATGTTAGAACCTGGGAGAGTATTTTGTCCATATTATACTGCTGAAGGCAGACCTGAATCTGTGTGAATCTGAGTGATTGCCACCTCACTCATCTATGAAGGAACGAGTCCTTGGGATGACATTTTGCCTGCAGCCTTGGAACTATTGCTCTGACTCTTCTTACTCCCTTTAGAAAATTGTTACAGGTTCGCTTTCTCACATTTTAAATGTTGGAACCATTTCAAAAACCTTTTCAGTACTCCTGTTGTTTTAAACAGTCTCAAACATTGGAAATTTCTTACTCATTTCAAATCTTTTTCAGCTAGATGCAACAACTGTAATTTTTGATTGCCAAATAGGCAAGCAGGATTCATTGTCAGGTTCTTTCCTTTACCATTCGTTTTCACTTTAGAGCCCTAATGAAACTCTAAGTGATCCCTGACTTGGGCATGGTAGAGTAAGTTGTTACACATCTATTAACCCCTGAATTTCCACTAGCTCTTTTTTGCAGGTTTGTATTAGAATACAAACTGAAACTTCTGGGAACTTTCAAGTATTTTTAACAGTTGTATATGATTTGAGAATCAAGTTTTAGTGGCTTTATTATTCTATTTCTCAGTCTTTGAACATTTGACTATACTGTCTATTAGAGGACTCTGAGTATTTAAACTTCTTAAGAAATATCCAAGTGACTACTAAATGTCAAGTGACTAATTTGTTCTGATAGGAGCACTGATATTAACTTTGGGGGAAATCTTCATTCCATCCTTAGGAACATCCCCACCAGGCCTAGTCTGATTTCCTCATACTTACTGCGGAGGTAGACATACCCCTTGTGAGAAACTGCTCTGGGAACTCCAGATGAGGCATCTTAGGCATGAAGTAGGGACCAGGTCATCTGGGCTCAGCTGAGTGCTCCTCACTGTAGCAGGCTGTCTGCTTTTAAATGAATGACGCTCTTTCAGAGAAGTTCTAAATCTAAATCATTCCTCAAGGCAGCATCAATTAAATGCTATCTTGGCTGCTTCTGAAAACAATGGGTTACCCCTTCCAAAGTAAAAAAACACTAGAACACAGTCTTAAAAACCAAGCCATTTAATTGTGTCTTTGAAGGTAAACAATATATGGAGGTGGAACCCAAGTCTGAGAATGCCAGAATTATGGGTCCCCAAAGTCCCAGGGTGTGATGTTACCAACAGAGTTCAAAAGGGTTAGAACTCATGCATTCCACTGAATGTTACGAACTGCCACAAACCCACGAGTCATTGGCAATGGGGGAAATTTAACTCCTGGTTTTATCGATAAATGAACGAAGAGTACCAAAAATGTTATGTCTACTTCACTTTTCCCATACAATTTGAAGCCTGAGCTATCATATCCCCCAGCTGCTGGCAGCCTAGGCTCAGTTTGGGTCCATGAGTTCCTCCATCCTTCACTTCCATGTCATGCCACAGCGAGAGAGCCGCGACAGAGAGTGCTCCTTAACAGAGCTGTTTAAACAGCACTTGAAGGGAAAAGAACCCTCTTGTCGGCACACTGAGTTAGTTTGTAAGATTTTAATTTACAAATTAAAAGGCTACATGTTTTATTTTTTCTCCTTTTTCTCTTCTTTCTTTACATCACTCTTTTCCTTCTCTTTCTCTTTATCATCTTTTCTATCCTTTTTGCTCTCTTCTTTTTCCTGCCCTTCTTTCTTTTCTGCATCCCGGTTGGCAATCTTGTTGTTGATAAGGTTGTGTAGCGCAACCACAGACCTGATCAGTGAGGCCAAATACACCACCACCATCTGGTCGTTGGTCTTCAGGTAAAATGCCTTGACAAACTCCTGCAGGCTGACATCTGGCAGCAGGTTAAAGACGTCCTGCAGCTGGTAGATGATCTGGTGGTTGATAGGCAGCTTGCCCGTGGCCACTTTCTCCAGGTAGCTCCTGATGTCCAGAAGCTTGGAGTTCAGTCCCTTCAAACCGTGGACCTGGTTTGTGATCCGCTGGGAAAGAGTGCCCACTGTAGTGTCCTTGATGTCTCTGAAATAACACAACAGGAGAGGGCAGGAAGAAGCATCAAGGTACTGTTTTATAAAGATTTGAGTACAATAAACTGCCACAATTTCATTTTCATTTGGAGGTACCTATTTTATCTTTCATCAGGGGATATTTTTTTAGATGATGATTAAAAAGTGAGAGATATAATGAAACAGGTTTTACTTAAAAACAAAAAAACACTACTAACAGAAGATTGTTTGGTCAACAACTGTGACCTGCTGCTGATTTTCTGGATCAATTTGTACAGTTTTGTGCCTGTTTCTCAAAAGGCATTTTTCTTGTTCTGAACTTAAATCATCAGTGACTTTTTAAACTGGAAGGAAACCTTATTGGTTGCGAAAAACGACGACATTTCCAAATATGTAAACAGAAGATTTTAAAATAAAGGCCATCCCAAGATTTTTTTTTTTTTATAAAACTGGTTTGTTCCCGTCACTGAAAAGGACCTCCAGAGGGAGAGCAGACACTTGCATTTATTTCCTACATTGGTTCCTGCCAGAGTGTGCGAGTTTCCAGACATGTGGATTGAATGTGCTGTGAATTATGACTCAAGACATTTTTTGAACTGACCCAGGCCTAGAACCCAGGTGGCTATACTCCTGCTACTGATCTTTTTTATACGGAGTTGTCTTTGGGTGCTCAAAATTCGGATGCCATCCTAAGGGCTTACCGTAACAAGTGTTCGACTCCAACTTCCTCAGCTTCCTCTGCTCCAATTTCACTGGTCACGTGCTCAAATGTTTTCGAGGTTGGAGTTCCATCCTGGGAGAGGTAAAAAACTATACTTATAACTGGCACATTCCTTCCCACACCTTGATTTTTCTTCTTTAAGTCAAAATTATTCTGTGGTAGCATTACTGGGCTTTTCATGGCAAGGGCTGATAAGGCTTGCTTTGAAAACTCAGTCTTCTAAGTTAAAATTACAGTGGCCATGTTCAGTCACAAAGTCTGCTGGAGGCTTTATCATTAGTTTTGTTTTGAAGAAAAATCTCCACATTCTCTACAGGCCTACAGTTGGGATAGACACTTAGGACGTCTCAATTAGGTTCATTATTAAAGTATTTAGTTCTTTCTAGAATAGGCAATATGCAGAGTACCTATACTTAAAGTAAATTCACATCAAAAAATACAACTTTTAACCATCTACTGTCCACTGGATCAAATGATCCCGGAGCACCAAAACAATGTTTTCTGGTGGCCTAGATTAATCAAAGGATTTTTCAGGGGATGTGGTTCATTGCATCTTCTAGTGACTCCGTGATGGGACTCAGGAGAAACTTCTCAGATCTAGTGCCAGAGGGGCTGCACATTTCCTATAAAATCTGTGAATTAGTATATAGCAGTGAGGGCAGACTCTGTAGCCAGACTGGCTGGGCTCAAAGTCTGACTCTGCTAGGTATGGATAAGGGAGCTCTGGGAAAGTTGTTTAACTTACAGTAAGTGATGTTAATGTTTAGCTGTTAATATTTTACCCAGGACATTTCCTCTTGCCTTGTATGCTGGAAGGGTCTGAGCCGTTAGCAATATATCAGAACTTCCTGGCATGCCTTTTCAAGTACTAACTTTTCCCTGGCTTCAACTTATAAGATGATCATTATGTCCCCTTTAAAAAAAATTCTTACACATTGGTGGCATGTGTGTAATCAGCCACGAATTTGCTAAAAATTAACTTAAAAACAACTGTATCAGACCAATGATGAAACCCTTATTTCAACTTGGAAATAAATCTGGATCAAAGCACCTTCGTAGTAAGGCAAAAAGATCAACAGGAGATAGCTCAATGCAAGGAGCATTTGCTGGGCACTAACCTGAAATTTCTTCTTCCAGATTTTAATTCTGAACATAAGATTAAATACTACATATTGAATCCTTCAGGCTTTTGACTTTGGAAATATAGGACTGAACTCTCTGTTCACCCTAAGTGCAAATATTTTGCATTCACTACAGAGCATACATACATTTCACACTAAATTGTAGACTCTGAGTTCAATATTCCTAGACATAGGAAAAAGCTATAGTTCATGTTTACACTCAAAGCACAAGATGCCACGGGGCTAGGTATCCATGTGTCAAAGCACATGGATGAGTCAGGGCGACCAGGCTCTGAACTTTCTTTGCCTGGAACACCTCTGGGCCATCATTTGACTTCTCTGCGTCTCAATTTTATGTGTAAAAGGGAACTTTAGGTATTTATGGTCTTCTCAACATCTAAAATTTGGTGATCAAAAATTTGAGATAAAAAAACTGAGTTGACAGAAAAATAACATCTCTTTGTTAGAGATAGTTTGTTGACTTGAAAATAGGAAAAAATTCCAATCACTTGCTAAGTAGTACATTCAATCTTCTACACCTCTAGCAAAATGACTTACATCATGAACTTCTTCCACTGAAATATATGCTTCTGTGGGTAGTCCCAGGTCCTTTGGTTTCACGTCAATAATGACCAATACCTGGCAGAAAACACATCAGAGCAAACCCCTTATACTGAGCACATAAGGAATAACTGCAGCCATCTTCTGTAGATTGCTAGTTATTCATTCAACCAGAATTTTCAGCAAAAAAGAGTTTATATATCAAATGCTCTCAATAGTTGCTGCTCTCTGCAGCAACTCTTTGCTTTGCCCATTAACAAGCTGAGAGAGAACACAGTGTAAGAAATTTGAGTTGAAACACATTTTAATTCTAGTCCACAGTTTCTAAGACTTTACCAACCATTCTGAACTTAGTTTTCTCTTTTTGAGGAGGGTGACAAGCTAAAACAGTTAGTGAGAGGATTAAGGAGGATACTATGACCTCTGTGCTACATAAAATTCTACAAATAACAAGTTTCAGAGAAAAAGTGGTGAAATGATTTGCTACCCAAATCCTTTGTAAGATGCTTGAAACTGAATTGGCTGGCAAAGCTTATCACTCAAGAATTTTAATGCTAGAGGGCACTTACTGAGTTGGGGCAGTATCTTTTCATGAGTTCATTGATGGCGATGTCATTCTTGTGTAATTTTGGGCCTGTGTGGTACCACCCAACTATTCTTTCTCTGGCTGGGAAGGAAAAAAAAAACCAAAAACGTTTCTTTAAATTGTTACATGAAGACCTAAATAATTGCCCCCAAAGGGTATAGTTATGTTCTCTACCTTTTAAAAATTCTAGCACACTTTAAAATTCTTAATACACTTAAGAAATCTAAAACCCAAATCCAGAATTCTAAGAAAACAAGGGGTGTGAGAAATCCAGATATCCTTATTTCAGAGTACTTTAGGAGACCATTCATACATGAAACAACTAGAAAACAATTCCAAAGCAATATATAAGCAAATGCAAGTTCATGTCACATAGATTGCGACTGTGAATGTTGAGGGAATAAACATTTCCAAAGCAATGTTGCTATAATGAAATAAAACGAAAATGTTATATGTGACAGAGAAGGATGTTTACCCTAGTGATACCAAAGCTCTAGGGGCAGGTAGATTTTATTTGCTAGGCTCCACTTCTCTGGGAAGACAGCTAGCAGGCTCCCTCCCCTAGTTTCTCATTTATTTTACCTCATTCCTTTCCTAGTGCTAGTTACGTGAAAGGGCTCTTGACATTAAACAAAGAAAAGGCAGTATTTAAACATATCACATACAGATATAGAAATCAACACAACTTCTTAAAAAATCAAGACATACCATTGACCTTCTTAAACATTCCATACATGTTTTCCAAATAATCATGGTCTAAAAACCAGACAGAATCATCTTTGTCATCTTCATCAAAAGGGACTAAAAAGGAGAAAAAAAAAGATTATTTTTAAAAGATTTTATTCATTTATGCATACAAGCACTGGGGTACAGGCCAGAGGTGCGGGTGGTGAAAGGGTCCACCAGAGACAGAGTGGGGAACAGAACAGGCAGATTAACCAAAATACACTGCTGAGGGGAGCAGTGGGCGAGGCACGAGGTCTGCTGCGCCATTTGGGTCACCTCCTTGGCCAGGGGTTGAACTCGTGCTGCAGTGGCTGCGGTTTGCATCATAGTGTGTTGCTTAACCCAATGCGCCACCAGGGAGGGCCCGAGAAAAAAAAAGATTTAGTTCAGGGTACTAGATAGGACCTCAGAGCACAGGTCAAAAAGAGATCCACAGGCAGATCTAATCCCTGCAGTGATTGGTTTATTCAATATAAAGTTATTTTCAGTTGCTCATTTAAAAACTGGAAGATTTCAAATAATCTAGACTTCCAGTTTCTCTTGAAAAAAATTGGAAGACCTGGCAACAACTAGCTAGACTCAGGTAGAAGTTGCTCCTTTAAAAAAGGATATACACAATTCAGTTTTTGTAAAGTCCCATTACTTCCTATTTCCCAGTTGGCAAATTACATTACTGCTTAGTCTTTCCAGACACTGGAGTTAGTGAATGCTAGTATGAAAGTACTAGCTTTGATGCTACTGTTTTAATCATAAAATATATGGATATATTCTGATAGATTTGGGAAACTGAGTACAGGAGAAATGGCTTTCATTTCCCCCAGTGTACCTAGACAATGGTTAACAGTTTAGTGCAAAGGTTATCAATTATATGAACTGCCTATTTTTATAATTTGTAACTAGAACATAGCTCCTTATTTGTCTACTTATATCTATAGTTGCCTTTGTGCTATAGTAACAGAGTTGCGCAGCTGCGATAGACCCTATTGCCGGTATATTTAAAATATTTACTATTCTGCTTCGTGTGCAGCCTTTAGCCTCTCTTTGCTATACTGAAGTTATTCAGATGTACCATTGTTGGATGTAGTAAAAATGAAAACTACTAAAGTTTCTTCCTTTTTAAAAAAAAAAACAAAACTTAAATAGCAATGGAAATATGTTTTTTTTTTTTTTAAAGATTTTATTTATTTATGC